>JARFJB010000025.1:3515000-3690000 GCA_036346205.1 Vesta saturnalis
ATGCACACGCACAACACACACACACACACACACACAACACAGCACGCAGATTCACGCGCACGATCTCCATCTGTCATTACTGGATTTCTTCCTATGGGGTTTTCTGAAAAACATAATTTATCAAAATCGTCATAATACCGAACCTAATGTTGTAATCCAGCGATTTGGGAAAAGGTTGTCTATGTAATTCCTCACTGCCAAAGCATTATGGGCTGGGGCACCGCGTTGTTGAAAAGAATATTCAGGAATGTCTGTATTTATATTTTGAAAAACTAAAAAAGAACTGCAGCTAATGGTTGCCAAGCCAACTATGATTCCTTTTAAATATGCAAGTTTATATTATTACTCAAAAACCGCACTGCCTAAAAAAAATCTAAGCATTCTACTGGATTCAACACTTCGCAATATATAAGTACCGTTTACTAAATATATCAGTACCTTGAAAAAAGTGTACAAATATTGGCGTTTGTCTATAAGTGGAAAGCAAAAGAAGATACTAAATTTTGGATTTTGCCATGAAATCTAGGTCATCAAAGTAGTATATGAATGTAAAAACTGCAAACTTCTATCTTTGATAATATTAAATACATTTTTAAAAAACGACTAAAATAACGAAATCGGGACAAACTGTACCTAAGATGTAACTAATAAATTAACTAGTACGATTAAATAATTGGATTTCAAGAACTTTGTATTTTTGGCTGTTTTGCTAGAACACAAGAAATTTATGATGCTTCCTGTACAATATAGATGTTGCCAATATTCATTTGCAATTATTTTCTTTTAAAACGGGAACTGATATTGATGACAAAATTTTATAACGTTAATTTTTACAATTTTTTTAAAGTTTTACTTTCTCAAACATTACATACATAAAAGCAAGTATTGTGATCACCTCAAAAATCTTGTTATTCCACTCATTTTACCAAATTCTTGTGGAATTTTTAGTTATGGTACCATTCCGTAACTTATTATCTCTGTCACATGCATAAACGGTAAACTTACTGACAATTTACCATATGGTTTCATACTTAAATATATTAGTTGCCTCAGGCTTTTAAAGAATAAAAGGAGCTTACGTAAAACTTGGTGCATAATTAATGTTGATAGAGCTATGATCCGGAAATGTAAGGTAAAATTGAAGAATAGTTATGTCGAGTGATGAAAAATTAAAACACCTCCAAAAATTATGGAGAGTGCGAATTTACCAACATTCTATTGTCCCAAAAATCGAAGGAAGTTTGAGTTTTACTATTCAAGATTAACGAATTGGCGCAAAAATAAATATCTGGTGTGAAACAACACACGACCTTCCAACCTACTAAGTGGAAGTGAAAATTTTAATCCTAATTTTTTAGGATTATTATGCATCCCTCTTTTTAATACGATTCTAACAAAAATAGGCAGCATTGTAAAAACAAATAAAATAATCCATGTCAGATGGACGTTTAAAACTTCATGTCAGATACACGTTAATAGATATGTAGGTACTAACTTAAAAAAATTCCAAAACCGCCCGCTTCTATAAACTAAGTTTTTTCTTACAAAATTAATCGTTATTTAAATATTGAAAAAATTTTAACTAAAATTCTACCTTAGGAATTTTTTGCCGCTAAATTACGCGCCGTATCAAAAAATTGCACCGATATGCACACGCACACGTATACACACACCCACACATAGGCATACATACGCGCACACACAGACATCATGGCTCATTTTGGTGAAACTTGACCAAACGTAAATGAGCTAATAAGTGGATTTAGCGATAGTGAAAAAAGTCGATAGCATAACCTTCCATACCTACATATGTATATCTAGGTTGGAAGTTAAAAAAAGTCGATTGTATAATCTTCTATACCTACATTATGTATATGTAGGTTTGAAGGTTAAAATGTAAAATCAGCGTCGTTGTGTTATAGTATATTACGTAACGTGTGTTGTAAGGAGCATTTTACGCACGAATGGAAAAATTACGCACGAAGCCGCATAGCGGTGAGTGCGTAAAATGCTTTACAATACGTGTTACGTACCATACTTTACCTACGGCCTACTTCTACTTGTATTAATAATGTTATTATTAATAATGCTTTAAGAACATCAACAATAAATTATTTTTAATAATTTTATTGTATAACATTTAATTACATAATATTAGTTATTATAATAATTGGTTATAGTAACAGTACAGTTGTTAAATACTAACGGTAAATCGGTTCTTTTGCTTGTCGAAGAGGAAGAAAGGTTTACATTATTAGCTGTGTTCAGTAAATTTTCATTTTTATCACTATTACTTGTACCTGCTATAAGCAGATGCTATTTTAGATGAATTGTTTGTTTGATTATTTAGGGAATTATCCACATAGCCTTCAGCTACGGTCGATTACTGCTTTTTAAATCTAATAGATCACCACCCGCGTCAACAAGAATAGTCACAGACGAGCGCCGGAAAGAGTGTCCTGTATAAGCTGCTGCGTCTGGTAATCCCAAGTATATAGCAATTTGTTTTGGTACGTTCCCTATTTTCTTAATACCAACACACTTCCTGGTGCATTTTCCATTCAAATAGTTTAGCAAAAAAGGTAATTCTGTAGCCTCATTTATTGCACAGCGAAGGTTAATATATTTTTTCACGTTGGGGTAAAAATATTCTGAAACCACAAAAGAACGTTGTCGTTTAGTTTTGAATCAGGAATTTTAATAACTAGATTTTTTCCTGTATCTTGAACATGCGATGGTTTTATATTAGGTAATTCTTGTTTTCTGCAGGCACCGCTTATACCAATTATAAGAACAACCTAAAAGAAAATTAAAATTTACATATCTGTCAGTATATTGACCACAATGTATTTTACCTTTATAAATACATATTTGTCATCTGATGCATTTTCTAGGAAATTGTTAATGATCTCATTTGTTAAATGTCAGATTTTCTTTCAAGTAGGGCTGGTAGTTTGGAATAGCTTGCATTGTTTATGTTATGATTTATATTAATTGTGGTCCTCAACATAGAGTAAAAACACCAAAGTGAAGAAGGCTTCATATTTCGCCGGAAATAAGTTTCTTTTGACTATTTCTACGATTTCAGTAATATTGAGTCGAGTTAAATGTATTTCACTGTCACTCGTCATTTTTTTAGTTGAACAGAACTTTACACACACAAAAACCAGTTTTAAGGTTAAGAAAATGCGAAGTTTATTGACAGTTCTTGATGTTCGTTCGCAAAGCTCTGTCGAGGCCTACTTAATTTTGATGGTTTACTATTATGATACATCAATACAGTTAAAAAAAACGGGTTGAAGGAAACGGAGCAAATAATTATATAATTCCAAATAATTCTTAATATTAAATGCAATTCTACATCTAATAAATGTTATCTACCATTTATATATAGAATAAAATTCAATGTCAATATGTAAATAATAAATTTTGATTAAAATGGCGTCTATTGACAGTTGCTAAGTGATTGCTAGGGAAGCAGTGCGATTTATTTTACAGCTGTGCGTTTTCTTTTACCATGCGTTTTTGACTATTTACAGTAATGGTCGTAGGTAATAGTATTTTACGTTATAAGTCCGGTAAAAAAGATATTACGAATTTTATTGCGCAATGAGTACGTAATATTTTTTCACCGGACGAATGACGTAACGTATTTTATTTCATACTGAAAATAAAATTTTAAATATTTAAAATAAGCCAAAAATGTGGTCTAAACAATCAAACATTCGCGAATTATAACAAAAAAACCGCTGGTTGGCATAGTTTGAGTAGTTGCTAAGGTGACTTGTTTACATTTTTCAAACAGTTAAAAAGTTTAAAATGAACGAGAACGCAAAGCACCAGAATTCGGAAGAAATTGCACAAAAATGTAGAGAAGCTACGGCCAAGCTTATTCCCGTAAAGTCGAAAGAGCGTTATAAAAAAGAATATGAAGTGTTTAGTGAATGGCGACGACTACATAATGTAGAAAAGATTGATGAGGATGTTATGCTGGCGTATTTGTATGATTTAGTGAGTATTTTTTGGTATTTTAAGTATAAATTGTATTTTTAATGAAACTTTTAAAATTTTTAGTCTACAAAAATATAGTGGTGCTTCTTTGTGGAGCACATATTCCATGGTGAAGACGATGTTGCTCGTGTTTGAGAATATTGACATTTCGAGATTCTCGGCTAAAACCATTTTAAAACCATTTTATAGAAATCACTGTTTCTCAAATGGTAATTACTATTCCTCAAACAAAAACTAATAGGCCGCGGGTATTTACAGTAATTAAAGAAGCACACAGAATTAAAGTTTTGGAGCTAAATCAAAAATATGTAAATTTACGTCCAAAAAATACTGAACATGGTAAACTGTTTTTGGGCTAGTCATGGACAGTGCATCAAAGAGCTGGAATTCACGCAATTGGTGGAGTGGCAAAACGTATCGCACAGTTTCTGGGTTTAGGAAACCCTGAAACTTACACTGGACATTCGCTCAGAAGAACAGGTTCTCCTTGCCAATTCGAGAGCCGATATTTCTGTTCTTAAGCGAAAAACAGCACCATCGCAGAAAAATATGTTGAAGATTCCCTTGAAGGGAAAAATAAAATTGCTCGTATGATTCAAGGTGGAGAAAGTTTTGTTGAAGTTATTACCAGACGACGAGAAGAAGCATCTTTTTCAGAAATTGTATCTGAATGCAATTCAAGCCCTGAATTCAATACATCCAGCTCCAAAGGCAATACGTGTATAAAGACTGATGTAATTGGCACTGATACTCGATCCACAACAGTGTGTGATTGTGAGAAAATTCCTTCAATTCAAATTAATGGAAATGAAAGTTGAACCATTAATATTAATTTAAACATACCAAAATGACCTTAAGTCTTATTTTCAATTCAATTTTAATACTGTATCTGTTTATTTTCTAAAAATTTGTTAATAAATTTTTTCTGCAGTTGCCTTTGAATTGAGTACGGTACAATTCCTAGTGTACTGTAAAAAGCTACTATACCGTAAAAACGTGTTTTACAGTGTACTAGAGTATGACGTAAAACTGACAATTACAGTAGGTATAGTATGAAATAAACATATTTACTTGAAATTTTGGAATAGATAACTACATTTTGGAAAAAGTTATTCAATATTAAGACAATAAGTTAATAACCGATGAACCGCATACCATACACATATACCCCACTAAAGGTAAGACGCCTTTTGCAAACCATTAATAAGCGTGTATATTGAATAGGTTGTGTTAGTTATTGGTATGGTAAGTGCTTTTTTAAAATATGAGGTTTGGGAAACGAAAATAGAGGACATTGAGAATCTGAAATCTGGAATATTATTAATAACATCGAACACAAAAACAAACTCTCAAGATAATCCACAATAACTACACATTTTTGTGAGATTTTGAAACAATATCTATGTTTTCTTTGTCTGAATGTTAATATTGACCACTTATTTGTAAATTATCAAAAAGATCGCAAATTATAAACATTAATAAGTTCGGAATGATGGCAAAAAAAATACTGTCAGTTCTGCAGATAAAAAATCCTGAACTTTATCCAGGCGTACATCAGTAATGTTAAAACGCCATGGTGGAGGGAAATTCAGTGAAGGTTATATTAACACCTCCTTCGAGAATATGATAAACATAACGAACAAGAGAGTAAGAGTGGAAATGCAAGGGTGAATGAGGGTGTGATTTTAATGAAACTAACCATTTTCTAGAAAAAAATATAAAAACTTGAAACTTCATTATTGACATTTATTGTTTTGGTTAAATTTGTAGATCAAGGAATTAGTTTAGCACCCGTAAAATTAATGATTGTTTGTATCAGTCAAACAACAGTTTATCGCATTTTTCTAAAAAAACGTCTCTAACGATTTTGATTACAATTTATATATAATTAATACTAAGAGCCCTTCTATTAACTATTGTAGGAGGTGAAAGTTTGTAACAACCCATTTTGAGTTGTATTAAAATATACCGTAATTTACGTTCTTCGTTCACATAGTTATAAATATAAGAAAAATGTTGATTACTGATTTATAGGTATGTGGTAGGCAACTTAATTTGCATTTTGGTGTAACTTAAGTTGCATATTTTCTTAAGGGTCCATACTCCCACTTCTTTAAATAATTTTTTTTAGTTCATTATTTTCGCGCAGGCGTCACCTTCTGACGTCCTAAGCGTCCATTTTTTCACTTCTGGTGGTACGCTGTTAAATGCAGGAAGCCATATTTTTGGGTTTCCACCTAAAATTTTGTGAAAAATGCCATTGATTTAATGGTAGAGATTTTTAACTCGTAATACTAAAAATTAAAACATTTGCTCTTTGCAGGCACTTTTATTACTTTTGCTTTTACTACAAATTTTTTTGCACATTTAATTCTATTTTTACGTACGCTTTCATTTTATGATTGCAATTTTTTTATATGAACTTTCGAGAAAATGCAATAAACATTGGATTCAAAATTTCACGAAGAGAAATTTATAAGAAGTAAAATTCCATTTTGGGTGTGGTTTACAACGTAAAGTATTGTTATCTCTAGATATTGCGCAACATTGATACAAGGATTACATCACCTTGGTTTTCATTTCCGCATTTATTTTTTATAATACCAATGGTTCTCTAGAAGATTTATTATATTCTGTACAGGTATTTATATTTATAATCATTATTTAGTAATTTAAGCCTATAACTAGTTTTTAAGATATATTTTATTTAAACCTATCATTAACTGTTAATAAACATAGTTTGTATATTTTTTATTTTTTACATGTTGGTAAATTTTTATTGTAAACAACCTCGGTTTAGTTATTCCGAGCATAATTAAAAAATAACTTGGCGTCCGAGATCATTTTTATTAGTGTTACATGGCAGTTACTATATTTACGTTAAGTGGAAATAATCGAGCAGAATTGCGGTAATTAAACAAATCAAAAGATTGAATCGGCCCACTTTAATCTTCCGACTGAGTCAAAGGCATTATTTTTGGTGAACGGGTTGTATCTCGAGTTAGTTTAACGATTTGTTTGGAGAACATTTTTTACAACCAATTTATTTATTATTAAATTTTACACCATTTACATCACATAAGTTCATATAAGAAAAATTTCCTTATGTGTTCCATTTTTGGATGCAGTAGAAAAACAGCAGCCACAATTTTGATCAAACATGGAATTTAAAAATGGGTGTTCTGCGTTCCCGTATATTTGCTAATGAAAGATTACAGAAGCATACGTAATTTATGTCCTGGACAGATTTTTATTATACAAATTAAATGGCGCTATCGGTTCTTATGCACGACTACGCTCTTACCAATGCCTTAACGGTGTGTGGGTATTGGTAACTGAGATGCCTAGTGGACAAGGGTCTAACACTCTGGGGTTTGTAGACAAATTAAGATAATCTTCTTGTCTCTTCCAGCATTAAGCTTTCGTCTGTGTAGGTGACGTTTTTAGCTTACGCACAGGTAAGATCGTGCATTGAACGGTAGCCGGTTAGGACCTAGGCAGGGTGAATTGGATGGATTAGGGACGGTCAGGGAGACAACCCCGAGACCGCAAACTTCGCTTTCGTTAGCGAGTCAGAATGCATAATATTATACTTCGATATTTAGCTTATCTTTAAAACTATTTACATGAAGGTTGCTTGTTTAATGCAATAATGTGGGAAATCATCAAGCCGGTTTTTTACTTTACAGAATTTATTTTCAACAACGAGCAATCGGGAAGAACATTATTATTCTATTATTACTTTGTTTAGTGCTAGGTTTCGGTATTTTACTTCATATTGCTGTAAATATGTTCATCATCTAGTAAGACGACCAGGCGATAATTTAAGTGAATTGAGACACCTTAGTGACTGGTATGTGTTCGTGTGAGTGTGTGGATCTGAGGGTGTGTTGGTGTGTACGTCCGTGAGTGCGTGCGTATGGATGTATGTTAGTATCCACGATAACTTGAGAACGATAAAATATACGTATATGAAATTTCGTATTTAAGCTTGGTTTCATTTCTCCTGGAGCTGATTTGATTTTCTAAGAAATCCAGCGTCGGAGAGGGGGCGGCTTTATTTGGCTCAGTTTTTGGCTTTTATCTGAAACAGTTGCAGATTTCAAGTATATAAAAGTATTAGAATATAGATATTAAAATTATAAACTAATTATGATCTATACAATTTTTTGACCCAACGCGTAATTCGGCGAAAAAAATTCCTAAAGTGAAATTTAAGTGTTTGTTCACGTTTTATAAATACCTGAATAACGAGTAACCTTATAGGAAAATGTGTAAACATATTTCTTAAGGATCATTTACTTTCACATAACTTTTCTTTACGAAGTATTTGAATACGAAGCTACAATACATTAAAAAATAACTAAATAAGATTATAAATGCATAAATTGTATTATTAATATTTTCCATAAGCGCGCGGATTTAGAGTTTATTTATTCAAGTTAACATCTAGACGTACGTTAACCTGTTTCTGAAATGAAGGTTTAAACGTCTGCCTGACATAAATTATTATTGCTGTTTTTATAATGTTGCCTTTTTGCATTATGAACATGAGAGATTGCGTAATTATCCTAAAAATTCTGGTAATTACCTCTTTGAGGTTGGAACGTCGTGTGTTGTTCTACATCAGATACTTTTGTAAAAATTAATTTTCTCAAATTATTTTTTAACCTTACTTCGTGGAATTTTATAATTACTAGCACTAATGTTATAAATATAATTCCACAATTACTTGTTATTTGTTTATGTTGAAATCTCCCACAAGCTTTTGCTTATGGATTTGGTCCTTGTTTAACAACGCTACTGTATGAGAAGTGTACGGGCGTCTCATACAACCATTAGAGTAATTAAACAGATTATTTTTATGCATATTAATATTTTTATTACTACGGGAAAGTTTATGTGTATTGAACTGATTCTGTTACACGATCAAACCGCACTATACGTCGTGCAGGCTTACCAAGGTAAGCGTGTTCCTAAGTCAACTGCAGTGGAAATGGGCGGGGCCGATATAAGACGGAAAATGATTTATGTTTAGTTTCAAATAATTCACACTTACCATAAATCAACAAATAACATTCAATCCAGGAAAAACTGTTTCTAGGTGCCTCCACAATCTTAAATTCTTCTGAAATAAGAGTGGAAGAAGGGCACCATGCGCCATCTTGGATTTTCTGGGAAAAAACCACTTTCACTTTTTATACGCTGCTACACGCATCACAATATTGAAGACTCTGTTTATGTAGTAGAAAACGTACTACAGTCTCGAAACAGAATGCAGATAAAATTGAAGGAAATGAATATGGTACAGCTTCTAAGAACAAACTGAAAGATTTGAAGAGTGTGCAGAATTTCCAGAGCCGTGCTGAAACCAGTTAATTTAGGGATAACCTCATGTGCACGTAATAATAATAGTGTCTGATAAAAACTGTTAGGGGTTATTAGCTACTTTGTAGGTTGTTACAATATAATCGTTCAAGGTGAAGACGATGAGATGAATGTATCTCAAAATCTCGACGATGGTGATGCTCTCTATGAAATTTCAAGTAAATTAGATTACGTCACTCTTATTTCAGATTAGAAATTTTAAATCGTTGAAAGAGATTTTTTTAATACCTTACTTTTTTTAATTAAGAGTTGCGTAATACCAGATGAGCCTACTGTTTATCTTTCTTTTTAATTCAACATGTGTGTTTTTAAAAACCGTGTTATAAAATTTGACTTTAGCGTTTTAAGGAAAGTGTGTTACTCGGTTGGTAGATTACTAAAATTTTTATATAATTGCACAGTAATTAGCTAAAAGTAAACATGAACAGTGGTTTCTTACTACATATTGTTGTGGAATTTAAAACATGTAATTGTTACATTCCAAACATTTAATGAGGTTTTTATAAAAAAATAATTTGCATGTGTATGTACATCATTTTGTTCAAACCACTTTGTTATTAATTACTTTAAGGAAAGGTAAATACGAGTTGCAGCAAGTGTGATAAAGATAATTAGGTTGTTTGTATATTTACACTCTAAAATTAATTATGGGAAATCAGTAGCTAGTTTTACATCAACCATTCATAAACGTAAAAACATAGAAGGTAGTATTAGTGTGCTTATACGTGTAGCCAGCAAAACGGTTATTATAACCTTACTTTATTTATTTAATTACAGCTAGTGCAAACAACATATCTTTTTCAAAGTATTAAGTGTTTGGATACAGTTTTAATAATCGTTTAGAAAAACTATTCTGATTACTGTGTCGTGTAATTAACTTTAAATAATTTTTTGCATTGCGTGTTGAGATTCATTTAAAATGACAGTGAAATTTAATTATTAGAATACAACCCCAATGTATAAATAAAATTTCGTAACGTTACAATCTGTAGATAGGAATTAAAAGAAATACAATTATGCAATCTCATTTGATAAAATAAAAATTGGTCCTAATACATATTAATAAACACAACTTAAATAAAAATCTTTTTCAATCAGAACATGTGCAATTGCCTAACCTCCAGGGGTTGTACTGCTCTTAATGCTACCGTAAGCACCTTAATTAGCGTTCAAAAAGACTCCCCGAAAAGAAGCCGTCACCCTACCCTAGCCTAAACGCCAACGTCTGGACCAACCCCAAGTCCAAGACCAACCCCAAGACCTAAATACACCTCTCCCGTGAGCAAGTACAAAAAAGGTATGGCTGCCAAAGAGGCGGTAATTAGGGTAAAAATTCCATCAAGGGTTGAAAAAGACATCTGGAAAGAAACCATAGGGGTGGAAAATACGAGCTCACACGCGGGCGGCCATAAAATAAGGGGTGAAAAAATACGCCCCTCAAGTAAGCGAGTAAAAACAAAAATAATTATGGATGAAAAGGGTTGAAAATGACCTCTGGAAAGAAACCATAGGGGTGAAAATTAAGGGTTGAAAAAGGCCTCCGAAAAGAAACCATAGGGGTGGAAAATACGGTCCCCCACGTGAGCGTATAAAAAATGAAAGTGGGTTTTCCCCAGAAAATCCAAGATGGCGCATGGTGCCCTACTTCTTCTACTAATAAGTAATCCTGGGCGAGGCGTTAAGTTAATTCTACCAGACTGTGGAAGATAGAATTGTAGTCTACTCAATAAAAACCACACACAACTCAAGCTCAAACACATTTTCACTTTAACAGGGTACGTAAAATTCGTCTCAGAAAACTTAATGCACGTCTATTCAATTTTGAAAAGCTTTAAGTTCAATTACCCTTAATAATAAATTTATCCAATGCTTAATAAAATTTTGAAGCGTATGAGTCGTCGTAAACTTATTGTTCTCGCCCTGTACATCCATAAAATCAAAGTAATAAAACGTTATCTGGATACTTTCTAATTTTAATATTTATAACTGTCATAAGAATTCTGACATAAATAAATGTCACTCCGTTTAGAAAATAATACTTCGGTCTATTAATTTTTAACCACAAAAACGTTAATTCGCAAATTAAAAATAATTAAAAGCATAACGACCAGTGCGTCGTTTATGAATCATGTATTTTCTATCAAATACTATTTGAATACTTTTTCGTTAAAATGTATTTAAATATCTACCAGCTTGAATGAATTGTAGTAACTCAAATCTGCAATTTCTGCTTAATAAATATCTTGTTACCAGTATTATATTTAATGACTGTTAATAAATGCAAAATAAGTAATTTTTGTAATCGATCTGACTCAAAATAAACAATTATCAGATGAATCATTTTACCAAAACATCGAAGGATTGATTACCTTAAAAACGTTGTAATCCTTTATGTAATTTCACCCAGATAAACAATGAACTCTTATAATATTGGACCTTTAAAACTTTAGACTATAAGGAATCACAATTTAAACAAATAAAAAACAGTTAACTAATAGAACTGTATTGACCAATTTTTCAAAAAATATTTACAGATGTTGCTTCTGAGAAGCGCCACATACAAAAAAAACTAATTCTTATAGATTACGATCCCTAAATCCTATAATCTAAACATATAAAACCAGGTAATAGAGATTAAGTATCCTTACTATTTGAATGAAATTAACCATATATACGATAACATCTCTAAAGATAATCAAACTAGTATCATTCAAAAATCTAAAATTATTCTTACAGAAATAAATTCCATAGAATTGAGGACGTGTAAAAACGGAAAATAAGGCAAATCAAGTAAACAGAAGAATGGAAACAGAGAAGAAAGAGAGAGGGGGGAGTACACGTATATAGGATCAAGGAGAGATCAATAATAGATTATGTAATTACGAATGCTGAGGCTGAGGAAAAGATGAAGATATTTAGGGTAGGGGAGAGGGTTGAATCGGACCACCAACCCCTGGAAATTATAATGGAGAAAGAGAAGAGTGCAGAGATGAAGAGGAGTATATAATTAAGAAGATCTGGACAGAAGAGAGTATAAAGAGGTACAAAGAAAAATGGGAAAAATAAGATGGAAAGGTAATAAAGTGCAAGAAAGTGTGGAAGAAATGAGAGAGAGAATTGAGGAAGCAACGGAAAAAGTTAAGTTTGAAAAATGGAGTGGAAAATAGAGGGGAATAGAGAATTTAAGGAGGCGAAGAGGAAGACAAGAAGAACACTAAGACGCTGGAGAACGGAGGAAGCGGAAAAGAAGCAGTAAAGATAGAAACAGAAGAAAACGTAGAAAAAGGAATGAAGTAAGAGAGGCAATAAAAAAGGTAAAAAAAAGGGAAAGCGGCAGGAGAAGATGAGATACAAGGTGAGGAGTGGATATACGGAGGAAAAAAGGTGACAAAAAGGATGACGGAAACAATAAACAAAATATGGAGAGGAGAAGGATTCCCGGAGAGGTGGAGGGAAGGAACAGAATTTGTCTCAGTGTAATCCAAAATAGGAGTACAAGAATCGGAAATTAGCAAATATAACAGAGATGGAATTACATTGCTAAACACTGCGGCTACAAAATATATGCAGGAACGTTCATGGAAGAAAGGTTAATAGAAGGAGGTGGAGGAAAAGAAAGCTGTTTACCAGATGGACAGGCAAGGATTCCAACCGGAAATAAAGAAGAACGACGGATAACGTATACAATTGAAGCACATGGTAAATCAAGAAGATTAGGAAAGAAAGAAGGTATATGTAGACATAACAAGCGGCATATCGATAGGAAGGAACAGGTAAAAAGTTGTGGGAGTTCATGAGAAAATAGAAGAAGGAAAAGCTAATAGAAAAGGATAGAACAAATCTACGAAGAATCGAGGATTACAGGGTGAAGAGTAAATGGTGAACTAGAGTGGAAAGGATTTGTAACGAAGAAGCCATTGAGAACAAGGATGCCCACTGAACCCAAGCCTGTCGATATACTGGAATGACCTGGAGGAGAAATGTAAGAAGGGACAACAAGAGGGAGGCCTGGTGGTGAGGGAACGTGAAAGTAAGGATGACAAAAGCGCATGGTTTGAAGAGGAAAAAGAAAATGGAAGTGAATGTTCGAAGGAGGAAGGACAGATATTCTGAAAAAGGAAAAGAATCTGGATACAATCAATGGGTAGTAAAACTAAGGTAAAGATATGGAGAAAAGGGTGCGGAAAAAGGTAAAAACGGAGGAGATGGAAATAGAAGGATGTAGGAGATGACAGGCAGGTTAGAAAGGAATTGTTACCTGGGATAACACAATTGAAGACAAGACAATACAAGATGAGGAACATATAAAAGCGACTGAGAAAAGGGAATAAGCTAATAGGGCAAGTGTGGAGTGTAGAGGAAAGACTGTTTGGGATATGGACATAAGGAAAAGGAAATTATTATTTGAAAGACTGTTAAAAATAAAAAATACTGGAAGGGTGGATACAGGGAATGGGAAGAGAGAAACACCAGGATACCATACCAACTTAGGAGACGGAGGTGTAAGTAAGGGGAAAATAAGGGTGGAGGCCGGGAAATCGAGCAATAAAGTACGAGGAGGAACAGGTGTAGTAGAAGAACGGAAAGAATGTAAGAATTCTACAAAAATGCTGGAAAGAAATTAAGAGAAGGAAGAATAGAATAATGGGACAAGAAGCCAAGGAAAGAATATTACGAAAGAAACGGATATGCAAAAGAAGAAGTAAGAAAGACTAAGAAGGAAGGAGTGAACGTGAGAGAGAACATAATTACTAAGGGATGGAGAATGTGCAAAAGCAGGAAAGATGGTCGAAGGTAAAAAAGAAAATACAATGGATAAGCTAATAGGAACATTAAGAGAGAGGGATACCGAGATATTTGGATTGGGGAAAGGAAAGGAAATTTTGAAAGTAAAATGATAGCGAGGTTTAGATGTGGAAAGAGAGAGAAACACAGGTATTTGGGGAAGGGACGAAGAGAAAAATGGTGAGGCTGTGCGTAGAAGAGAATAAAGGTCGATTAAGCACATGTTGCAAGAATTCAGGAAATTAAAGAGTGGAAGAAGAGAAGGACAGTAGAAGAATACTAGAAAGAAGTAGGAAGGGGAGATGGTTGCAAAGAAACATGGAACAGAAGAAGACAGTTAATGGGAGAAGAAAACAGGAGGAAGAAGTTAGTGTAAAGTGAAGTAAAGAAAGGAGGAGACTGTAAAAGAGTGTAAATGGTACGAAGGTAAAAAATGTAAAATAAATGTAAAGACTCATAGTAACATTAAGCAAAGGATAAGAGATATTTATTGGGAAGGAAGGAAGAAAGAAAATGTACAGGTTTAGATTGAAATTCTGAGTCGTTTATCAAGTATGAATGTGATCAATGGGTAAATGTGGTTGCAAAAATCTTAGGGTATTAACACTTTCAAATTCAGCGGCAATTAAAGGTGACTTTGGCATTATGTACATGTTTAAATACTCATCGAAAATGGAAGGTGTGTTGTCACAGAATGCATGGACGACACTGAACATTAAGGAATAAGAATCGAAATTAGTGATAGTGTGCTAAAATAAGAATACTGTAAATATAAATAAGCAACATTGTTATAATCAGTAAAATCTATTAACAACATAAAGAATCTATCGCCTTTTAGAACATGAAATCGTATGCCCTTTTCCATATAATGTTACATGATTGTGTGTAGATAACGTTCAACTCTTCTTAATTATTAACCATACCTTGTATGATTAACGAATTAAAATTAACTTTGCGCATTTGTAATGTTTAAATACATTCATTCCGCAAACAAGTGTTTGCAGAATTATTTGGCACTTAATTATTAAAATTATAAGACTGTTTCAAAGTCGATTTAGGCTGCAAAATGCAAATATTTTAATATCAACGACAGTTAATCCAAACTATTTAACTATAATTCTAACACATCTTATCGTTAATAAAGAAACTTGGCCTCCTTTTAATAGTTGCCCTTTACTATTATTTAATACTTTTCCTTCATCTATAATTATTTCAATATATTAGAATTATTTAAAAAATTAAACTTAGTATATATTTCAATTCACATTAATCTGATGATTTGTAAGTTTAAATCTCACAAACATAGTGTTTAGTAATTAATTGTGCTAATTATCAAAAAGACGTTAGAATTTGGTGCAACAAAATTTTATTATCAAAACGTTATCCATTGTTATACAAATCACAACGAATCTGACTTTAAAATGGAAAGGTTATACTCTCGTTACATATTCCTTACAGTTGTGTGTGATAACGTTTCCTTCTATAATTATTTCCAATAATTAGGACATTCCATATTTAAAGATTAAATTAACAACTGTAAATGTTAATTAATGTAACCTTTTGTGAAACTAAACAATGTGATTTAGTTAATTTTAAAAACGTTAAATTTTCAATCAAATTTTAATTAATACCGTTAGTAACCATTGCTAATCCACGATCTTATTGTTGAAGTACTCTCGTTACATAATCCTTACTAGTTCGTTATTCGTTTCTTAGTATTCAAATTATTTGCCCAATCAATGTAAATTCATTTAAAGTAAATTACATAGTTAAATGTTACAATTATGGATTGTAAATTCCTAACATTTATTTAATGATTAATTAAATTTTCAAAATTTTACTTATAATTACCTTGTAGACATTGAACCTCCGATTATTGGATGTATTCTCAGATACCATAATCGCAACTGGACTATGTTTTAAATTCATTATAAGCTCATATGAAGAGGATGAAAGATTCAAAAATTAAAATGTAATTAACAAATTATTATTAATTTTATTAAATAGTAAATAAGTAATTTGACCTGAATTTGACTCGATCAAGGATTTGCAGTAATTACAAACAACTTGACTAATAATTAAATTATTATAGCTTTTTATGAACGAATAAGTTCAAAATATGTAATTAAAATTATTATTAATTTATTAAATAGTAAATAATATTTTTGAACTTATTCGTTCATAACAAAACTTATAATAATTAATTATCTAGAATCAAATTCATAAGAATTTTACAAAATTTCAGTTCTAACATAAAGACAAAGTTTATATCGATTGGTTTGAATCTCGATAAGTTGTTAGCGGTACAGAAATAGGTCGTAGGCTCAAATCTACTCGAGGTAAGCTTTTATTTGTGTATTTAATAAAATTAATAATAATTTTTAATTACATATTTAACTTTGAACTTATTCGTTCATAACAAAACTTATAATAATTTAACTTTCTAACATTTAACTTAAGGTGAAAAGGAGGAAATTAATATATGGCAAGCGGAACAAATAATAATAATTTAGACGTAAAATCAATACTTAAATTTAGGAAAAGGGTAACTTACTTTAAACCCTAAGTCACTTCTTTAATGATCAAATTAACGGTTTTCGAGATATTTGAGATTTTGTGATTTTCTAGTAATTCCATATTTTCGTTCAGTTTAAGCCGATTCTGTAGGAATTGATCCTTTTAAACAGTAATTTTAGTCCAGTTTCAATAGCAGATATGTATTTATCTTAAAAAATGCAAAAGTATGAGGTATATGCTTATAAGAAGAAAATCGTGGAGATTTAAAATCAGAATGTGAAAGAAACCAAAATCGATTTCAAATTTTCTATTGCTTATAACTTTTAAACTATTCTCTACATGTAGTGTTAAAATAGTCTAAAAAACTAGCTCAATGTTTAATTTACCGATAAACCATTTTTTGTCAAAATTCGTTCGGTAGTTCCACCACAAAAAGCTTTTCAACCGCGCTACCTCTCGAAAATTCTAAATTGATAATAAATCATTGAAGCCTTGATTGAATAGAATTCAGAATTTTATTGAATAATTTTACATTTTGTGTTCAAAATGACCACCACGGTTTCTTGTACAAGTTCGAGCTCTCTTTCTTATTCCTTAAGTGCCCATAAGTGACGAAAATTTCCAAATTGAGTAGCTATAAAAAAATTAGTTTTGGAATCAAGAACTCTGGTTCAGCAATTTCTAGACAAAAAAAAACAAAACTCATTTGTTTTGACATTTCATAAATTAGTTCGCCTTTTATAGTGATTTCTCCGTTACTGTTCGTTCCTTTTTAGTATTGTTCTTCTTATTGTTATTATCGTTCCTGTTGTTATTGTTCGTTTGTTATCATTTATTTATTAATTATTTATAATTTGTTTTTTATTTGAGATGGTTACATTTACTAACGCTGAATATGCTGATATTCTCTTTATGTATAGATACGGAGATTTCCCAACAGACGAACTCGTAACGTAAGATTATCTTCTTCAACCTATCGCAGAATTACCCGAGTTCAATGGTTAGAAGAAAACGATTTTGCCAGGAGACTTCAGTTTTGTCATTTTATCTTAAATTCTTTCACGGAGGATGCCAGATATTTATCTAGCGAGATTGGACAGAAAAGGTATCACTAACTGATATAATTTACATTCATGGTCTGATGTAAATCCACGTTTAAAAAAGAAACATCTTTCTGAAGAAAAATTAGTGTGAATGTTTGGATAAGCGCAATAGGTAATAAATTGATAGAACCATATTTTCTTTTCAACGCTTTGACAGGGGAAAGATATGAATAATTTCTGAGAAACCACATGGAATAATTTTTGGATGATATACCTGTCATTGATAGACAACACATAATTTTACAATACGACGGTTGTCCATCACATTATCGTCTAAACGTTTGTGCGTTGTTGAATGAATGGTTTCCAAACCGGTGGATAGGTAGGCAAGGACCAATTTCGTGGTCGGCTAGAAGCCTGGATTTAAAGCCTTTAGAATTTCACACATGGAGAAGACTGAACGAATTAGTTTATTCGACAGGAATTCATACTCGTAAGCAGTTAATAGAACGGATACAACAAGGAGCGAGAAGAATGAAGAATGATTTTGAAAGAGAAATTACCTGTCAAGAAATAAGAAAGAGAGTTCTAGCTTGTATAATAGACGGTGGTAGTCATTTTGAACACAAAATGTAAAATAATTGAATAAAATTCTCAGTGTTATTGAATCAAGGCTTCAAAGATTTATTATTCTCAATTTAGAATTTTCGAAAGGAAGCGCGGTTGAAAAGCTTTTTCTGGTGGAACTATCGAACGAATATTGACAAAAATCGGAAAATTAAAACATTGCGCTATTTTTTTAGTCTATTTTAACACCACATATAGAGAATAGTTTAAAAGTTATAAGCAATAGAAAATTGGAAATCGATTTGGGTTTCTTTCACATTCTGATTTTAAATATCTTCTTATAAGCATACTCCTCATACTTTTGCATTTTTAAGTGAAATACATATTCTACTATTGAAAACTGGACTAAAATTACTGTTTAAAAGGAGCATAAATTGAACGAAAATATGGAATCACTACCAAATCACAAAATCCCAAATCTCTCGAAAACTGTTAATTTGATCATTAAAGAAGTGACTTAGGGATTTTGTTTGGATATAGGTAAGTATGGCTCAAACGATCACAAATGAGCCACACTAACGACTCCTTGAAGGTTGGCATCTTATTTGGAATCACCCTGTATGTATTATATATATATATATATATATATATATATATATATATATATATATATATATATATGCAGGGTGGCCCATTAGTGTGTGGAAGTGCAATAACTTACTAAGGATCAAAAACACAAACAAACGTTTTAAATAAAAGTTGTTATGTTTGCGCAGATACACATTTCTAAAATATTTTGAGATATACAGGGTGTTCAGCATAACGAGACAACATGACGTTTACTTTTGTTAATAGGACACCCTGTATATTTGTTTGCCATCGAATTCAGCACAAAATTCTGCATCTAGCCCTATCTTTTCTTTTCACATAGATTGCGACGTTGCCAGAGCGACAAACATGAAGATTTGACGAAAATTGGTGCACGATAAATAAATAAACTTGCCCATTAACAGTTCCGTCAAAGAAATATGGGCCTACGACATGATTCCCAATTATTCCACCCCATACATTTAATGACTACCTTGTTTGACTCATAGTCCGTATACAATACAGTTGATCTGTTCCATAATAATGGAAATTGTCTATTAACTAACCCATTTTTATGAAAGGTAAATAACACAAAATTGAAAAAATCTCTGTTTTGGTCAATTTGTTGTTAAGCACACTCACAGAAGGTTAACCGCTTTTCATAATCATCATCCAATAGTTCCTGCATTCGCTGTATATGGTAAGGATACATTTTGTTCTTAGAGAGAATTTTTTGGACGACAGTACGACTTATGTCGGTTTGTTTTCTTATTTCCCGTGTCGAGATATAAGGATATTTCGTAACTTTTAACATTACGGTCATTTCGTTGTCCTCTGTTATCGCAGTCTTCAACCTTTCGCTTTTTTCGTAAGTTACACTGCCAGTTCTTGTAAATCGTTGAAGCACATTTTCCAATGTCTCTTTTCTTGGCCGTCTTCTATCTGGAAATTTCTGTTGATAAATCCTTTCTGCGAGTAAACAGTTTTTATCACTGGCACCCAGTAGAAAAATCATATCTATCAATTCTTCTATCGGAAAATTAATGATTTTAGTTGCTTTCTCGTTCTTAATAGCTGCACATTTACAACACGTCTAGATAATAACTAATCACTCTGACTTGCGCAAACGTCAAATTCACAGGTTACTTGTTAAAACTATGGATATTTTCATTTCATCTGTTGGTAAGATTATTTTTGCTTAATTAAGTTTTGTAGATCCCTATTTATTTTATGACAGTCCTTAAAGGTAGAAAATTACTGGTTTGATTTTGTCACAAAAAATTGTAGAAAGTAGAAGTATTCTAAACGTCACATTCAGAGTACACTATACAGACATAATTCGAAGGGATAATATGTTATTAGGAGTAAAAGTGATGCCGAACGAAGTGAGGCAAATAATTCAGCTGCGCTACATAAAGTCAGTTTTACTCCAAATAACATATACTTTTTTATCCGCAAACGTAAAAATAATTGGTAAAGATCGAAAGGAATGACCAAACATAATTAGCAGGGACAAAGAATAAGATAATCAGCACGCTTTGCAAGTAAACGCTTTGCAAGTAATGAAACCATAACAACGCACATTTAATAAGCACATTTGGTAAAAATAAAAATACCTAGGCACAAAAGTACAACTTTTACTCCATGTCTGAAAAGTAAAACTTTTACCTTTGACATTGAGTCATAAAAGTATCACTTTTGTGACGTTTGCGTATAAAATAGTTTTACAAGATGGTAAAATAATATACTGGGTGTTCCATTTAAAAAAATGGAGTTTTTTCTAATTGAAATCTCCTGAATTATCCAAATTATCCAAAAAACACCCCGAACCCCAAACGAAACTTCAGACATTTCAGCCATCCTTACCTTCGTACCTACCAAATAAGTTTAGTTGCTTATCACTGATAACGCTTACTTGGCAGTATTTACAGTGCACCAATTTTCGTCAAATCTTCATATTTTTCGCTCCAGCTTGGCAAAGTCGCAATTTATGGGAAAAGAAAAGACAGGGCTAGATGCTGAATTCGATGGTAAACAAATATACAGGGTGTCCTATTAAATAAAAGTAAACTTCATGTTGTCTCGCTTAGGCTGAACACCCTGTATATCACAAAATACTTTAGAAATGTGTATATTCGCAAACATAACAACTTTTATATATATATATATATATATATATATATATAAATATATATACAGAATGGGTCATCGTAAACGAAACAGACTAGTTTGTGGCTAGGAAAATAAGATCTGGTGAAAACGCTCAGACAGGTCAATTTTATTTTCGAGGGGGACAACTTTTGCAATAATTTTCATTTTAAAATTATTTCACCCCTTTGCGCTATGATAACAACCCTAAGATTTTGAATAGGGGAAGATAGGGCAAATGATACCTCATTTGAAAGATCTTGCTTTCCTGAAACTATTGCATAAATTTTTTTGATTTTCTATCGATTAGTTTAGAAGTTATTTAACCTCAAAGTTACAAAAACTTGCTTTGCTAAAGCTCAGAAAAACAAACTTTAAAAGTCGATTGTTTGTGAAAAAATATTAAAAGTAAACCAGAAATCAACAGTTTTTTGCTTTTATGTAATTTACGTTAGAAAAAATGAGAATTGCTTACGTTAAATTAGATTATAAACCAATAAAATTTGTGTGTTAAACTAACGCATCGTTTCGCAATCATACTTAAATTTTACGCCAATTGAAAAAGCTGTGTTGACCTTTTCAAACATAGTTTTCTGGATATTCACACAAAAAACAATAAACTTATCATTTTACTATTACTATTAATACTAATTGAGTACACCGCAACTCAACTCTGATTAAACCTATGGTTTTAGAAATGCAGGTCAGAAAAAAAGCGATTGTAATTGGTGTTGGCTATAAAATCTAATTAAAATTTTGTGCAAGTGTTGCGGAAAAATTCACATGTTGCCCGTTGAATATTAGCGTTGAAGTTCTGGTTCTCCTGGATGTACTTCACAACGGCCGTAATTCACAAGTGGTGTGAAATTAAATAGATGAACAACATTTGCTCATTTTTCGTAGATGTTCATTCGGCGACATCTTCCTGCGCTCAGTCTTTCTTGTGAAAAATATCTTATCATTTGATTTTTGTACAATCTAAGTATGTTGCGCAGGCGCAATGTACAGATTGAATATTGAGAGCGGAATTCAACATTGGCATACAAATCAATTGCTCTCTTTCGTGTATCGCAATATCACAATTTGACGATTCAAAACATTATGGACAGATTGCAGGTGTTCGGTTTGCTTGCAAACTGCATTACTTTGTTGTACACGTGTGTTTTATAAACAACCTCTTCACGTTTAAACAAAGTTATTTGAGGATTAATATTATTATTTGTGTTCTTGTAGACTAATAAACCATTTCGTGTTTCTGTTTGAGATTTATCTTATACGTAGAAGTATTTTATTAGTTTTTGTACATCGTATCCAATTATTTTGATAAACTTCGTTAAACATAATGACTTATACTATCGAAGAAAGAGTTGAAATAATAAGTTTGTTCTTCAAGAACGACGAATGTGGCAACCGTACTGCTAAAATTTTTAATAACCGGCACCCGAACAGGAATATTTGCAGAAAGTACGTCCTAGAGCTAGCTGCAAAATTTCGTAGAACTGGATCCGTAGCTAATAAGAAACGAAATGTTTCTGGTGAATATCCAGTTAGGAATGAGGCTACTGAAATTGAGGTGTTAGGATAAATTGCTGCCGATCCTACAATAAGCCCAATAAGACTAATGTGACCAATATTGCAAGAACAACCATTCGGCGAATATTAAAACACCACAAATTTCATCCTTACAAAATTCGACTAGTGCAGCAATTAAATGAAGATGATTATGATTATGATTTTTTAAATTCTACAGTTAATCGACATAACTGTCGCTATTGGGCAGATAATAGCCCAGCAATTTACCAAGAAATTCACACTCAAACTCCTCAAAAATTGAATGTGTGGGCTGGCATTTTTGTAGATCGTGTGGTTGGTCTCATTTTTCTAGACGGAAATTTAACCGGAGAAAAATATTTAGAGCTACTTCAAAATTTGGTTCATCCCTTACTTGTTGACATTGTTGAACATGATGACCATTATGAGGAAGAAAAATTGATGTTTCAACAAGATGTCGCTCCTCCGTACTATAATCAGCAAGTAAGAGAATTTTTAGATGCGCAATTTACAAGACAATGGATTGGGCGAAGAGGAGCTATAGAGTGGCCAGCTAGATCTCCTGATTTAACTCCTTTAGATTTTTTTTTATGGGGCCATTTAAAGAACAAAATCTATAAAACTGAACCCCAGTCTTTGGTAGAACTGCGGCGACGTATTCTAGAAGAATGTCGTTTATTAACTGCTGACATGCTGCAAAACGTCAGAACCCGTTTTGAGCAAAATTTGTATTATTGTATAGAGGTTGGCGGTCGCCATTTTGAGCACTTAATTCATTAAGCAAGTTTTTTTAGTAATTATTGGATACTTATTTATTTTATTAATAATTAAATGCGATAAACGTAATACAATTGCTTTATTGTTCAGACCTGCATTTCTAAAACCATAGGTTTAATCAGAGTTGAGTTGCGGTGTACTCAATTAGTATTAATAGTAATAGTAAAATAATAAGTTTATTGTTCTTTGTGTGAATATCCAGAAAACTATGTTTGAAAAGGTCAACACAGCTTTTTCAATTGGCGTACAAATTAAGTAAGATTGCGAAACGATGCGTTAGTTTAACACACAAATTTTATTAGTTTATAATCTAATTTAACGTAAGCAATTCTCATTTTTTCTAACGTAAATTACATAAAAGCAATAAAACTGTTGATTTCTGGTTTACTTTTAATATTTTTTCACAAACAATCGACTTTTAAAGTTTGTTTTTCTGAGCTTTAGCAAAGCAAGTTTTTGTAACTTTGAGGTTAAATAACTTCTAAACTAATCGATAGAAAATCAAAAAAAAATATGCAATAGTTTCAGGAAAGCAAGATCTTTCAAATGAGGTATCACTTGCCCTATCTTCCCTATTCAAAATCTTAGGGTTGTTATCATAGTACAAAGGGGTGAAATAATTTTAAAATGAAAATTATTGCAAAAGTTGTCCCCCTCGAAAATAAAATTGACCTGTCTGAACGTTTTCACCAGATCTTATTTTCCTAGCCACAAACTAGTTTGTTTCGTTTTGATGGCCACTCTATATATATATATATATATATATATATATATATATATATATATAATATATACATATATACAGTGTCCTACGTAAAAATGTTTTGTATGGGGATCTCGGAAACGGTAAGAGATAGAAAGTCGATTAAATGGGACGAAAGTTGCGCATTTGACGGAACTTATTTATGGTGTTTGTAGAACTCAGATATCTTTTTTCATATTTATATATTTGAAAAAAATTGAAATTTTCGTTTTTATTCTTTTCCGACTTTATTTTAAGAGCTATCAAAAAAAAAAACAAAAGCACAATTTCATGGCCACTTTTCTACTGTATTAAATCGTGTCACCCAATTTTTGATTGAATGTTTCGTATCTTAGCAACCATCATCAACTTTATTTTTTTAAATACAAGAAAATTGCTTTTAATCTATTATTTAAATTCTCTCTTTGATTCTGAATTCAATGACACTTTATATTTTTGATTTGAGAAAATTCATTTTCAATGTCAAAATCGAGAACACACGGTTTTTAATGATAAAAGTATTATTAGAAATATTAGGTAACTTTAAATTACCACAAAAAAATTAAAGTATCAACAAAATAAAACAAGATTAGATAACTATCGTACAAAACAATCTAGTCTATGTTCAAAAATATCACCTTCATATTCCAAACACACATAGCAACGTCTCACAATTTCGTGCATTACATTTTTCAGCATGTTTGGTGTGATTTTCCTGAATGCTGCATTCACCTCTGCTCTCAATTCTGCAATAGTGTCAAACTTTTTCCAGTATACTTGTTCTTTGATAAACCTCCCATAAAAAATCCAATGGGGTGATATCCGGTGACCTTGCAGGCCAACGCAGAATACCGTTTGTAGCAATCGCACTATTGTTAAAGTTTTCTGCTAAATAGTTCATAACTTCATGAGAATTGTGGGGAGGCGCACCATCTTGCTGATACCAAATGTTTCTACCTTCCGCTAATGGGATATCATCTAGTAAATCTTCGATTTAATTAGCCAACATGTGTAAATAGCGTTGTGACGCCAAGGTACCTTCATAAAATATCGGCCCTATAACTCGTCTCCCCAGAAGTCCACACTAAACATTAAAACCGAATCGATTTTGGTTTCGTAACGATTGTACACGAAACTGATTATGGGTCGACGAATAATGCTGGTTTTTTCTGTTAAATACGCCATTGTTGCTAAAATATGTTTCATCAGACCATAGGATATTAGAAGGAAAGTATTCGTAGTCATCGCGTTTTCTAGTTCTAGAATATGTATATATATATATATATATATATATATATATATATATATATATATATATATATAGGGTCTTTCGAAATTCATGCGAAAAATTCAGGAGGTGATATTTCGATAAATAATAATAAACAAAATTTATACCGTCAGTCATGCATTAGAATTTCGAAAGCAATATATACACTTTCCAGATTCTTACTCTATCCGTGGCTGAGGACTCTAGACCCAATCCCATGTATGTTTAAAATTAGATTATAAATTTTACGTATGTATTTTGGAGATGTAAAGTGTTACGTAGTGATTAGAAACTTAATTGGCCCGTAATACCAAGTTTAATATTTGTAAAATGTAATACCTGAATCGAGAGGTGTACATTCCCATTTTTAAGATTTAACCGTTAACGTTTAAAGGATTCGACATAAACATTTTGCGTTTTTTAACAGGACATACACATAAATAATGATATAAATATAATTTTACTTGTTACTGAACTTTTAACGTGTTAGAGCTAGGATAACTTTCACCAGACTTATTAGCACGGTGGTGTACACGAGCCGCGATACAATTTCGGTTTTTGTCTCGAGGGGCTAAAATTGCTGACTACATTCTGCACACAACCATTTTGGTTCCTGGACGTTGTACTAGAAATGCTTAGATTTCAGTTAGCTGATATTCCCACCTTACCTATTTTCTGTGATTAGTGACTTTACTTAATTAGCTCTCTGTTAAGTTAACGAACCTTGGAATGTGCAATATTTCATTTTTAGGAATGAAATTTAGGAATAATTCAACCTTTGAGGTTCATTTTATGTTCTTGTGCCAATTTCATTATTATTTATTAGTTCATGCAATTAAAATGTATTCTAACGCAAGGCAAATTTTGTTACATTTTACTAACTGTGTCGATTTACACTCGTGTTAATTGGGCTATTTTGTAGCAGAATTTTGAATTCTCTGTGTTTAATAATTCAATTTTTTGGTTGGGGGCTTAAGACTATAAGCCCTTTAGGAGCAGCTACTGGTATATATGTACAGGGTGTCCCAACGATAGAGTAAAGTAAGTTTATGCTTAACTAGAATTATTTGTGTAAATATTGTATGGACCATGGAGTAGAGGTAAGAAGTGTGCATTTTTTTAAAACATTGGAAGTTATACAGGGTGCGCCAGAAAAGCAGGACGTGAAAAAGTATGATTTTTTTAAATAGAACACCCCGTATTTGATTTTAGTTTTTAATTTTACGTGTCCATATAAACATATTTTGTCATACAAAAGATTGGCTGAAAGTTTTTAGTTCTTGAGATATTCGCGTTTAAAGATTATTATGGTCATTTTCGTGGGGTTGATGATTGGGCAATTGTTCCGTTATTTCACAATAAAAAAAATTGATATTTCGTGCGAAAAATGAGTGATATTATACTAACGTTTAGACCGAGTAGTATTTCTAATTTTCTCAACAGGGTGTTTGTTATAACCATTCAAATTTGAAAATTCTCTAAATTAAAAGAATCAGTTTTTTTTAATTGCACACCCTATATATTTTTATTTCATTTTATTCGGGATTAAAACATATATCATTTTTGTTAAATATATCCTATATCTATTTTTGATAGTTTTCGAGGAATTTCGATTTTTTCACACTAGCTACTTTATTTTCGATAACATTGCATTGAATGGATCTTGGTAGCCATGGAAAATAATAATTGCGTTACTAAGATACAAAGGTTTCCTACTTGTCAAAATAAACACATATTAAATTTGTCGTTTTCGCATTTAACTTGTTATCAATTTTTGTATCAATTATGGATTATTCGACAAATGAATTAATTGATATGATATACGTGTTGGGCGAGGCTGAAAAAAACCCTTTATTGGCAAAACGAATCTACAAAATGAAATATCCTGAACGTCGAATACCTACTACTGTTGGCTTGGAAAATTTGATGGATAGATTTGATTCTAGCGGTAGTGTTAAATACGTAAAGTTGTTAATAAAAGGGCAGCTAATGAAGAAAAAGAACTTGAAATATTATTAAATATTCAAGAAAATCCCCAAGTGAGTTCTAGAACATTAGCGACGATATGTGATACCTCCAAATCAAACGTGAATCGAACAACGCTGAAGTATAAGTACCATCCCTATCACATTGAGCTTCATCAAGAATTGCGAGAAGAGGATTTTGCAAGACGAATTGAATTCTGCAATATCATTAATCAACGGCTGCAATTAAATAACAACTTTTTGTGCTCCATAATGCTTTCCGATGAGGCGACGTTTAAAAGCAATGGGGCTGTAAATCGGCATAATATGCACTATTACGCAATTGATAATCCATTTTGGCTACGAGAAGTTCAAAACCAAAATCGTTGGTCACTAAATGTGTGGTGTGGTATACTTAATGACCAAATTATCGGTCCCTATTTTTTTGATGATCCATTAACGGGCCGCAGCTATTTGCATTTCTTACGTGAAGAATTGCCTGTGTTACTTGAGGATATCAATTTAGAAGGACGACTAAATATGTGGTTGCAACAGGATGGTGCACCTCCACATTTTATCGGGACGAAAGGGAATTCTTGAACCAGCAATACCCGGAGAAATGGATAGGACGTAATGGCTTTATATTATGGCCACCCAGGTCATGCGATTTATCTCCACTGGATTTTTCCTATGGGGATACATAAAAGATCGGGTGTATATTATTAAACCTACAACAAGGGAGGACATGAAAAATAGAATTCATAGCTTGTCGCACAGTGACCCCTCTTAGGTTATCCGAAGTGAGACAGAACATGAGAAAAAGGCTCAATATGTGTATTCAGCAAGAAGGCCGTCTATTTGAGCATTTACTAAGACGCAATGTTGAATAATTATTGAATTACTGTTTCTCATTAATAAAAACTGTTAATATTCTCGCTTAGGTGGCTTGTTTTATTTCGTCGCAATTGTTTTCCATGGCTACCACGATCCACAATAATGTTATAGTATCGTATGTAACGTAGCTAGCGAGAAAAATCGAAATTCCTCGAAAACTATCAAAGATAGATATAGGATATATTTGACAAAAATGATAGATTTTTAATCCCGAATAAAATGAAATAAAAATATATAGGGTGTGCAATTAAAAAAAACTGATTTTTTTTAATTTGAGAATTTTCAAATTTGAATGGTTATAACAAACACCCTGTTGAGAAAATTAGAAATACTACTCGGTCTAAACGTTAGTATAATATCACTCATTTTTCACACGAAATATCAATTTTTTTTATTGTGAAATAACGGAACAATTGCCCATTCATCAACCCCACGAAAATGACCATAATAATCTTTAAACGCGAATATCTCAAGAACTAAAAACTTTCAGCCAATCTTTTGTATGACAAAATATGTTTGTATGGACACGTAGAATTAAAAACTAAAATCAAATACGGGGTGTTCTATTTAAAAAAATCATACTTTTTCACGTCCTGCTTTTCTGGCGCACCCTGTATAACTTCCAATATTTAAAAAAAATGCACACTTCTTACCTCTACCCCATGGTCCATACAATATTTACACAAATAATTCTAGTTAAGCATAAACTTACTTTACTCTATCGTTGGGACACCCTGTATATATATATATATATATATATATATATATATATATATATATACACAGGGTGTTCCTTAATGATATGCGAATATTGAAGTGAATGAATCTACACGAAAAAATAATTATAGTTTGATTAATAAAGTACGGTCCTAAAATGTATCGTTACGGAAATACGAGGTGTCAGAGATACACGAAAAATACGAAAATTAATTGATATCTTCTAAACCGCTAAACATTTTCCAGTGAAATTTAGTACCAAGCTAGAGTGCATGAAATTGGATATTTTTCGATACGAAGTTAAATTCCAGCTACAGCAGTGGCGTGCGTACGGGCACTCACTTGGATATTTTTGAAGAAAAAAAATGATACGACACTGATTTCTTGAAAAGAAAAATTACATTTTAATTCTTCGTTCAATTTGAAAAATAAAAGCTCTCTAGAATTATGTTCCTAGAATGTTCCGTTTGGGGGTAATAAAATAAAAACGTTGTATTGTACGAGAAAATTTAATGATTGAAAGAATACGTTACAAATTGGCATCTACCTTCAATGAACAATAACAAAAACAACAAATGGAAACATACAGCATAAACATAATATTGGGAACAAGTAATATGGAACGGTAATCACAAAAATTGTTGGAAATGGCCTCCTTCACTCAAAATGCATGCTTCTGCCCTCCTTCTCATGGAATTCCGCACTCGTTGAAATATTCCCGGAGTATGTTTTATATTATTACATGCTGCAACTATTCTCTCTTTCAATTCTTCTACACTGTTAATGGGACTTGTGTACACTAGCGTTTTTAGATAGCCCCACAAGAAAAAATCTAAGCTGTTAAGATCGGGGGACCGTGGTGGCCATTCTTGAGGTCCCCCACGGCCAATCCAACGATTAGAATAAACAGTATCTAGATGATTGCGAACGATTCCACTGAAATGTGCTGGTGCACCATCATGCTTGTACCGCATATAGTGTCTTATTAAAAGCGGAACATCCTCAAGCAGCTCAGGCAATTGTTCGCGAATGAAAGTAAGGTAAGATTGACCATCAAGTCGTCTCGGAAGAAAGAATGGGGCAATAAAGTAATCGGCTATAATTCCTGACCAGATGTTCACCGAAAATTGATGTTGGATATGGGTTTCAATTCTGGCTTTGGGATTCTCATCCGCCCACAAATGGTTATTGTGAAAATTCTGAATCGCATTTCTTGAGAAATTACATTCGTCCGTGAACAGGATATGTGAATCGAATTGTGGATTATGTGCAATATTATGAAGATACCACCGACAAAAAGTTACTCGCTTAGGAAAATCTCTCGGGAGTAATGCCTGTACTCTCAAATTATGGTATGGATATAAAAAATGATCCATTAAAGTTCTACAAACAATTTTATGGCAAATATTCAAGTTTGTAGCTATCTTTCTTGTACTCGTTTCAGGCTGTTCTTCGACTGCGTGCAGGACTGCTTCCTCAATTTCAGTTGTTCTTACACTTAGAGGCCTACCTTCAGATGTACCTCTTCGGACACTACCAGTTTCAACAAGACGCTGATGAATATTCGAGAAGGTTCGACTATCTGGTAAAGCACGATTGGGATATCTCTGGTGATAAATCCGTCTGGCTTTTTCTCCATTGCCATCAGCGAGGCCATACACATAATGTATATCAGCCATTTCAGCAAAAAACAATGGGAAAAGTTAATTTACAGTGACTTAAATTGAACTAGAAAATGTCACATGGAAAAAGCAAGTGTCATTTTGAAAGGCAACTAGACTTATTGCGAAATTGTTATTTCATACATTGAATTAATTTTCTCGTACAATACAACGGTTTTTATTTTATTACTCCCAAACGGAACATTCTAGGAACATAATTCAAGAGAGCTTTTATTTTTCAAATTGAACGAGGAATTAAAATGTAATTTTGTTTTTCAAGAAATATCCAATTTCATGCACTCTAGCTTGGTACTAAATTTCACTGGAAAATGTTTAGCGGTTTAGAAGATATCACTTAATTTTCGTATTTTTCGTTTAACTTTGACACCCCGTATTTCCGTAACGGTACAGTTTAGGACCGTACTTTATTAAGCAAACTATAATTATTTTTTCGTGTAGATTCATCCACTTCAATATTCGCATATCATTAAGGAACACCCTGCATATTATATTAATTTTAATTTGTTACCAACAAAAATTAGAAACCTAGAATTTGGTTCATTAAACCGCAAAATTAAGTCCTTTTTATTAAATCAAGCTTTTTATAGTGTTCATGAATTTGAATCTTGTAATTTATATATATATATATATATATATATATATATATATATATATATATATATATATATATATATATATATATATATATATATAATATGCACCTCCACCGTTCTATTGTAATTGATCAGTTACTAACTTTAAAAATTATGAAAATATTTATCTCGATAACCACATATAATTGCTAATAATAGAAGAGAATCAAAGTTGCTAGAATAAAGTTGTGACCTAAATCGACCTAAGCAATCAAACTGCTTCCATTATTTTACAGAATACCATTATCTAGCGAGATAATGTAATTAATTCAAGCCATTGCACTACAACTGTACAAATGGCACTATATAAATTTCATAAGGTCGAACTGGACACACAGCCTTTCGATAGATAAGCAAGAAGTACCACCAACTACGATGTTAGTGTGATTTGTAAATCTATCTTTTTAACATATAAAACTTGTGCCGGCCTTATGTAGCATAATCATATTTTTAAAAAACTTTTCTATTTGTTCAATTAGATTATGCTGTTAATTTTGACAAAATAGACTTTTAATTAACTAAATTTAAATAACTAATTAACTAAAGAGAACTCATCTAACTTTATAAGTCACGTGAATAACACAAATAAAACTATTCATTTTTGAAAGATTTTTATTTCATCTATTTATTCTAACTAAATCCTGTATGTCGTAAAAGTAAGTAAATAAAACAGTATTCATGTATTTCAAAGTTTTAATGAAATTGTTATTTATTATTGCAAGTTCAACTTTTACTTCAAAGGAAACGTGCCATAGGGTATGAAGTAGATACATAGAAGTGCTTGAATTAATTTGAAAACGCCACTTCAATTTATAAAAACACGTGTCAAATACTTTATCTTTTCAATTAGGTACCTTCGCTGCATAGTAAGTTTCTAAACAACTATTTAAATGAAAGTCAGATGTGCTAAAAGTTGCAAATTAATGCAATTAACGTTTTGAGATATAAAATATACGTTAGTTTTGTTAATCGTAAAGATTTAACACTTTATAACATTGAATAGTATTAAGAAAATAGTTTTTAACTTTACTACCGAAAGGAAAAGTCGGTCAAAATATAAATTGAACTGAAAAGTTTCATGTGTCCGTGTCAGTGAGTGTGTACTTGTTCCTTAAAGACATGCTAATATTTAAGGGGGCGATTCTTGGACCCATTTCAAGAAAAAAACTTCATATGAACGAATGTCGTAAACGTCTTAACTTTTGAAATACAGGGTGATAAAATTTCCAGAAAAAAATCTTTTTTTATGATGACTGTGCTAATATTGTAGATATCTTTATAAAATTTGGTACACGTCTTCAATGCATCAAGATGCATTTTCTGATGTACAAACAATTTTATTATTTTTCCAGTGGCGTCCGTACAGGTTTTGCATTGAATATTTTGGAACAAAATGGTTCGCCACTGCTGTTAAAATAAAAATTATTTTTGGAATTCTCATTCATTTGTGAGCAAATTTGATCTCTTAATTTTATTTAGTCCGATGCATAGTTTTCGCTTAAAAAAATAAAAATCGTTTTATTTTATTTTAATAAAGTAAGTTTACATGAAAGGCTTAAATTTATTAATAATTAATTATTAACATTACTAACGTTGATTATAAAAATTGCTGAAAGTGGGAGCCTTCACTTAATAAGCATGCTTCCGCCCGTCTACGCAAGGAATTGTGTACTCGCTCCAATATTCCCGGCGTATTCCGTATAGTTTTACACGAGGCAACTATTCGCTCTGTTAAATCTTCTAAAGTGTTAATCGGAGTTTTATACACTAGAGCCTTAAGGTGCCCCCATAAAAAATAATCGAAACTATTGATATCGGGGGATCTTACTGGCCATTGCTGAGGTCCTCCGTGACCTATCTAACGATCAGGATAAACTGTATCTAAATGATTAGGGACAATTACACTAAAATGAGCAGGAGCTCCATCGTGCATGTACCACATTCAATTCCTTAACGCAATTGGTACATATTCAAGCAAAGCATGTAGTCCTTCTTCGAGAGACCGTCCATCAAAGCGTCCTGGTAGGAAAAATGGGCCTATTACATGACTACCAATAATTCTTACGCATACATTAACCGAAAATTGTTCTTGAAAATAGGTTTCGGTTATGGCATGCGGGTTTTCTTCCGCCCACACATGGTTGTTATGGAAATTTTGAATAGCATTCCGAAAAATTTGCTTCGTCTATGAACAAAATTTGTGACTCAAACTGCGGATTTAGTGTAATACTCTGAAGGTACCACTGTCCGAAGTTCACACGTTGTGGGAAGTCCCTGGGGCGCAATGCTTGTGCTCTTAGAATATGGTATGGATATAACAAAAAGTCAACTAAAATACGCCAAACAATTTGGTGACAAATATTCAGAGCTCTAGCGATCTTTCTCGTACTCGTCTCTGGATGTTCGTCGATTTCTTGCAACACCGCTTCCTCAATTTCAGGTGTTCTGACAATCCAAGGTCTACCTTCCGGAGTACCTTTTTTGAAACTACCAGTTTCGCTCAGTCGGCGATGAATGTTTGAAAAGGTTTGACTATCTGGCGAGGCACGATTAGGATATTTTTCATAATGAATGCATTTGGCTTCTGTCGCATTAGCATCTGCGAGGCCATATACGTAATGCATTGCTGCTATTTCCGAATTCGTACAATTTACCATTATTTACTGATATTTGAAAAAACAGCAAAACAATAACTTCAATGACACACTAAAAATCAAAGAAATGACGCACTGAGATGGTTTGGAACACCAACAACTCACTGTAAGTCAACAGTTGTTTTGACATTTGTAAAAACGTAATTTATTCCAGGATAACTAGATTTATGTAACTAGATATGTGTTAAAAAAGTCGGTATTGCGATATGAAGTAATTTAAATTTTTTCCTGAACCTGAAGTAAAGTATACATATTTTTTATGAGAACGACGATCTCATTTTTAAAATTGTAGGGGAGTATAATAATTTGACAAATTTAGTTTGTTTGCGCGCATACTAAGCTTTTGTGATTATTGTTGTATTTGCTTGATCGATTTATAATAAACAAAGTCTTTTTTAAGACTGCAAACAATAATTTATTTGCTACGTAAGGTAAGAATTGTTGTTATAACGATAATGCAAATGTTATTAGGACGTTAAAACCTACAGATATAAAAATAAAATCAAGAAATCAAATTTGCTCACAAGTAAATGAGAATTCCAAAAATAATTTTTATTTTAACAGAAAGCAGTGGCGAACCATTTTTTCTCCAAAAATATTCAATGCAAAACCCGTACGACGCCACTGGTAAAAATAATAAAATTGTTTGTACATCAAAAAATGGATCTTGATGCATTGAAGACGTGTACCAAATTTTATAAAGATATCTACAATGGTATCACAGTCGTTATAAAAAAAGGTTTTTTCTTAAAATGGGACCAAGAATCGTCACCTTAAATATTAGCTTTAAGGAACACCTTTTATATATATATATATATATATATATATATATATATATATATAACTATGTGTTTAAAACTGCTTACTTAAAAAGATACGGGGTGTTTTATGACAGTTTGGAAAAACATACTTCTATTATTCTCGTCCAAAGGGCTTTTGCGATTTTATTGAAAGTTGGTACACAAGGTATGACCGTCAGGTGTAACAACAATTGATGAGTACATTTTTTCAGTTTCTATGGTAACCAAATAACAGGGGTGGCCTAGAGATTTTTCAGTAGGTTTTTTTTGTGTGTGGACAAAATGCATATTTCGGATATCAACCTTGCCATGTTTTATAATTATTTTTAACTTTCAACCGTTGGGTAATTAAAACTATTAAATGTAATGTCAAATAAACAACATTATTTAATCGTAATAACAAATGTCACTGTAGAAATTGTTCAAAATGTCTTTCACCAACACGAACACAAGCTCTGACACTTTTGACGGAGTTAAATTGTACTTTCTCTGTACTTCTTTCATTTTGTTTTAACTCCCCAAACACAATCTCGATTTTTTGTCTTAAAAAGTTTACACCGGTGATTGGCCTACTGCATACTTTCTCCTTTACATTATCCCATACAAAAAAATTTAAAGGGTTTAGATCGGTGCTTCTTGGAGGCCATTCCTGTGGTGCTTTATATTCGCGACCGATCCACTTAACAGGAAAAGTATTATTTAAATATATCGTGATATTTCTAGAGTAGTGGGCGGGGCAAAATTGATATCTTGCAATACTTCTGGAAGTTGGTCGGATAAGAAGTTTAAATAATGAGGACCATTTAAATTTTGAGGTAACTTAACGGGGCCCAAAATTTTATTTCCCAAAATGTCCACCCACAGATTTATTTTAAATTTATGTTGGGAATGTCTAAGTATTGCTTCCGTGGGATCCTTTTCACTCTACCACTGGTTGTTCCTTGAATTTAAAACTCCGTCTTTTGTAAATGAAGCCTCTACAGTAACCAGAATACTTTTCACAAAATCTGGATCACGCCCTATTTTATGGAGGACCCAATTGCAAAACGTTGTTCTTCTTTCAAAATCCGGTTGCAGTAGTTCTTGTACTTGCAATAGGTGGTACAGGTGTAGGAGTTGCTCTATAGTTATCCTCCACACTACGTAATGAGGTATATTTTCCAAAGCACCTACTCTTCCTAGTACTTAAAGTATTATCTTCTTCAAAACGCCTTAAGATTTGTTCTTCATTTTCAATAGTTCCTGTTGTACGGGGCCTACCAGCACTATTGTTAATGTTTCGAAAATTTCCTGTTTCCCTAAGGCGACGGTCAATTGAAATAAAGTTTTCTTGAAGGAATTCTCCTATTAGGAAATGTCTCTTGGTAACATATTCATGGGGTCCTTGAATTAATGTCACATTTACCAAAAATTGAATGCACGTCAGTAACTCCTGAAAAGTGTGTCTTTCTGCCATTTCTATTAAAGAAAACTTAAAAATTTTTTAAAAACGAACACCGCATCACTTTCCGAATTATGCCACATTCAATAATTAATATCGCGCATACTGTTTCAAATAATCCCTATAAATAGGACATTTTTGAACTCAGGAGAAAGAGCTGCATCGATTTCCGGGAAGAACATGCACGGTTGCCACGTAAAAATATGACGTCATATCCGGAAAGTGCACTATCTACATATGCGACACAGCATAAAGTCCGGAATCAAAATTAAAAATCGACGTGTCCCAGAATTTTGACCACAAATTAACGATTTCGAAAATAATGAATTTATCCGTTACTTTCTGAGCGTACTGTATATATATATATATATATATATATATATATATATATATATATATATATATATATATATATATATATATATATATATATATATATATATATATATATTGCAAGTTAGGTTGCCTGCATTTAGGATTTAAATTTGTTTAAATTATTTACAATTACAATTGATAAAATACACGTTGTTTGGATGAGATAGCTCAAGCATCGTGATAAGAACATTCTTCGTTTCGCATTTAACAAGAAAAGTGCAATTTTCGGTATTACCAAGCCGCGTGTGTTTTCTATCATTACCACCATTATCAGCGCAAGACGGAAGCCCCAAGAGGACTACTGGCCGGTGAAGTACTACTGCAACATATGGAGTCTTCAAATCTTTATAACGTGTATACAGTTTCGAAATAATTAAGCATTTTCAAAAGAGTGTTGTTTGCAAAATAAATAGAAAATACAGTATACTTCAATTTCATTCTTTGCAATAAATATATATACATATATATATATATATATATATATATATATATATATATATATATATATATATATATATATATATATATATTATGTCTGCGTCTGCGTCTGCGTCTGCGTCTGCGTCAGCGTCTGGTCTGCGTCTGCGTCTGCGTCTGCGTCCAGATCCATGTCCTTGTCCGTGCCCGTGTTCGTGTCCGTGATGAACAATGTCGAACTAGTCTCTCTGTGTTATAAGTGTTTTGTACCTGTGGTTTTCTATTAGTGTATTTCACAGTTTTTGCTTTTGCGCGACGTTTCGGAAGCGGACTTTGCTTCCGTCATCAGGCTTAGTCCTGAGAAGGACTGTTGTCGCACTTGAGTCGAATTTATATGTTATATATAATTTTTTCCCAAGCACTTGACTACTCTCAGATTCGAACTTAGTACCTTTCACTTGCTAGTCTGACACCTTTACCGGAGAGCTACTGAATAATCCAATATATATTTTTTAGAACTTACATATATATTTATATATATATATATATATATATATATAAACTTTTTCGTGGTTGCGCAGAAGTTTATTGCGCATGTTGCGCCGTAACTTCTTGCGCAGGTGTATTGCGCTTAAGCTCGTCGCGCATTGTTGGAATCCATATGGGTTTCATTTCTACACTAGCTTGGCTTATTGGATTTTCTGCTAGTGCGATGTCTGTGGCTTCTTTGAGTTTCCGACGAGTTGTGTTCTCGTCCTTTACCACTATCTGTATGTTATCCCATTGGATGAGATGGTTTTCGTTTCAGACATGTTCGGCGATCTTGATCTTTCTGTTTCGCCCTTGCGGACGTTTTTCTTATGTTCCTGCGTTCTCACATTGGGTGGTCTACTGCTTCTCCTATGTATGCTCTGCCGCATTCGCATGGCAGGTTGTATACACAATGCTTGGAATTTTGATCTTCGTTGTATGGTTTGGTTTTGGTTAGTATTCCCCTGAGTGTTCTGGTCGATTTGAAGGCAGTGTGTAACTTGTATTTTATCCTTCGTATTTTGTCTGAGGTACCTTGTATTCATGGTATTATCGCTGTATATTTAGGTTCTTCTTTTCGGTTACGCTTTTCCTGTTTAGGTTAGGTGTTAGGTCGGGTAGCCATTTTCCAGTTTGCCCTTATGATAGTTAGTGCCTTATTAGTAGGCACATTTTTCAATAGACTCACAATGCCGAAGCTTACAGTATTTCTTCGTGGTTTGGTTGGAAGTTTCTGATGATTTCCACGAAGTGTGGCGTATTCTTGACCATAGACTCGGTTTTTCCCGATAAGAGTGTGGTGATATCTAGCAGATAGTGTGCTAATGGGCAACAAGGTGAATTTCTCGAGCTCGCAATTCGTCTCAGAGGAATTCGCTTATGAATCTTTGGTAGGCCGTACAGATGGGGAGGTTTGCTGTGGTGGGTAAGTCTAGTTCTCTGGTAATCGGAGAACTCCCCTGATGTTTTGCCAGCGTCAGGTATATCCGTCTTTCGATTGATGGTGTGGGTCTTTTGGTATTTGTTTGTACTCGCCCCGTCTACTAGTTCTTAGATCTTACTGCTGTAAGTGTCCATATCCATTATCACAGTCGCGTTTCCTTTGTCTGCCGGGAGAATTTTGATCGTTGGGTTATTCTTAAGGAAATGACCGCTCTCCTTTCTAGGTTAAAGAGGTTAGGTTTAGTTCGCCTAGATGAATCTAGGACTGATCTAGCCTAACTTCTGTATTCTTCGGCTTTTCAGGATCTAATTTCGTAGCTGTTTCTTCGGCTGCGGTTATTAAATCTACTTTCGAAGTATACCTCGGTGTTATCGCATAGTTCAAGCCTTTGTCCAGAACCTGCATTTCGTTCAACTGTCGTTTAGAGATGTTTATGAAGTCTTTTTCGATTGATGTTGGTTGGTTCTTTCTTTCCTTCATTAGCTTTCGAGTTTCTTCTGATGAATTTCCTTGTGCATTGCCTTGGCCTTCAATTTTACTTCTGGTAGCATATTTATCCTATCAAGGTCTTGTTCGTTCATCCGATTTTGAACGGTTTGTCTAATCTCGTTCGATAGGTGTTCGAACTGCTACTTTCGAAACGGTAATGTCTGATTAGTGATATTTTCCGGCTGTGTATCGGAGTTTTGATGTTAGCCACAGGTGGGTATTACGTTGTTATCACGGGCTTTGCAGAGGAAGGTTAGGTGGTTCTCCTCTAGTGCTAGCTTGTTCATTGATGTTTCAAGCTTTCTGAAAAGTTGTTTGACTTCGGGGCCGTACTGAGTTACTAATTATGCATTATAAGTGGATTGTAGCTGTGGTTTCCTATTATGAGTTACCTCTGTCAGAGTTGAATAGTTTCAGTCACTTAATCTGAAAATGATATTAAGTATTAAATTTTTTTATAACAAAAACTTCATTATAACTTAATGTGACCTACTAAAAATGGAGTAATATGAAACAACAAAAGTAACAACTGAAAAACAAATATTTAAAAGTAGATTACCTTATATTCATTTATTTACATTTTATTACAAAACACGCATATATATATATATATATATATATATATATATATATATATATATATATATATATATATATATAATCTAAATATCTACACCTCAGTGGTTTTTGATTTTTAGTGCATTTGTGGAGTAAGGAAGAAAGGAACAGATGTGATTTCCTTTAAGCTGCAATAACTCAAAGCTTGAGAAGCAATTATATTCAAATTTACAAGTGTACCTAAGTTTCTAGGTCTCGTTTGTTAGTTATAGAACTACGGGGTAAGGAAAAAAAGAGTAAATTGCTTTCTTTCCCAATACGCGAAAATAGCGACACATCAAAGTTATTTGTGAATTGTAAACTTCACTATTTACCCTACGCAATAATTATAAGCACATCTAAAAATATGTAAACCGTTGAACTCAAAGGTATGGGTACTAGCGTAAGTAAATAGTCAGTAGTGTTACCTGAAGCAAACCGATATCCATGTGTAACATGATATATGAATACACAATACATAAGTAAACTTTGTTATAGGATTGGCTCATTAAACCAAATTTTAATATTTTAAATAACGTTCAACTGGCACGAATAATTAAACAGTTCAACGGAAACTATTCTAGCTACATAATTTCTACTTATGCAAACCGGCCGTAGATTAATGATATTTAATTGGTGGCCACGGCTTGACAGCTTCTACAATCGGTAGTTGAAATGAATATAATTGTAAACTAACCTCACTACGATGACGTCAAAAAGACAAATGGCAGTCCGGGGTATATCAGAGGTCGGCAGGTAATGAAGTTAACATCGGCAGTAAGTAATCGTAAGCATAATGAGAAATGAACCAAGTAATTTTAGTAACAATTATAGAATTTATTTTTCGAAAGGATCACATAACGATATGACCGTAATGTTGATATCATCGGTACAGAAATGGTTATTCTACCCATTTCTGTGCATAATGTGCATAAAATTCAAGAAAAGTCCTAAATCATATTTAGATCAATTTAGATGTGTATTTGAAGAAAATAATAAATTATTTACTCACCACATGTACAGATGTTCCGAGACAAGCTCGTTGAAACAGGAATTTAATCTTTTATTCAACAAATAGGGCATTGGATTGTATCCCCAATCTGGGTTGTTCAACTAATATTAAACCTAGAAAAGTACAAGCTTGCGCCGTTCAACTAACCGGAATTTTTGGAAAGGCTTCTTACTAGAAATTAGGGTTCTGATTATTATTGCTAGATGGCGTAAATTTAGAATTTTTACAATTATAAGTCGTTATGTTAATTTCAATATAGAAATAATAATAATGAATGTGTTAAATAATTATTATCTAACACGAATGATAGATACGAGTCAATGGTGTAAAGTAAGATTTTACTTAAGGTGAAATTATTATGTATATTTATACAAACTTTACCATACCATAATAAAAGAGCAGTAAAATACGGTAAATCAAATTATGTACGTCACAATGCTTGTGCTAAAACAGGTTTGGATCAATATAATGAACAAATCATTCGTACTGTAATTTGCCAATTTACGGAAACCCAATTTACGCAAAATTAACGAAGCTCAGATACAAGATAGTATTGATATCACAGGGAAACTGGCTTCGTTTTGAATAGTAGTGATTGATACAATTAGGTTTTCGTTGAAAACCAGGCAAGGTTACGAGTTACAAGTTTACAAATATCATCGTTATTTAATGAATTGTATGCACGAGGCTTTAATTCCAAATTTCCCAGACAAATTATTTGTTGTATTAGATAAAGTAAGTTATAGCAATGCGGTACGAACGTTTTTCAATAAGGAGTAGAAACGCAAAAATGACCAAGATAATTTATTTTAGTCGCTGCGAAAACAAAGTGGAACTGTATAAAAAAATCAAACTTCATAAACCTCAGTATCAAACTTTGTAACAAGTGGTTTATTAGCCGAACATAGCCACTCAGTATTATTAAACGTCATATCACTAAGTACGTCATACCACTCAGAACTCAACCCAATTGAAAAAACCTAAGAAATAAATAAGTGTTAGTCATCACAAAGATAATTGAATTACTACTAAAGTTATTTGCTTCTTAATCGCAACACTCCACATATGGGGATGGATAAAGTTTTTTAACCTATAAAGAAGTATAAACAAGGTAAAAGTCTATAGAAATCATAGCAACTCCATAATATAGAGTTAAGAAATTCGGATTCTGCTAATGGTTATACAAGTATTATTATTACTTGGAATCTATTGGTTCTAAAACATCAATTTTACCTATCTGGTGCGTTTTCATGAGGGTCTCAACCGTGTACGTTATTAGTAAGCTCCCTGCTGGTTTAGAATTTTTGAGTGTACTGGCTTGTTAATATAGTGGCGGTTTACCAATAAAAACGCCTTACTTTATTTAATAGTGACTGGTAATAATTAGTAATATTTACTTTTTGGGTACATAAATTATAATGTTATACAAGCATTGCCATTAAAAATCGCGTTCAATAAATATTCATAATTAGTGATACAATTTCTTAAAAAATATAAAATTAGATGACTGCACGCGCCTATCTAACGAATTACTGGAGGATGGGTAAGTCGGATTGTTATAGCGTGCTTCCAATCTTTCCCATTTGGTCGCGTGTACAATTTAAACAATTGCTAAAACTGTTGTAGTTATTGGTGTAACTCTGTAGACACCTTAATTTCTATTAATACAAATAACTGTGTAAGGTTGTCAAATTATCACTGTGTTGAACATATAAAGGTTTCGACACACCTGACTAAATAACTAAAATTTTTTGTAGAAAAATTTTAATTAAAAAATCTGATGGAATCAGCACATAACTTTCTTATGCCTGTGTCGTGATATATTAGCAAATGTGGACAAAACCCATCCAACATCGATTAAAATTGTTACAGTTACAGAAACAAAACTAGAAAATTGACTGTTCTTATTGAAATATTATGAAACATGTTTTGTTATAAATGTAAATGATTCTTCACATTTGATTTCGTTTAGAACAGAAATCCGTACACTGCATCAAAATAACTTTCTGAGCGAGTAAACAAAATTAACTACCTTTTGATCTGTATTTATACTAAATTTAGTATAACTAAAATGATAAAACAACCACATGTGCACTGCATCAAAGTAATTTAAGTTGTTTTTGAATTATTAATCAAGACGAATTAAGTTTGGCTTTATTTTAGTTGTAACAAATTCAATTACTAGGTATAACCAAATGTTTCAAGTTTTAGAACTACACAATACATCAATTCAACGTGATCCCTTGATAAACACATCAATTTTAATCGTTTATGTTCTTAAAAATGTTATGCCGCTAACAATGTGTATATCCGTTAAACTAGAACTGTTGGGGAGAATTATTCAGAGTAGCGACCTTTAGAACTGAAACAAAATCAAACATTATTATAAGTTTTTGTTATGAACGAATAAGTTCGAAGGTGAATAAAATAAAATCAAACATGCTTTGTTAAGACCGCAACTGCACCTGGAATTTGGATTTTGTTTCAAATATGCCAAATTGTATATATTACGAATGTTAAAAGCATAAAAGGGGTGCTAGTATTCGTATACTTACGTTGGTAACAGATTGAAATTTAAATATTTATAATCTCGTGAAGCATCACTTATGTTGAATGTTGTTAATGAACCTATAAGTGTGATCAGGAAATTTCATCTTTCAGCCAAGTAAGAATATCATCACAAATTAGAAACATTTATTGTATTGTTTTATTTTGTGTATTTTAAACACGAATATGACTTTAAAAATCATATTCGTATATGTATATGGTCTCCACAAACATAATTTTTTACTCTATTCAAGTACTTGCTAGTTTTAAGAATAATACAGTAATCCTAACCGAAGGTCGCATTTTAAAAGCAGATGATGTCAAAAGAAAAATACGTATTTGCAAAAAATAAATATTATATGTACATCGAATTAAAAAAAAATGGATAGTGTAGTATATATATATATATATATATATATATATATATATATATATTGTAATAAAATGTAAATAAATGAATATAAGGTAATCTACTTTTAAATATTTGTTTTTCAGTTGTTACTTTTGTTGTTTCATATTACTCCATTTTTAGTAGGTCACATTAAGTTATAATGAAGTTTTTGTTATAAAAAAATTTAATACTTAATATCATTTTCAGATTAAGTGACTGAAACTATTCCCAACTCTGACAGAGGGTAACTCCACTAATAGGAAACCACTTATAATGCATAATTAGTAACTCAGTACGGCCCCGAAGTCAAACAACTTTTCAGAAAGCTTGAAACATCAATGAACAAGCTAGCACTAGAGGAGAACCACCTAACCTTCCTCTGCAAAGCCCGTGATACCAACGTAATACCCAGCGGGCTCAACATCAAAACTCCGATACACAGCCGGAAAATATCACTAATCAGACATTACCGTTTCAGAACGTACCAGCTCGAACACCAATCAAACGAGATTAGAGAAACCATTCAAAATCGAGTGAACGAACAACACTTTGATTGGATCAGAAGTGAATATTCGAAGACCAAGGCAATGCACAAGGAAATTCAGCAGAAGAAACTCGAAGAGCTAATAAAGGAGAAGAAAGAACCAACCAACACCAATTGAAAAAGCACTGTCATAAACATCTCTAAACGACATCTCTACATAAACATCTCTAACGAAATGCAGGTTCTGGACAAAGGTTTGAACTATGCGATAACACCGAGGTATACTTCGAAAGTAGATTTAATAACCGCAGTCGAAGGAACAGCTACGAAATTAGATCCTGAAGAAGCCGAAGAATACAGAAGTAAGGCTAGATCAGTCCTAGATTCATCTAGGCGAACTAAACCTAACCTCTTTAACCTAGAAAGGAGAGCGGTCATTTCCTTAAGAATGACCCAACGATCAACATTCTCCCGGCAGACAAAGGAAACGCGACTGTGGTAATGGATATGGACACTTACAACAGTAAGATCCAAGAACTAGTAGACGGGGCGAGTACGAACAAATACCAAAAGACCCCACACCTTCAATCGAAAGACGGATATACCTGACGCTGGTAAAACATAAGGGGGAGTTCTCCGATTACCAGAGAACTAGACTTACCCCACACTACAGCAAACCTCCCCATCTGTACGGCTTACCAAAGATTCATAAGCAAGGAATTCCTCTGAGACGAATTGCGAGCTCGAGAAATTCACCTTGTTGCCCATTAGCACACTATCTGCTAGGTATCATCACACATTCCTCTGAGACGAATTGCGAGCTCGAGAAATTCACCTTGTTGCCCATTAGCACACTATCTGCTAGGTATCATCACACCCTTATCAGGAAAAACCGAATCTATGGTCAAAAATACGCAGCACTTCGTGGAAACCATCAGAAACTTCCAACCAAACCACGAAGAAATACTGGTAAGCTTCGACATTGTGAGTCTATTCACAAATGTGCCTACTAATAAGGCACTAACTATCATAAGGGGCAAGCTGGAAAAGAATGAAGCGTTAGACGAACGCACGCAACTTTCGCTAAACACAATCATGGAACTTCTGACAATATGCATTAGAACTACATATTTCAGGGCAGAAGACATATTCTACCAACAAGAGTTTGGGATGGCGATATACGAATTCACAGAGAAACCAATGATGTGGCTTAGATACGTGGACGATACTTTTGTAGTTTGGAAACACGGCAAGCATAAGCTAGATGAATTCCTAGATCATCTAAATATCCGCGCATCCTTCATAAAATTCACAATGGAATTGAAGTTGGAACAAAAACTCCCATTCCTGGGTGTACTTATGCATGGGAATGACAACACTTTTACGACAAGTGTATACAGAAAACTTACCCATACGGGTAGGTACCTACACTACAACTTCAATCGACATAAAAACGTGAAGTTAGGCGTGGCAAAATGCTTGTACGATAGAGCAAAAACAATATGCTCAAAACAAGAGGACCTGAACAAAGAAAAAGAAAATATCGCTAGAACACTCAAAGAAAATGGCTACCCCGATCTAACACCTAACCTAAACAGGGAAAGGGTAACCGAAAGAGAAGAACCTAAATATACAGCGGTAATACCATATATACAAGGTACCTCAGACAAAATACGAAGGATACAATACAAGATACACACTGCCTTCAAATCGACCAGAACGCTCAGGGGAATACTAACCAAAACCAAACCATACAATGAAGATCAAAATTCCAAGAATTGTGTATACAACCTGCCATGCGAATGCGGCAGAGCATACATAGGAGAGAGCAGTGACCACCCAAAGTAAGAACGCGGGAACATAAGAAAAACGTCCGCAAGGGCGAAACAGAAAGGTCAAGAGTCGCCGCACATGTCTGAAACGAAGACCATCGCATCCAATGGGATAACATACAGATAGTGGTAAAGGACGAGAACACAACTCGTCGGAAACTCAAAGAAGCCACATACATCGCACTAGCAGAAAATCCAATAAGCCAAGCTAATGTAGAAATGAAACCCATATGGATTCCAATAATGCGCGACGAGCTTAAGCGCAATAAACCTGCGCAAGAAGTTACGGCGCAACATGCGCAATAAACTTCTGCACAACCACGAAAAAGTTTAATATATATAAGTTCTAAAAAATATATATTGGATTACTCAGTGGCTCAGCGGTAAAGGTGTTAGACTAGTAAGTGAAAGGTACCAAGTTCGAATCTGAGAGTAGTCAAGTGCTTGGGAAAAAATTATATATAACATATGAATTCCATTCAAATGCGGAAACAGTCCTCCTCAGGACTAAGCCTGATGACGGAAGCAAAGTCCGCTTCCGAAACGTCGCGCTCAAAAAGCAAAAACTGTGGAAATACCACTAATAGAAAACCACAGGTACAAAACACTTATAATACAGAGAGGACTAGTTCGACATTGTTCATCAAGGTTCAGTTACAGCTTCAAAATAAACAATTTACGTTTATTTCAACTACTACTACTATTTAACTACTAATACTATTATAATTTGCATATATGTGCTATTAGCTAGATACTTTTTGTTTATGTAGTGTTAAGCAAGAGTCTACTTTATGTTACAGTAGTACAAATATTGCAGTTGAATGAATTCTGTAATTGTTCAACAACACGGACACGGACACGAACACGGACACGAACACAAACACGAACACGAACATGAACACGAACACGAACACGAACACGGGCAAGGACACGGATAGGGACACAGACACAAACGGAGACGCAGGCACAGACGCGGACGCAGACGCAGACGTAGACGCAGACGCAGACGCAGACGCAGACGCAGACGCAGACGCAGACGCAGACGCAGACGCAGACACACAAATGCAATATGCAGAATGTTTTATGAAACGTAAAAGAGAATCCTAAAGATATCGTTAATTTTTTTACATATTTACAATACTATCACCTCTTTATAGGAGGATTTTACGAGGGTTGAAATGTATTTATTTCGAGAAGCATATATCCTACAATGTGTGGATTTTATTGGAATACAATCTAAAACCAGAATATCTACAATAATTAAAAAAATGGTTTCTAATGTATATTTACACGAAATCTTTTATTCTCGTCTCAATATTTTATCACGCAATATCTCTTACTACCCTAATGAGATTTTTGTCTGACGTACATACTTGTCAGTGGCGGAAAAACAATTTGATTAGAGTAAACAAAAGTTAGCTGAATAGTACAGAGTACTTTTGAAATTTTCAACAAAATAATAGTCTGTAAGCATGAAATAAATGTATCTATAGAATTTTGTATTTAATTACGTGTTTTGTAGTTATAATATTTTATCTTTCGCTTCGTAATTTAATAGTTTCCATTGCATTTGTTCAAAACTATTATTATTAATATTACGAGGTAAGTTTATAATGCAAAATGTATTTCCAATTGATTGAATGCATTCATTTATTTTGCAGCAAATAATGATGTCATTAAAAGGTAAATCTTTGAAAAGCCAAACTCAAGTAATGTTAATGAATATACTGCATTACTTTGAGATGAAACGCGATAACGGGGGGCGAGGATTCGAGGTTGAGATCTCGATCCGAAAAGGTCAACGTTTTATAAGACTAGCTAGTCTATTTGAAAAAAAAGATAACGTCGTTTCCACGATGTTGGAGTTCCGGATACCGCTAGCGATACCGTCACTGCTCGATCTACCGTTCGAGAGAGCGAGCAGCGATGCGCCACCTGCCGCCACCGCACAGAAGAGGAGGCGGCAAAGGAAGACGCAACCGCCACCGTTAGAAGGCATCACCCCCCTAAAAGACACGCCGGCCACCATCGCCGCCACAGCCGCAACCGACAACACCGAAGAAGAGGCCCGCCCCGGATCTACCAGCCCCGACGACTTCGTGTTGCAAAAGAAGAAGCCGAAGAAGACCCAGAAGCCTCGCCCGTCTACGCCGCCGCACACGGACAACGGATTCCAGCCCTGGAACTCTTCACCGACAGCCCTGCAGCGATGGCGCAGACGATACAAGAGGACACCAGGGAGAAAGTACCTTCAGTAATCCTTCGTTAGAAGGAGAACTGGGTCGCGTTCTGAAGTTCCTTCTGCCTCCACAACGGAAGAAGATGGAAGTACCACAGCGACCGAAGAGGACCCACCGACGGCGGCGCCTTTTCCAACCCGGACCAGCGTCAGTTACGCCCGAGCGACAGTAGGCAAAGTTGAGAAGGCAGAAGCACCGAGAACGGCTCCCGTCGCTGTCTTTACCCCGCCTGCCCAATCCGCCTGCCCAACCCGCCTTAGGGTTCGACACCATATTGAGCCTCCTCGGAGGTCTCGATATGGAGAAGACCCTACCTGTCATCCTTAAGGTGGCAGCGGCGCTCGTTCAGGCGCAAACTGCGATGGACCTGTGGGGAGCGATCCTTACGCACGGTTCAGAGGTGGGGTTACCCTTTTCGGGTAATCATACAAAGGTCCGGAGCGAAGACTGGTGCCCTAGCTAAGTATACAGTATCGACAATCTACTAATTCTGTTCTGTTAATACCGATAATGTATTCACACAACTAACACATGTTTCTATTTATTTCAGATACTCAGAGCACCAACAGCATCAGCCACAACCGAGCGACAACAGGACAGTCCACACAACAACCACACCACCAACAGCATCACCAACCACTACAACGCTTTTTTTTTAAATACCACAAATCTCAACACAATGATGTCAACAGGCATACCACACAATCACGAATCCCAACGACCACGCAATCCACGCGCTGAAGAGGATGAAGAATCCTGAGCAGCGCACCACCAACAATACACAATACAATATTACTTATTTTATTTTATTATTTTATTATATCTCGTAATATGTATTGTAAATGCTATATAATGTTATGTACTATAAAAATTCTAATAAACTTTGTTGAACTTGAACTTGAACGGGGGGCGAAGTTTACCTTTAACTTCCATTATCCAGGTACTCTAATAATTTATATTTGTGTAATACTATGTTGCAGCGAACTGCTCTCGTGTGCGGCATTTCCGAGAAAATCGTAACTCGGACAAAGGAAAGAATGGCGTTCGCTTTAGAATCTGGGAAATCGGCGCCGTTTGAAGTCGAAGTCAGAGGATGTCGACGAATACGTGAAAGACGTTTTGAAACGAAAAATTTACACCATGCATGCAATTGGTAAATAATTTAGAAATTATTGTTGAAATGGAGTTAATCACTGTTTAATTTTAGGCTTACATATTACTATTGAAAAACTCCAAACTGAACATAAAGAAGATAAAAAAATATTTACCTTTAGTTAAACGAGTTTGAAACAATTGTTACACAAAATTGGTTTTGAATTCAAAGTTGACGATGGAAGAAGGCGTTTAATGGAGCAGGTTCATAATGCTGGTGCTCGAGCAACATTTTTGCGAAAATATTTTGCTAATAAAAGTTGTGAAACTAGTTACGATCCTGTCTTTCTGGATGAGACGTGGATTTTTAGTCGAGGAAGCGTTCGAAAATTATGGCATGATAATGATTTGAAAAGCACGAAAAGCAAACCGCTAGGAGAAGGGAAACGGTTATTAAAATAGACCGATTTGTTAAAAATATTTTTAACCGAATAAATCTTAGTTTTATCGTACTGAGTGCTGGCAACAAGGATGGTTTTATACCTAATTCATAATTGGTATTTTCCAGTAAAAGTAAGACAGCAGACGACCACGATAATATGAACGTTCAAAAATGGTTTCAAGAGTAGCTTTTACCAAATTTAGAAAAACCAAGTTTGATAATTATTGACAATGCCAGTTATCATTCTACATTAGTAGAAAAACATACCTTCAAGTAGTTGGAGGAAAGAAGATCTTCTTCAATTTTTAAGAAAACACAACATTCCTCATTCGAATGATATGCTGAAAATGGAATTATTACAAATTGCCAAGGATTTACAAGTTCCAAAAATATATGCAATTGATGAAATCAATGGGGACATCAAATTTTACGTTTACCTCCGAATCACTGCCAATTCAACCCTATCGAGCTAATATGGGCTAATTGTAAACAGTATTACAACAAAATGTTGGAAGACAGGGCTCCAGGGACGAGAATGTTTTATCGCTATGGAAGGATTCATTAAACCAAGTAATTTGAGAACTGTGGCAAAAGTGTATTTTACATGCCGAAAAGAAAATGAGCCAGTGGTGGGACGTTCAAAAAAGAGCTGAGGAAATGGTAAAACCTCTAGTAATCAATGTCGGAAAGTCGAGTGAAGATGATAGTGAAAGTGAAGGTGATGACTTTTAATTATAAGATGTCCAATATTTGAATTTAAAGCAAACATTAGTATCTTAGTTCCTTCATAACATTATAAAGGATTATTATATTTAACATATACCTCTGTAACTGTACTTAGGTTTACATTCGTATATATATATATATATATATATATATATATATATATATATATATATATATGTTGACAAACTGTAAACTGAGATTTTGAAATCAGTTATACTATTAACTAATAATAAATCTCATTTTAACATCCAACACAGTGTATTTATTATGACAAAATCCCCATTTTCTTTGGTTGTTAAAGTGCTTAATAAAATAACATTAGATAAAGCAGAAGGAATTCTTGTGATTCCTCTTTGGGAAACTTAGTGTTAGTATCCAGTTTTCAAAAGTTTCTAAAATTTAGACCCATCGTCTTTGAACCAAAAGAGGATCTAATGATATCTCTGTAGAAGTAGCGGGTATAATGTTAGCGTCTGTCAGATTCTACAGTAAAACAGTACAGTGCAGCTTGCAAAAATGGCGGACCTACTGCCAGGAAACCTTATCGTCATATTTTGAGGTCTCGGATAAAGAAGTTATGCAGTTTTTGTTTACAGAATGTAATAAAGGAAGTAGTTACTCTACTTTGAATACATTCGATCAGCTATGTCCTAATAGCACCAAATATAAAGCAATCTCTTGCATGATAGATACCTAAAAGGCATTTTTAAATTAAAGCCATCATTCCCAAAATATACTAAAACTTGCAATCTAGATAAAGTTCTGCAATATTTGTCAACATTGTATCCTTTGGAAAATATTACTTTAGAGCAATTGTCGCTAAGGCTTGTGACCATTATGCCTTGGTGTACTGCACACGAGTTCAAACTCTTAACAGCATTAATATTAACAATATTTCCAACCTAGGTGACAGAATTGAAATAGTACTAACAGAGTTGCTGAAAACTTCATCACCTAATACGTCGACCTAAACTTTGCCTACCTTTTTCGGTAACAAACCAGAGCTTTTGTGGTATCCACGTTACTACATTACATTAATATTAATAAACCTTTGAGAGGAAATATATCGCAACTATTTATAACTCACAAGAAACCACATCGGGCCACTTCTACCCAGTTACCTTCTCGATGGATCAAATCAGTGCTAAAATGAGTGATATTGACATAAGTACCTTTACCCCATATAGTACAAGACATCCGTCATCTTCGGCAGCTCTTAGTTGCGGAGTGTCAATAGATACCATAAAGGCTACTGCAGGATGGTCTAAAAATTCAGACGTATTTTTAAGTACTATAATAGACCAATCGACAACTATGCGGAATTTACTAAGAATATTTTCAAATTATAGAAAACGATTATAATTATAGGAATAAGTTTCATTATTAGGATTAAGTACATAGGCTAGGCAGTATAGCATATATAAACTTCCTTTCGTATTATTTGTTTATACTAGTTAGATCTGATTGATTAAATGTTTATACTTGGTATTCTATAAATTATTTAAAGCCTAGTCGATCATGTATATACTCGAAACATCTGCCACTTGTGTTCTAGACTGATGGAATGAAACGAAATGTATTTTGAGACTAAGCGACTTACCTGTAAGGAAGTTCAATCGGAACTATACGAGTTTCGTTCCATCAGTCTGAAACAACCCTCCTCAAAAGTATATACTTCCACCCCAATTACATGATCAACTTTCACTAACGCAAGAATGAAGAGGCTGCGAGGTTGGCGAAAAGGTTTGGTTCTTTTCTTTTAACTAGTGCGTATTTCACTACAAATGCAACGTTGCCGCTTGTGTTCTAGGCTGATGAAATGAACTCGTATAATTCCGATTGAACTTTCTTATAGGTAAGCCGTTTAATCTAAATTATATTATACATGCCAAAAGTGATGCTCAACGTTAAAATGCGGCACGAGGCCGCTGACCAAAACCGCATGAAAGTAATTTACGCTTTGCAACTTTTGACAAAGGTAAAATGTTTTGTTCACTGAACGGTAACTAAATTTTTGTAATCTGTTACTTAATATTGGAATTTCGTTGTTAATAGTATATTACGAAACAAATGCGCTGCTACTGATTTTAGGCACGAGCCGTTAGAGGAAATTAACAAAGTATGTTACGCAGTAAAATTAATAAAGCCTACATTTAAAAAAGAACTTATAACTATTTGTTATGAATTACGCCTTAGATACCTTAAGGGTCTGGCTCTACTTACAATCAATGTCTAATTATGTCCAGTATGTTATTAACAGGAATAAATACTTAGTCTAGAATAGTAGGTATATTTAATAAACCCTTATCAATTGTTAATTACAGCTATAGCAATCGCATAAAGATGGAATAATGTGTTGCGAATGCGAAACAAGGGACGCACAAAAAGGATCATAGTGTCGGATAATTCTAACGGCTGGAACGTCATCCATTTTTCTTCTCAATTAAACGCTTTATTTTGTTCGGTAACTCATTTACTGTTTAATATTTTGGTTATCATTTTCAGAAACATTTTTGAGCCTGCTGTTTCAGATTTTCAAAAATACAAAAAAAAAGCTTGTTTGTAAACCAATTTTGTAACAGTAACTTCAAGAATTGTGCACTACAGACTACAGAAAAGAATTGATGGTTAGAGGAAAGAGTGTATATGAACACATAAATCTTGATTGCTATTGAATGAATGCTTTTCAAAATAAAGAGATGAAAACGCACGTTATTGAAATAGTATTGAAGATAGGCACAGTTTCTACCATAACTATATCTCTACATATCTTTAATTAGGGTTGTTATCTTACTTAAGTGAGTAGTTATTTTTAAGATATACGCATAACGATTTATCTAGTTAGTTTTTTGAGATATACGCGCTTAAAAGCGACGACTCACTACATTTCAATCTGATAGAAATGTTTACTTTATTTGTATTATTCAATATCTTGCTGTCTGAATTAATACACTTAAAGACTTTTGTACTTTTCTTAGAGAAAGTATTTTGTTACTGTGCAGTTCAAATTAAGCTTTGCGTACGGTTTTCTGGTGCAAATCAAACAATGGTCACGGGTACAATTTGTTTCGAAGTGGGACCCTTCGAATTACGGGGCTGGGGATATAGCCCCTAACGGCATTTATTTAAACACTCAACTTATTTATTTGAAAACAATCGATTTCTATTCAGTCTTGGTTTACATAAATTAGGATTTGTCGAGTTTATATAATTCGCTTAGTAAGTTGAGATTCTAGCAGTAGTTTAAGTGTACATAAAGTCGGGCCGGCGAGAGGTGTCTTATGACTCATCTTTTAGTAAAGCATGGTTTTATATTTTAAAAACGCATGTCGTTATTGGTTCATATAGTTGGTAATTTAGAATACCAACAAAACATCGTCAATGTTTCTAGGTTATTTTCAAATTTTAGCCGCGCTGTAAAATTTAAATAAAATTATTGTTCGAATATCTCGGGATTTAGCATCCTAAAGGTCTTAAAAATCCCCATCCACTCGTATAAATAAAGTCGAATTTCGTTTAAGGTCTGTTCGCACTTATTCTGACATGTAAAGTCCACCGAGTGTGGGTAATCATATGATAAACATATATTGTACAACTGTAAACGATTATCAGAACCGAGACCTGGTCAACAAAATTTCTTTTTGGATCTGTTTTACAAATTAATTATATCCATAATTTTCAATAAGAAACGAAAGTTTGGATAATTGAGTATCGTTTTTAGCCGACAGATCTCACTGCGTCAAAAGAATCAAGACTGTAATTTGGTTATCGAAGCCACTTATAAATAACTGATTTTGTCATAAATAAATACACTGTGTTGGATGTTAAAAATGAGATTTATTATTAGTTAATAGTATAACCGATTTCAAAAATCTCAGTTTACAGTTTGTCAACATATATATATATATATATATATATATATATATATATATATATATATATATATCTAGTAATCAATGTCGGAAAGTCAGTGAAGATGATAGTGAAAGTGAAGGTGATGACTTTTAATTATAAGATGTCCAATATTTGAATTTAAAGCAAACATTAGTATCTTAGTTCCTTCATAACATTATAAAGGATTATTATATTTAACATATACCTCTGTAACTGTACTTAGGTTTACATTCGTTATATATAGACTAAGTATTTATTCCTGTTAATAACATACTGGACATAATTAGACATTGATTGTAAGTAGAGCCAGACCCTTAAGGTATCTAAGGCGTAATTCATAACAAATAGTTATAAGTTCTTTTTTAAATGTAGGCTTTATTAATTTTACTGCGTAACATACTTTGTTAATTTCCTCTAACGGCTCGTGCCTAAAATCAGTAGCAGCGCATTTGTTTCGTAATATACTATTAACAACGAAATTCCAATATTAAGTAACAGATTACAAAAATTTAGTTACCGTTCAGTGAACAAAACATTTTACCTTTGTCAAAAGTTGCAAAGCGTAAATTACTTTCATGCGGCTCTTGGTCAGCGGCCTCGTGCCGCATTTTAACGTTGAGCATCACTTTTGGCATGTATAATATAATTTAGATTAAACGGCTTACCTATAAGAAAGTTCAATCGGAATTATACGAGTTCATTTCATCAGCCTAGAACACAAGCGGCAACGTTGCATTTGTAGTGAAATACGCACTAGTTAAAAGAAAAAGAACCAAACCTTTTCGCCAACCCTCGCAGCCTCTTCATTCTTGCGTTAGTGAAAGTTGATCATGTAATTGGGGTGGAAGTATATACTTTTGGAGGGGAGGGTTGCTCTAGACTGATGTAACGAAACTCGTATAGTTCCGATTGAACTTCCTTACAGGTAAGTCGCTTAGTCTCAAAATACACTTCGTTTCATTCCATCAGTCTAGAACACAAGTGGCAGATGTTTCGAGTATATACATGATCGACTAGGCTTTAAATAATTTATAGAATACCAAGTATAAACATTTAATCAATCAGATCTAACTAGTATAAACAAATAATACGAAAGGAAGTTTATATATGCTATACTGCCTAGCCTATGTACTTAATCCTAATAATGAAACTTATTCCTATAATTATAATCGTTTTCTATAATTTGAAAATATTCTTAGTAAATTCCGCATAGTTGTCGATTGGTCTATTATAGTACTTAAAAAATACGTCTGAATTTTTAGACCATCCTGCAGTAGCCTTTATGGTATCTATTGACACTCCGCAACTAAGAGCTGCCGAAGATGACGGATGTCTTGTACTATATGGGGTAAAGGTACTTATGTCAATATCACTCATTTTTAGCACTGATTTGATCCATCGAGAAGGTAACTGGGTAGAAGTGGCCCGATGTGGTTTCTTGTGAGTTATAAATAGTTGCGATATATTTCCTCTCAAAGGTTTATTAATATTAATGTAATGTAGTAACGTGGATACCACACAAAGCTCTGGTTTGTTACCGAAAAAAGGTAGGCAAAGTTTAGGTCGACGTATTAGGTGATGAAGTTTTCAGCAACTCTGTTAGTACTATTTCAATTCTGTCACCTAGGTTGGAAATATTGTTAATATTAATGCTGTTAAGAGTTTGAACTCGGTGTGCAGTACACCAAGGCATAATGGTCACAAGCCTTAGCGACAATTGCTCTAAAGTAATATTTTCCAAAGGATACAATGTTGACAAATATTGCAGAACTTTATCTAGATTGCAAGTTTTAGTATATTTTGGGAATGATGGCTTTAATTTAAAAATGCCTTTTAGGTATCTATCAAGTGCAAGAGATTGCTTTATATTTGGTGCTATTAAGGACATAGCTGATCGGAATGTATTCAAAGTAGAGTAACTACTTCCTTTATTACATTCTGTAAACAAAAACTGCATAACTTCTTTATCCGAGACCTCAAAATATGACGATAAGGTTTCCTGGCAGTAGGTCCGCCATTTTTTGCAAGCTGCACTGTACTGTTTTACTGTAGAATCTGACAGAGACGCTAACATTATACCCGCTACTTCTACAGAGATATCATTAGATCCTCTTTTGGTTCAAAGACGATGGGTCTAAATTTTAGAAACTTTTTGAAAACTGGATACTAACACTAAGCTTCCCAAAGAGGAATCACAAGAATTCCTTCTGCTTTATCTAATGTTATTTTATTAAGCACTTTAACAACCAAAGAAAATGGGGGAAAAGCATAAAATTTGTAAGTGCTCCAATTTATCGTAAAAGCGTCTATAGCGAATGAATCAGGGTCTTTCTTCCAGGATACGTATTTTGGGCATTTAGCATTAGATATTGAAGCAAATAAATCTATCTGCGGTATACCAAATGTTTTTATTATTGTTTTGTATGCTAATTGCTAAATAAACTAAAACGTACTCTGTTTCAATATTTAGTGAACGTGATTCCGCGTCCGCTACTGAATTATTTCTTGACGCAAAAATGAAAATATTTTTATTCTCACACCACTGCCATATGGAACGGGCTAAAGCGGCCAATTTAGGATATTTTATGCCTCCTATCCTATTAATATAGGAGATAGCAGTAGTGTTATCAATTCTTAAAAGTATGGTGCACGATTTTTCATCTTTAGCGAAACTTTTAATCCCCATAAAGGCTGCAAGTAATTCTAAATAATTGATGTTAAACATTTTTGTATCTTGTGATCAAAAACCATGAATTTTATCGCCATTGCAATAAACTTCCCTTCCAGATAAGGAAGCGTCCGAATAAACTACAAATTTAAATGTAGGTTGCAGCAGAGAACTCTTAGCTTCTGGTATGCCCTCAATCCACCATTTTAGTTCAGATCTAATTTCGTTATCTATCAATAAATGTTTAGTACAGTTCCCCCTCCCTTTTTTAAAGCTAAATATTTTTTTCTTTCGAGGATTTTGGTATATAGATAACCATATTTAACCACAGGACAAGTGGATATTAGAGATCCAATAATTCTAGCAAATCGACTAATTCTACAAGTTTGAGATCCTAAAATTGACCAAATTTTTGCAAGAATATTAGTAACTTTGGCATCAAGTAGAGATAGATATCAATGACATATCAATGCTGCTGAAGGTAAATTCTAAAAACGTAATTCGTTGGGTTGGAACGAGAGTACTTTTCTTATAATTAATTATAAAGCCTAAGTGTAGGAACAGTTCAATCGTAGATTTTAAATTATTGATGAATTCTAATGCTGTACCCCCTATCAATAAAAAATCATCTAAATAGTTAAGAATTAAGATTTTTCTAACTTTTAGGTATTGAGTAACAAGCTTTAAAATTTTTGTAAATAAATATGGTGCGATTGATACGCCGAAAGGTAAAACGTTAAATTGAAACATTTTGTTTTTATATAGAAATTGTAAATATTTTCGATATTTATTATTGATTGGGACATCAAAGTATGCATCTTTCAGATCTAGAGAGACCATGTAGCAATCTGGAGTAATTAAATTCTTCACCGACCTGTAATCATCGAGTTTGAAATGAGGAGCTGTAATAAATGAATTTAATTGTTTTAAATTTAGGACAAACCTACTTCCGCCATTTGGCTTCGGCACCAAAATAAATGAAGATATAAAGTCTGTCTTATTTGCCTTACAAGGTGATACAGCACCAATTATAATTAATTCTTTGATAGCTGTTGTCATTGCCTCGTTGTTAGGATGACGGCAATTTTTAAAATACGGTTTCTGATTTTGGCAGGGCCTTAGATCGGACGGAATTTTGTAACCTCTAATAGCGTCTAAAATAAACCGATTTTGAGTAATTTGGTCCAGTTTGCCACAAATCTCTTGGATTGAGCCTCCTGACGACGATGGAGTGATAACAAGTAATGAAAGTGCGTAAGGACCTTGGCGGCATTTGCCAAAGGGCCTACGCATTCAGTAATACCGTCTACCGGCATTTCTAAAATTTGGTTAAATACTGCTCCAACAGCACTTACTCCTTTACCCAAACACGATTGTATGTGCTCTAAGTATCTCTCTTAATATCGTCAGGTGAGGCTAGCAACTTTAACTCTTCATTCATTTTGGGAGGAGTATGGTTTTATTTATGTTTTTGGGTGTGTCCGCTCGTTGATATCTGGTCTCTTTCGGTAAACCAGCTGTAAGGTAGCTAGACCACCGCGAAACAAGTTTATCGTCAATTGTTATACCTTGAAGACAAGCGTCAGTTGGGTCCTCGTCTAGGGGAATATCGATTAGGTCAGGCTGTCTACTCGCGCATATTTGTTCTTCTTCTGAATCCGACGAGGAATCTGAGGCTAACGGGTTAAGCCGAATCCTCTTAAAACGCTCCGGGGGTTCAGAGTACGAGTCAGAATTGGAACCAGAGTCTGAAATATCAATAAAACGTTAGACTCCGCTACCATATAAAAAACTGAATAAACAAACTTCAATATTTTGCCAGACGATACAAAAATATATCTTAAGGATGTTCCCAGTACCCTTATGTTTGTGGCATCAGGCCTAAAAAGGGTAAATCCTTTAACACCATTTTCTAAAATTATTTTGTAAATTTATTTGTAAATATAATAAATAATGTGTTGTAAGGATTAATACACCTGAATCGGCGTCTAAAGGTAATCAGTATTGCGGTATAGACATCTTATTCATACCTTTGTTGTAGAACGTTTATTATTAATGTGGGCGCTATTTATCGATAATTCTATCGTACTCGAAGTAGGAAGTTCATTGAAGAATAATGACTTTAAACCTGTAGTACAATTATTTTGGTCGATATTTACTGACATATGCTGTCTGCACTTTGATATGGAGGAATGGCGCGAAATCTCGAACATTAAAACAGCATCTAATACGACTAACTCTAAAATCTGATGAACCCGAAAAATCTATCTATATAGGTTATGGTATAAAAATTGAATTGTTGTTCATTACCGACGGAGAAAAGCGAATCAGAATAAGCAGAGGAAACAATGCAGTATTATTATCCGAGCAGGCAATATCAACCTATTCTTTTCGGCTGTGGAGGTGATGAATCAGAAGCTGAATTATATGAATGATTATCGTAATTATTCGATTTATGATGATTTTATAAATGAATTAGCCACGAATCTATATATGGAAGGTCTGAGCGATGAAGAAAGTATATTATCTAGAGACAGATTTTTCTGTCAAAATTTTAGATTGCTTTCAACATTAATAGATCATAGTTATAATGTAAAAGATTATTCATTTTAACTGAAATTGAAAAAGCACCTTCCCGCAAAAATGTATAACAGATGTAACTTTCAGATCATACTTATAAAGTATATGTAAAGATGAACGTATATTATGTAAGTCAGTATTTTAACAGAGATTAATAGTGGTACATTTTTAAAAGTGGATTAGAGGTTGATCACAGCTCGATCTAACGGTATATTAAGTAGATCTGGGTTCCTGTAATTGTTATAGCGGGAAAACTCGAAATTTGAAATAGGTTCTAATCAGGAGTGTTTGCGTGCTATACTCCTGTCTACTATTCGTTGGAACTGATGTTTTCAGAAGCCTACCTTCCTATTCCAGACGCCTACCTTCCGATTTCAGACGCCTACATTCTGATTCCAGACGCCTAGCTTCCGGTATGTTGAGTATCTCATAAAAAACAGGCGTGAACAATAAAACACATATTATGTAAAATAGATTTTATTAATGATAATAATGTAATTCACGGCGGTAAAGGCTGAAGATGCCTCTACTTCCAATTTCAAATCAATAACTACGTTATGAATACTCTCGTTTTGACAAGTGCAGTTAATTATAAATATCGGCTTACTCTTAAATTGTCCGTAACTAGGTATAGAACCTTATGGCTAAAACATGTGTATATATTTTCACAGATGTGTAATAATAACAGATATAAATAACTTCTGATATAATAATACATTTCTTAACCTATAACACGATAATAATAATAATAATGATTATAATAGCTAATTGTATAGCTTTAGGATTAACCCTGATTGTTTATGTATTTTAATAGAGGTTGATCATGACACCACCTAGAGGTATATTTTTAAAAGTAGATTAGAGGTTGATCACGTCTTCACCTGGTGGTATATTTTTTAAAAGTAGGTTTAGGTTTCTGTAATTGTTATGGAGGTAAAACATGAAATTTGAAATAGATTCTAATAAGGGAGCTCGCCTCTAAATCTATACGTTTTGGAGGGTTGAAGGAAAGATCTGCAGCACATCATTACTCAGCGTATAGTGTAGGAAAAAGACTACCAATAAACGCTACATTTGAATCAACTGGTTTCTATCGCTTATTTATAGCTCTGTAAACGCAAATTTCTGTTAGTTACAATGAAGGCTGCTGTAGTGTTTGCAGTGCTGTGCAGTGCTACTACACTAATTACTAGTAGTTATGACAAAAGCAATTTGGAGATGATTGAAACTTATTTGCGTGCGTATGGTTACATAAATGAAGATGCGGGTACGTCGATAGATAATCATAGTTTAATCATTAGAAGTGCATTGAAATCCTTTCAAGAATACTATCGACTGCATGCCGATGGTACCCTAAATGTTGAAACCACCCCAAGATGCGCTAACCAAGGTACTATCAATACATACGCAAGACATTCATATCATTGGGACAAGCCTGTTCTAAGTTATCGTCTATAGAGTACAGACATGTGTCTAATAAAATTAACCGCAAATGCGTTTAATGTTTGGGAAAAATATTCAAATTTAAAATTTAAATGCAGTTCTAACGGTTACGATATATTAATATCGTTTCAACGATATAATCATTCTACAATAGTCGGGGTAATCACTGTAAATATCCGTTTGATGGACCTGGTAATGTTCTAGGACATTCCGACTTCCCAAAGAAGGATCAAAGTATAGCTGAAATACATATGGACGAGTGATGGTACCTTAGAGACTCACACGTTCCCCCGTAGAATCAAATTAGCTACTTTACTGTATTACTACATGAGATTGGTCATGCTTTAGGCTTACACCATTTGCATGATGTAAATTCTCTTGTGTATGCATATTATGTGAAACATTTTCGTGATTAACCGTCAGATGATGTCAGGGGGATCCAATCATTATACCCCCCTAACGCTACTACATATACTTTAGCCGAAATTACTAGTACGCCGCCTGCTTTACATGCTTGTGCAATATTGATACTGAACACTATTTGATTCTAAACAAGCGATTGTATATGTTCTACGAGAATTGTGTTTGGATATCTGCTTTAAATAGTACATGCATCGAGCCCACTAAGAACTTGCTCGAGTGGTTGCCCTTTCTACCAAGTACTTTTAAGCGCTTTGATGCAGTATATCGTAAGCCTAACACTGATATCGTCTTCTTCGCCTAATGAATATACTTATCAGGTATAATTTCCTAGTTTAAAACTGATATCCGGATGTCCTCTAATGTACAGCTCCCCTTACATCCCTACTAGCAGTCGTGTTTGAGCCTCCGTAAACACTTATAGTGGACGTACGCTAATCCTTCACGGAACAAACCAGAATTGAATGTCTTCAACGACCAAGAGCGCATTTACTGCATACGGTTGTCTTTCCAAGCTTACCATAAAAAATAACAATAATATTCAGATATATTAACGGAAATCTATTCTTTATCGGTAGAAACCAATTTTACGAATATAACGAGTTTACTGACCAAGTGATACAATCACGGAAAGTTGACCTTTTCTTGTTTAATATTCATTGTGCAAAGGTTTATTAGAGCAATTATATGATGTTTTAACAAAACTTATGAAGCTGGGTAAAGTTGTATAGTAAAAGTTAAAATAAATTGATTATTCGATAATAAATATGTAATTACATATTTAAATTAGTAAATTGGAAGCATTTTCAAATAATTCATATGTAAAAATTATATTGAAAAATTATTACAATATCCGTATCGGGCTTATCTATGAATAACAACCTGCATGATATACTATAATGAATTTACTCGAATATATATATATATATATATATATATATATATATATATATATATATATATATATATATATATATAGCTGCAGCTGGAGCTCAAGACGGATATATTTCTCGTCGAGAAGGTGTTACGGCGTAAGGGGAACCAGCTATACGTTCGATGGCTTGGTATGTATAAATCACATGATGCATTGTTTCAAATTGCCGTAATTAATGACATACTTAGTCTTAGAATGCAACGTTGCGAGCAGTTTCTTATTTTTACCACCAGGTGGAATACCGTGTTCAACGAAGCATTGAATGTATTTATGACGATCATCCATATAAATGAACCCTATTTGTGTAAAGCATATAAGAGGATGGTTTTCTGGGATCGTGTTCACCCATGTACTTAATATTATCCTTGCTATATTTAGTATCGCATTGTGTTATCCCTCTTATACTCTTTCTCACGAACTATAACATATCAACATCGGTGAGCAGCTCCAGCCTAACTTTAGTGTAATTTAACACACACTTACAGGTGTATCCGGGAGCGGTGTAAAAGAATGCCGTGTTGTTACGCACATATTTCTGAAACTCGTGAATACGTTAGCAAGTAGAACCACGTCACATGTGAGATAAACATCGCTATATTGACCTAAATTTTGAATGTGAAAATTTTGCCAAACGTTCTGAGCATGCGCATAATCATTATGCGTGATATGTGATTTCCTCAACTTGCTGTAACATTTATCCTTATCAGGAAGACCAGTTTCGTCTAATTTAGTCCACGTAACTACATACTCAAACGGATAAACCCCTTTTCTTAGTTAATAATTGCAGGTGCTCATTATTCAAATGACTTGAATTTTGAAATTGTTAAATGATAGGAGGATAATTTATCTAGGGACTCGTTCAGGAAGCGGTATGAATCTACAAATCGAAATTTAACTATGTAATAAATGTCTTTGATGAACGATATATAGCGTTCTTTAGTTTTAGATAATAAGGACCGTGGATAGAGTGGGAAATATCTTTTATCAGGAAGTGTGAATCATAACCGGAAAAATTATGGAATAAAACCAATATTATTCGCGGGGCTTATACCGAATGTTGCAGGCTCTACCTCTAAATTAACGGGTGAAATGACAATGATCTCGTACTTTAATGTCATGATCTAAAATGGTATGTTCGCAAATATGACAATGGGTGGATGCATTATATTCCAGCATTTGAATGTCGCTTAACGTTTCCATGGGTATGATATTTTAAAAATACTGCTGCATACTACCCGAAATATCTAGCAACTCGTTGCTAAACCAATTAATATACTCCTTACCCCTCCACAACCGAAATTTTGACAAGGAATCGTTAATTGTGCAGTGGAGATAATATGCGTTGCTGCATACGTTATGTTTCTTGTACTTAACGGTATTTCGCGTTTCGTCATCTTTAAAATCCTGCACTAAACATTCCAAGTCGCAATATAAAATAAATGGTGCAGTCTGCTTAAACTCAGTGGTTAAAATACACATTCGATCCTGGCTTTGGCATCTCTATCCTAGATTTATTAATTAACTCGTGATTGAATAGTTTAATTTGGGAACTAGAATAGTGGAGACATCTATCGCATAGATATTATTTACTTTTCTTTTTCGTTAACTGTGAACCTATTAATATTGATACATTTTTGATCCAGCAGAAATGAAATTTTACGACTTCATCATCATCTTTAGTTGTTCCAAGTCTCGCAACGTCTTCATTTATTTCGCACTCAATTTTATAATTCTGCTATTAATAAATTAACATGCTGTTGTTTCGTATCTTCAGATAAATAGACAGGTGCTGCGTTATATTTCACTGAATCTTTTCTAATAAGGGCATACACGTTTATGGATAAACTAGGATTTTGTTTTAAAAATTTAGGAACTGTATACCTTCAGAATTTAGGATTTCGGCATAATAGGAATAGGATATACACGACCACTGTTGAGGTGGGTAACGGCAAAGAGGGCCGATGCTAAAACCCTCCCGAAACAGGCTTCATCATTATTTTTTACCTTAATGACGCACTTCTTATTTTTTATTTCTAGGGGTAGAGGAATAAAGGAGGACGTCCTTATTAGAGTTATGCTGTACGAGTTCACAGTTAACGAGGTAATTTTTAATAGAGCCCAACCACTATCCTGTTCTTCAAATTGAAGCAATTGCTCCATCAAGTAATCGACGACATGACTGTTGATCACATTTTTTAAATTTTCATTTTCTAGATTGGGTCTTAAAATATTAAAATTTTTGGCTGTGAAACTAAATTTCCTATACATTAAATTATCATCATTATCATTATTTAAAGATGGTTTTATGAATTCCGCACAGAATTATAAATTAACTTTTAAAATATTATTAGAAATGCTAAAAATCTCCCTAATCCTAATTGAAAATAACTAAAAACTATCGTGAAAAAGTGTCCCTAATGTCCTATGCCTTAAACTTATTATAATACAAGGGTACGGCTGTTCCCTTGCTTCCGAGGGACCCTCCTACAGCCAGTTCCCTCAGCTGCTTGACTAGTATCCTGTACCTCTCCAATTTCCCTATAATGCTCGCTAGATGTATTTTATTGCCAATACTCAATCATGAGTCACCAACGAATGTCTTAACCAACCTTAAATTTGCGTCAATGATGTTGGTTATTTTGGCGATTTATTTTGATCATGAGTATTGGCATGTTTATAAAAATGTTCACTCATTTCCAGGGATGAATTATTTTTTTCAATTAAAGCCATTTCTAAAAATAAATCATTAAAATGGTATAAGTGGTAAGCATTCTACCTTTACTATTTTGGTTGGTCAGAGAGAGAACTTGTTAGAGTCGGTGCTAGAGAGAGAGAAAGTAAGTAATTTTGTTTTTTATGCATTATCACAATGAACAATTATAATGTTTTAGTATTAATTATTTTAGAATATAATGCAACTACTCACAGCATGCAGTATATTCAATTTTAGCAAACATTTATTAATAATTAGTTTTAGATTACGCGCCGGATGTTGTTTCTAACCTAACTTCTCGAATACGTTCTCTTTCCAATTATCGCATTTCACTTCAGTTTTTTCAATGTAAATTTAATATTTATTTGAAAATGCAAATCCCCTTTTCTATTTTATTACTTCAAAACACTGTAACTAGTATTTTAATTGTAAAATGTAATTACACATGGTGTCTTAGGATGCGCGCCGGATGTTGCTTCTCGAATATGTTCTCTCTCTAACACTATCACTTCAGCCAAACATGAAAGCTGCTCTTCATTCGTTGTGACGTCAGCTTAAACATTTATGTATCGCAAACTTTTAATATAATTTTTATTTATTTATTTACAAATGCAAATAGCTTTAATTGTAATGCATAACATCAGTCTTTTTTCTAATTTATTACTTTACTTGTATTTTAATTGTAAAATTTACGGTTTCCATTAGTATAAGAAAAAATAGTACATAGCGGTTGAGCGTAAATTGCTTCCCTTGTTCCTTCGAATGCGTTCCCACTCTTTAATGGACCATAACTTGAGCAATTACAGGATGTTATTAAATGACAAAATTTGCTTCTTTAGATATTTCTGATTAAATTCATGCTATTACATTAATTAAAGCATATGACGATGATAATGATTTCTAGATTGAACTGATTGCTGCACTTAGCTTTATTATATTTAATTAACATGTATTAAATATTTATCAGTAAATGCATTGCTTCTTGTATTAATTATTTTAGAATACCTATAATGCTGGTTTTAATTATATTAAAAATTGTAATATAAATTTACTGTTTATTTGAAAATGTAAATCCCCTTTTTTATTTTATTACTTCAAAACACTGTAACTAGTATTTTAATTGTAAAATGTAATTAATAATGGCAATTATTCTTTAGAATGCGCGCCGGATGTTGCTTCTCGAAAGTATTCTCTCTCTAACACTGACTATCACTTCAGCCAAACATGAAAAGTTGCTCTTCATTCGTTGTGACGTCAGCTTAAATATTTATATATTGCAAACTTTCAATATAATTTTTATATATGATTGATTTACAAATGAAAATAGTTTTAATTGTAAAGCATATCAGTTTTTTTTTTAATTTATTACTTTACTTGTATTTTAATTGTAAAATGTACGGTTTCCATTAGAATAAGAAAAATTAGTACATAACCGTCGCGAGTAAATTGCTTTCCTTGTTCCACGGAATGCGTTCTGACTCTTTCAGCGACCATAACTTGAGATTCTCACACTTTATCCTGGTTCATTAATTTGCTTCTTTAGATGTTGCTTCTCGAATGTGTTCTCTCATTCATTGTGATGTCAGCTTAAATATTTATGTTTATTATAAATCACTCAGGATGTTATTTCTAGATAAATTTTATATTGAAATTTTTAAATATTATTATTAAATATTGTTTGAAAATGCAAATTCCCTTTTCTATTTTATTACTTCAAAAGTTATGTTTTAGAATTAAGTTAAAAATGTAATTACGTATTTATTATTATTAAATGCAGTAATTACGCATTTATTAACATTATTTCTACTATTTTATTACTTCAAAACACTGCAACTAGTATTTTAATTGTAAAATGCAAGTACATATGGTGTTTTAGAATACGCGCCGGATGCTGCTTTTCTAATGCTCTATCTCTCTCTCTCTCGAATACCGACTATCCTTTCAGCCAAAAATGAAAGCTACTCTTTATTCATTGTGACGTCAGCTTAAATATTTATGTTTATATCACACTTTTTATATTTCCACATCTAAAACCGAGATAGCTCAGTTGTTTATATGCATTTGCATATATTCATAACTTAACTTACTCGAGTTCGAATCCCGGTGCAAAAAATTTTTCAAAACTGTATACTGCAACCTTGTACAGCGACAAAGAAGATGTCTGCAAGGCCCCGCAGATTTCGACATCTTAACAACGCGACGCCTGAAACCAACCCACCAGAAGCCGCCGAAGCCCTCAGAAGCGGTTGAAGACAGCTCGAAGAACCTACCGGAAGCCGCAGAAGACATCCGAAGAAGTTATCAACGGAAGGCTCCAGAGGCCGCTGTTGAATTCCAACATGGCCGCCACGTCTTTTATTGGCCAGCTAATGGACCACCCCCTGCCTGAACTCAACAAGGGGCGGGGCCCATCCTCGCATCCCATTGGCTTGACGCCATTGCTCCTTCCGGTAGGAGGAGCCACGCTCTATTTTCCCATTGGTCCTCCAACCGCAAACTTCCGGTTGGGGCGGGGATTAAGTGCTCGCTCACGTCTCTGATTGGTGTGACATCACTTCCTGTCGCAGAACCCGCTTAGCTTTATTACTGGCGAACAAAAAATTAATATTAAGCAAGGTAGCAGACACTTTCTATTCCATCGACAACCCTTTCTGATCATGTCAAGGGAATATCTCGCAACCAATCGGGTAAAACTCGCTTACCAAAGAAAGTCGGCCGTTCTGCTCTGTTTACTGAAGGCCAAGAAACCGAAATTGAAAAATACTGTGTAGAGCTATCACAAAGGTATTTTGGTCTAACAGTGATTGAATTCCGAAAAATTATTTATCAGTATGCTGATTGTTTAAACATTGAACATAGATTTAAATACGGATTGGCTGGACGTGATTTTTATTATGGCTTTATGAAGAGGCATCCGAATTTAAAGTTGAGAATATCAGAACCAACCAGTTTGAATCGAATTTTGAGTTTTAATAACAAAAACGTTTGAGTTTTTTAATCACCTTAACCTACTACATGAAAGGCACAAATGTGGGGATTTGGTTGCGATCATTTGCTGTGTGAGTGCGAGCGGAAATTACATTCCACATTCCACGAAAACTAATGAACGACACATTAATGAATGCTGCACCTCCTGGCGGTATTGGAGCGGTCAATTCCAATGATTGGAGTAATTCAGAAATATATCTAAAATGGATGGAACAGTTTGTAAAATTTGAAAAACCATCAACACGAAAGCCATATATCTCTCGTGTAAGAAACGGCAAAATAAAATGGTGTTGATAAAATATCTACACTATCGCACACGTCATATAGAACCCAACCACTCGATCGGGTATTTTTTGGTCCCTTAAAGGTCGCGATTAACAGTTATTGTTCTTATCGGATCAAATCAAATCCAGGAAAAAGGACAACTGTATATGAAATCGCGGAACTCTTTTCATTAGCGTATCAAAAAGTTGCTACAATAGAAAAAGGTGTTAACGAATTAATAAATATTCTTTTTATGTTTATAAATTTTGAATCGACATCCTTTTTTAATATTCTTTGTGATAGTAATAAAGATGCCTTACCACTGTACTACACCATCTAATTTGGAGCAAAAAATGTTAGATTTCAACCGGGTAGAAGCAAATTAAAAAAAACTGGCACGCTATTGCCCCCCTCTCCCCTACTATTGTTTAAGCATACACAAAAGTTGTCAGAGTGTAGCTGAAAACTAAGTAATTAGCAACGATGTTGTCACAATTTTTACGAATCGACAATGTAGAGTAAACATGATTATGATCTTAAATATGAATAGCTAAGAAACAGAATCCAGTTATTATTTCATTTAGAGCATTAAGTTTCTTAAATTTCGATAAGAATCTATATTTTATAAATTTCCATAATGAAACACGATAAGTAAGAAATGCGTGCAACGTTGTTTATGTTTTTATAAACATAACATTTAAACCGAACGCTTGCTTTACGGTAATAAAGTGAATTCTCATTTTAATTTCTAAATTTCTGTTATATAGATTTTATTGGCGTTGGGAACTAGGAAAATTACAATTTTAAATTAAAATCTGTTAAATTATTAAGCATGGAATTTTTTGTCGTATGAGATATTAATTCTGTTGCATCAGCTAAAACGCGATGATCAAAAAGTGTATGATGGGTGTAAATAAGCGCCTCTACCGGAGGGTGCAAGAGACAGGGCGGCGCCGTGCGCGTTTCAGATTATATTTGACGTCCCGACGCAGACCACTTTTAAACTTAACCCGGGTTACACGCGTTTTCTTTTCTATTTAGCGCGTCTATAATTGCAATCATGAGTTACTTTTATATAGCGTTAGATAAATGTTAGAATTATTGTCGTATACGTAGTTAATTTGCGAGAGTGTGTTTGTTTAAAATTATAGCGAGTGATTGTACTTATAATATAATAAAATGGTTGTAGTTGATATATACTAAAGAAAGTTGTAAAAGTTTACTTAAACTTTTTTAACGTGCTGCTGTATTAGAGAACCAATATGCGTTTATTAGATGTAATTAAGTTAACAGATTGGGCTGTGACAAAGTGATAATTAAATTTTCGGAGCGATCACAAATTTGATAAAAATTGCAATTAGTAAATGAATAATTAGACATTCAAAGGAGTTTTCTCAGTAATGGGTACTCAGAAGGGCAGATTTAAGAAAATCTCTTGTTTTTTAAGGATAGGATATCTCTCTAATGATAAAACTAAATTTGTGGAGAACAATATAAAAATTATTACCGGATATTACAGTAAGATTTATCTTGGCGAGTATTAGAAAATTCCTTTAGTCTAAGATTAAGACGGAATAAGAAGTGCTAAACGAAGAAAGGCATCGTTTCCGGCGAGAACGTGTCAAGAGCAGGCGGAAGAAGTTGATTGTGTTAGCCAGAAAACTGACAGTACCGTTAGAACTTGTACGATAACGAATCTGATGTTTGTCCTAATAAATTGCAAGATTCACAGAAACTGACCACGCTGAAATCTCATTCTAAACATGATCCTACAAAAAATGGATTCTATAAATGAGTCACAGATCGACAGTAAGTTTTTATACGAAGAGATGCACAATTTAACCGATAATGCGATAGACGGTAATGCTAGCGAAAATAAATTCTTAAATCAATCAACTGAAAATTTCCTCCTTTTATTTGAAGATATAGATACATACCTGAGCCATTTAAATTATACCGGAAATGAAAGTGAATTTAGAGAGACGTATCTTCGACAGTTGGAAAATTGCAGTTATTTGTTTAATAACACAAATTTGACATGCTTTAATGGTACATCGAATGACGAATATATTTATAACTATTGGGCTTTACTTTTGGTCATTTTTCCTATTTTTACTCTGTTTGGGAACGTTCTTGTAATATTAAGTGTTTATCGTGAAAGAACATTGCAAACTGTGACGAACTACTTTATTGTAAGCTTAGCTCTTGCGGATCTTCTTGTTGCAGTGGTCGTTATGCCCTTTGCTGTATATGTTCTGGTAAGTACTGCTGCATTGATTTGAAGCCGATGACCCTTTGTCATGTTCGTGTCCTGTTAGGTGTACATACGTTTCACGTTCAATAATTATTCAACCGAAAAACAAGGGATGCTGATAAAAATAACACCCTCTTCTCTATATGTAGCGCTCACATATTTTTGTCAGCTGATTAAAAATATCTCATAATCCTTTTTTAATTCAGAATATTTCCTCATATATAAAAAATGGGATTATTTAAATACAAGTAACTTTCATATAATCTTCAACACACCAGAATATCAAATACCGTATTGGTACGCCTAAAAATATCCAATATGAATAATCATAAAATGTGGGTTATACACACTTCAAGAAATAATAAAACGTAATGCATTGAGCCGTAGAAAATAACAGTTACACTTTTTCGATTTTACTGAACGTGTATTATTTATAAAGTTTATAAAACAAATTTAAAATTTTCTCATTTATTTGACCTAAAATCAAATCAAACAGAAGCAGCAGTTTCATTTACAATAATAATTCAAGTTCAAATTGGTCATAGTTGTAAGAAGTTGGATGCTTTTCAATGAGTAGCAAAGCACTTATGCTTTCACCCACTTCTTCCATTTATTTTACGTTTGAATAATTTTTCAAAGCTAAACCACCTAAAAGATGCTTTTCGATTTTAGGATAATGATCTTTAGTATAACAATTGAGATCCAAAGTAGAAGAATGAGGGAAAAGTGATAGTTGATATTTTTTGTTGTTTATGCGTTTCTTGTAAGTCCTTGATAAAAACGATGAGAGCAATATTGGATTTGAAAAACTGTAATCCAGTTGCTATAAACTGAATTATATACATATAAGTTTATTTTTCATTTTGGGTTGCCCTACAATTCTATTAGATTAGTCAAGGACTTTTATTGTTATTGATATATTTATAGATACAAAATGTCTGTTTACAAGCTTGTAAACGTAAATAACTAATTTAAACGGTTTTACTTTGACCTGATTAGCTTCAAGATAATACGAACGACTTATATCTAATATGAGAGACATTGAAATCCGACACAATGTATTTAAGTTTGATACAATGAAATCTAGAAAAAAGTTAATAAACATTTAAAAAAATTGATTAGTTGGTTTATGTACGACTTCAAGCACAACTTTTAAGTTTAAAAGTCTTTCTTTTGAAAAAACTAAAATGTACCTTTCATTGGTTAAAATGCTGCACAACTATATAAATATTTTTGTGATTTTAATGATTTTAGTAATCTTTTAGATGAATAAATAAACTGATGATTTACGTGTAGGAAGTTACCTGTTTATAGACGTTTAAAAGTTTCTACTTGGGTAATATTCAGTAAAACGTACCTGAAGCTATGAAGTTGAAACTCTCATAGCTTCTTTTTAAAAAATCTGATGTGACCAACACATAACTTATCTTAGCTTTTGGGTTTAAATGATGTACTTTTATATTTAGTTTTACCCTTGTTTATATACATTCACAAGGGTTTTACGTTACGATAACTGTAAGTGTTATCGAAACGTATTACATAAATATAAATAAAAAATACACCATTTAAACTAAAAAGTATTTTAAACTGTATAATAATGGTTAACATTTTCATATCTTATGCCCATGTCGCAGTTTATTAGCAAATAAGGGCAAGCCACCCATATTTTTAAGTTATTCATAATTTCTCTTACATTAAATGAACAAACCACATGTAATCAATAATACATACACACGTATGCAAATTTTTGTATTTTAAAAAGTAATAAATATTGCATACACCATATCTGGCTAAATTTATTCATTTACTAAATAGTTTTCCCGGTATACAGTATATTTTTCAATTCAATACAAAATACCCTATTCTATGTAAGTTTATGTTAATCAAATAATGACATTTCATCTTTGTCAAATATGAAAATCAAGGCTGTATTAAAAGTTAATTTTCCGTTTTGATATAACTACTTACATAACATGTTTAAATTAAGTTTTAAGGCTTATTTAGTTTCGTATTAAAAATGTTATATGAGAATCTTATCTAATATTGGACTACCTTAATAGGGTATTATAAGTTTTTGTTATGAACGAATAAGTTCAAAGGTAAATATGTAATTAAAAATTATTATTAATTATTAATGTGTGAATCCTTGCGATATTGCAGGCCTCACATTCCATTAATATAAGTAATTTGATTGTTATCTCATTATATTTAGAATTTACATCAGTCCTACATACATAAAGACAAAATTTACATCGATTGGGGCTTGAACCTTGATGGCGCAGTTGGTTAGCGCGGTACTCTTGCAAAGTACAGGTCGTAGGTTCAAATCCTACTCGAGGTAAACTTTTTATTTATGTATTTAATAAAATTAATAATAATTTTTAATTACTTTAATGGGTGGTTACTTTGTTCCTTACATAGTTGAAAATTATTCGGAAATGCACTAAAGATATTTTAGGGCCTTTTTTTTTATCTCGCGCTCATTTATTACCCTACAAAAAAAGAAAACTAAAATTTAATTAGCTTTAATATTTCAACATAGTTAGCAGTTTGCAAGACATTCATAAAGTTTTGTTGTATGCACTTTAACCAAAATTTGATAGCACCGAGCTAATTTAAAAGTAACTTTAAGTATAGAGTTTTATTAAAAGCGGTTACGTATGTTTTAAGTTGGTAAGATACATACACACGTGCCTGCACCCGCACCCAGATCTACGCCCATACTCACACCCACATCTACATACACACACGACGCCAACGTTCACGGACACGCCTAAGCGCACCTGCCAGAACGAGTGCACACGCCCACCCTCACGCACACGCACACGCACACGCACATGCGCATACGCACGCACACGCACATGCACACGCAGTCGCACACGCACACCCACACTCACACGCACACGCACGCGCACGCGCACACGCACACGCACACGCACACGCACACGCACACGCACACGCACACGCACACGCACACGCACACGCACACGCACACGCACACGCACACGCACACGCACACGCACACGCACACGCGCGCGCACACGCACACGCACACACACACATATACATACACACACATACAAACACACACACACACACACACACACACACACACACACGAAAGTGGAAACATCGCGAAGACCAATCTATCCCTATAAAATGGACTAACAATGAAATAAAACTGCTAGGAGTTACTCTCTCACACATGAACAAAACAGTTAACAGACAACAGCTTAAACAAATAAAAAATAAAATAAAAACGACATGTGACAGATGGAAAAACGAGTGATAGTTCATCTATCACACCATGGACTAATAAATCGGTCCAAATGTTGTACTCACTACAAGTACTCCCTTTCAGCGACAAAGTCCTAAAGTCCCTGAAAAACATCTTAATAAAATCGTTTTGGGTAGGAAGGATACACTGGATCACCACAAAACACTTACGCTTACCAAAAACGATGGGGGGTCAGGCTTGGTAAACCTTAAAGCCAAAATGAAAATGTTTAGATTGGTCACAGCAAAACGATACCTGATGGGGCAAGAGGACTCAAGTTGGAAGTACCTTTTTGACTATGAACTGTAACAGAACAGATGGGGCAATCTAACGTGGGAAATCTTCAAGAATCATTTACGTGCAGACATACAAGCAGTTTTAAGTGCTACAAGCGAGCAAAATATTAAATGTAAGAATCGGCAGCTATCCGCTAACAGCTCAAGACGTGCTTAACTTCCACAATGCTAACAAAAAATGTTAAATTATCCCCTGTTTGGAAGAAAATTGGCTACAAACGCTTGGGGATATTAACAACTAAAGCAAATGGCAATCTCTTCCGGAAAACATAAGAAACACACTTCAAAATAAGAAACAGTTAATATACGAACAGGTTACAGACATATACTCGAGCCAATGAGATACCGAGTACATTGCAAAGCAACAATATGCAATATAACATGCGCACAGGAAAATGTACCACTGGACGACATAAATAAACATAAAAAGGTTGTGCTAAACGCATTTCTTAGCAAAATATACCAAGCTAACCAAGCACTCCAAAATGGTTTTACAAATAATCCAGTTAAATAGGATACCTTCAACCAGTACCTTACCCTAGGGAAAGAAAGCGCCATCGTATGGAGATTTGCAAAAGGACGCCTTGCAGACGATGTTTTTCAAAAAAAAGTGCGGGCATAAAAACACTGAGTTGCGCACGGACTGTGGAGCGGTTGGCAACCTAGTTCACGTTATGCTGAATTGCAAAAAGGTAACCTCTATATGGAACGGAGTAGATGAGTTGTACCGAAAACTAACTGGACGAAACCTCCTAGAAAACGATAATTTGGGACGGGTTGGGCAGTAAATTAATAATGTAGCGAAAGCCGCTATATACAAAATATACATAGCTGCAAGAAAATACCAGAGAACCATTAAGAACCTGAAAGCGTATTGAATGAGAGCAATCAAAGAATTTAAAGTGAGGTGTGCTGATAATGCGTTGTGCTCTATAAACACAGACAATGAATTAGTTTTTTAGCTTGTTCCTCTATAGAGATACACAATGGAAAAAATGTAAAATTTTTGGTAAACGAACATTGTAAAAGTGTAACTATACTTTCATATACATGTATCTCAAGAATTAATGAATAAAAATCTGAACGTAAAACACACACACACACACACACACACACACACACACTCAGACAGAGACACGCCAACGCACACGCACATGCACACGCCTAAGCGCACTTACCAGCACGAGCGCGCCCGTAAGCTCACCAGCACCCACACCTATAGACACACCCACAACAATACCCATTCACTCACACCCATTCGCACACGCACACGCACACGCACACGCACACGCACACGCACACGCACACGCACACGCACACGCACACGCACACGCACACGCACACGCACACGCACACGCACACGACACGCACACGCACGCACGCACACGCACACGCACACGCACACGCACACGCACACGCACACGCACACGCACCACGCACCACGCACACGCACACACGCACACGCACACGCACCACACGACACCACGCACACGCACACGCAGCACACGCACACGCACCACCACACACACCCACACCACATCTCACTACACAACACACACACATACACACACACACCCACACACACACACACACTAATATGCGCATGCGTACGGACATACGCACCCACCTACACACCCACCTACTCGCCCACCCACGTTCTCATTTAGAAGAATTATTTATAAAAGTATTTTTAATGTTTGATAGTTATCAGCTTACCTTAACAGGCAATTTTTTTTATTGGAATATAGTTAAAGCAACTGATCTAATGTAATATCTAACTGTGAAAGATCTAATACAACCCTAATTACAGTATACATCATTTGCCTTCGAGGAAAGTAAAATTCAAATAAATGCACGCAACTGTGAAATAACAAATAAGTCAACAACCATTACTCAATATTGAATATATGTAAATGTAAACTATAAGTAAATATAAGTAATTTAATTCAAAAGGTTTGGTATCCCGTGTTTACCTACACAGAATTCTTCCGGAGCTTTGTAAGGCATAAAGTTTTAGTTTTCTCTGTATAGGCTTTACTGGAATTTTCGAATTGCATTTATCAGATCTTCCATTATAAAATGTAATTTTATTAATGAAAGAAAATAAAATCAACTGGTTCAAAGGAAAAGTTCACAAAATTTTAACAGATTTTTAAAAAATGTTACGGATATAGTTCAGTGGTAACGGCGAGGTTCTTACTTAGCGCTCCAAGGGCACTCGTCACAACTCCATAACGTCAAAATCGGAAAAATAGGTCACAAAGGCGCCACCTGTTAGATACATTTATAGCAGGAAAACATCATGAACTAGATCATACTAATGACCTAACAGGAAACCATAATGTTAACTCAAAATAAAACACCCACCTTCATGAAAATTCTACGCAAAGCTCATCTAAACTTCAATAAACTCCTAAGCTTTATATAAAAGCAAAATTGCTAAAACTCATTAAACATCTCGATAAACTTCAACGCAAAATTATTGGCTCAAATAACAAAAAATAACTGGTCGATACGGTAATTACTTATTCAGTTTAAAACGAAATTACGTAACAACAAAATAAACCAAACGCGGTCAAAAAATATATGTCCTACAATTTAATAAACCTCAATATCGGGGTCGTAATACCTAATGCGTAAAGTACACAGCTACAGTATCCCACAAATCAGACAAACTTGCTTACCTTTGTCGCCAATCAGGTAAAACGGTGACTACTGTCGGTAAATTGATTCCTAAAAACAACAAGTTTTATAATTACGTTACGTTATTTATTAAACTTATCTTTAAATGAAATTATACCAACCAAATAGAACAAGTAATTATCTCATAAATTTGAATGCAATCCAAAATACCTAAATATACGAATGAATATGCTTTATAACCTGGTTGAACATTAGGCGGTGACTAAACAAACCTTAAACAAAAGGCATATTCATCCGTCTAAATAAGTACAAATAAACGCTTTATTACGGACACAAAGTAAACTCACAAAAATAGATACCTTCACAATGCACATAATAGTCAATCGAAACTATACTTTTTTTCTGACAACGATAACTGCAATTGATTCTCTCGGTATATTATTGATAGAAGTCAATAGCTTCCTAATTATTACATTTATATTTACACCAACTTCGACAAACCTCTAAACCGAAAACCATCTGCTACTATCACTTTTCAACTAGTTTAACGTCAATATTTACGAAAATGTCTTTATTTACGTACGTTCTTTACTTATATTCACATAAAATGAATTAAGCTGTTACTGACTTCCATATACCCAAACTACGGTAACATATTCTTGACCTCTACGTACACTTTTATTATAACGACCATTTATATTTAAACGAAACTAATTAAATAGTATTTACTTACAGCGAGTTTATGCTTGGTTCTGGGTTAGCTGTGTACACGAAATTACCATATGACAATGAACTTCTGTTACAGTAAATCTGCCAACAATATGCTATAAGCATCCAAAGGAATTAAGCGTTGGCAGTACCAATAAACACCTAACTCCATTTCGCGGACCTGAACGTATCACCACTGACAACGACAAACATTACAGAATACCCGGGGTGCGCGAATCTTCTAAAATACCTCTAAAAATAAGCGCAACGGAAAGTTCTTCCTACGGTATTGTTCAATCACCCCCGGCAATCAGTAACAAGTTCACTTTGCCCTTCTTAAGCAACCCTTTCGCGTACGCAGCTAAGCCGTGCAACAAGAACCTTCACGCACCACTTCATCCTACTTAAGACTGACTATCGATGTTTTCAGTTTCAGCCACATTGAATTTTATCTCCATCCACCAATCAGACAAACTCCTTATTTCAATTTTATCACGCGCCGAGTGCGAAAGTTACATCATAAAAACAACGTACAGTCCCACAATATCTCAAACACTGCCATCAATGAAAACTGATATTTTTCCGCCGAAAAAATCCTTTCGATAATGAACCTTAAAGTCACATATCTAGAAGCTAAACTCTTTGTCCGTAGACCAAAATTTATCTAAAGATTCCGCCGTCATGTCGCCAAAACACTTTTAAAACTGCAATTGTAATAGTAAATGTAATTTTCCAATGACGCAATTTAACGTAAGTAACTATAATTAACAATATTTAAAAAAATACGAACAATCATTATTTACAAAAGGAACTAATAAACTCCCAACTAAAATAGTACAAAGGGTTTGAGTGGTAAACAAACCAAAACTGTACTCTGCACACACGTGACAAGGATACCAATGTATAGTACTATATATTACATCTAGTAGTGAACTAACGCTCGATTAAAATGAGAATGTTACAGAACAAAAAATTGTACAATTTTAACGTTGAAGAATCTTTGTATGGCGGTATTCACAATTCGAAAAGGATGAAACTGTATACAAACCAAAAGGGGTTACATTATCTTCTGCCAAGGCATTATTTTACGTGTTCTCTCTGTTTTAGTTCATCTCCCTCCTTTAGTACAGGTTCTTCAATTAATTTGTTCTTCTGTTGATTTTTTATTGTGTGTTTTAGTTTATTTTACTGTTTGGTGTAATATATTTGTTCAATGGTGTTTCCCTTTTTCGCGCTTAGAATGTGTTGTTTCGAAAATTTTGATGGCACCAGTTGTTTTTATTTTGACTATATTTCGATATCTATTGCAGATAATTGTTACTTTGGTTAGTTTTTTGTGATGAGCATCCATGTGTCTTCAATTTATAAGTGATGGTACATGGTGCTTTGTATTCGCTTCTGCTGTATATTGCACTGATTATTTCGGTTCTATAGTAGATTTCACCGATGATGCAATTGAGATGTTTTCATCTTCAGCTTTTCTTAGTCTCTGTATGAATACTTTAATGAACTCTCTATTGTAAAAATGCGTCGTTTTTATCATAATCACTTAATTTCTTCCACCAAGAAAAAGTCATACACCTTCAGGTAGGTATTATCGTATCTGGTAAGCTTTGCTATCGGATGTATTTGAATGGATGGAACCACTTTAAATGGATTATAATTAATTTTTGGTCTCCTTGAGTGTGGAGATGAAGAACACCGTGGCTTGCCTGCCGTTTTGTGTCCTTGATAATTTGCTGTATCTATATACAGCTCATATATAGTATACTTCAAACACGGTGATCGACCCGCTAGTATGTGCGTACTGTTTTGTTACTTATGTACTACCGCTTTGTTTATAATTATTAAAAGCGAAGATTTGACTACTATTGCTATATCAATTTTTTTCTTTTTGATATGCTATGTCTAGACGAAAATTGGGCGAGAGACGAAGAATGATCACAGATAACTATTATTAACGACATGTGTGTAATTGCTGCGCATTTCTCTCGAACACAGAACAATCATGGTGGAACTGTAATATTTGTAAAGAAGGGCATTCAGTTTGAAGTAACCACTGGCATAAATGAGTTGTCCGTTATGAATTTTGAAGTATGTGGTATAAGATTAATCATTCGCCGTCAATAGTATCATTATACAGGCCTGGTCGCAATCTTGGAAAATATTGAAAAAGCCTTAGAGTAAATAGTCATAAAAAATTAGTTTCTTGCGGAGATTTCAATGTTAACTTTTGAACAAGATTCTCCATTGCTAAAGAAATTTTTAAATATATTTAGTTCGTATGGACTTAGTGTAACGATTAAGTCGTCAACCAGGATATCAAGTACTTCAAGTACCTGTATTGACAACATTGCTACAAATATCCAAAGTACACACTTTTAATGTGTCTGTTGATTTTCTGATCATTACATCCAAATATTATTTATCAAAACTAATATTAAAAACAAAAAAATTATTTAAATGGCGATATTATATTAATCAAAGAAATCTTACTTCATTTACGAGTAGTCTTAAAAACGGGAATCGGGAATCTCTTTATACTGAACAACACGTCGACTCCTTGATTACCATTCTTTTTAAAAGCATTCAACCAATGTAAGTTACCTACCACTCAAGAAAAAGTATATTAAAAATAGGAAAAAGGGCTGGGTAACCAAATAGATACGTTTATGTAGACGAACAAAAAGAGAACTTCACTTTAAAATAAGGAAAAACCCTTAACACAATTTAATTGCCCAATACAAACAATACAATAAAACAAAAAAAAAACTATTATTAACGGAAAAAACTACACTCCGAAAGAATTATAACAGTAAACCAATCGTTAACGCTGTAGAGGTGGCGAACGTTTTTAATAATTATTTTACATCTTTGGCCCAAGAAAATATAAATAATATAAATAATAATTTCACTACGACAAGAGCAGTTCCATCACCACAAAATTCATTTTCTTTAGCTCCTGTGACTAAAAATGGATTGTTTACTGTGATAAATAATTTAAACAATATAATACCTGCGGTTATGATAATATTTCATTAAAAATTTACAAAACAGGATTTGATTATTTACACGAGCCATTGGTTTTCTATTTAACTTTATTTTCACTTCTGGCGTTTTCCTAAAACACGGTTAAATCGCAAAAAATTAAACCCTTGGCATAAATCTAAGTCAAAGACCGAAGTCAAGAACTATAGACCAATGTCGATTTTAAATTCAATATCAAAAATAGTTAAATCAGTTTTAAAAAACAGATTGATAGACTATTTTGAATCACTAAATTTAGTTAGTAGTTGACAAAATGGATACAGACCTAACAAGTCAACAGCCACCGCTTGTTCAATTGTGTACTTGAGTCACACAATAAATTGTGACCTGTCTAATGCTTTTGATTGATTAATCACAGTTTGTTGATATCAAAACTTTGCTCGTATGGAATCAGGGGTATACCACTGAACAGTTTGGTTTGGTCTGTACAGGACCGTACCCAATTATTTTTGACATCCACATTCGATTCTAGGTCAAGTGTGTTTGACCTTTCACCTACTTAAGTTCACTCATTTAGGACAAAATAAATATTTTGAAAAAATTCTCTCCGAAATTAGCACCCAGTAAAAAAATTATAACTATTCAATCGTTGCGAGCAGAGCAACGAAATTGGAGGTTATCATAAACAGAAGAGCTTTGATTTATGTGCTGATTCTGAACGAAATTTTTTGCAAAATGGCAGTACCGATTTTTTTCTAAAATTATTAAATTTTTGTTACATATGTCTTATATCTAAAGTTAATAGTTTCTGCGATAATAACCTTAGTTTGAGTTATTTTGTTTTTTCGTCCAATACTCAAAATAAAATTATTGGAAGCAACAAATAATAACTGTTTGCATCAGATATTTACTTATTATTATTTGCTAATGTATAACACTCATTACTAAATCAACTTACACAAAAACGAACGGTACAAAACACAAAACAGAAAACATTAACTTAAAATAACTCCAAACAACCCACCATTATTTTTCAACCTTACCTGATTTGAAAAACTTGTGTTAACGTCTTCCAAGATTTCAGGCGTGATTAACCTGAAAACTCTACGTATCCTGTTTTTCGTATCGTCTGAAGTTGTTACATATTCCCATGGAGAAAAGTCGGATTTGTTTATGTCAGGTGATCGGGGTGCCCATTTTGCGGCCCGCCTCTTCCATTCCATCTTTGAGGGTATTCATCGTTTAAGAAGTTTATTATTCCAATCCGGTTGTGGGCAGGAGTGCCACATGTGTTAATGCATCATCAAAGTCATATCGGCAAATCATGCCTCAAAAGATCGGAATGAACTTGAGAGTTTAATGTGAATCGAAAAAATATGACCCTACTACATATTCCACCTCACGTGTTTAGCGACCATCTATGCTTACGGCTAACTTCCCTTGTCACATGTGGGTTTATATCAAAATAATTATGATAGTTCTGACTGTTCATAAACCCGTCACTCTGGAACGTTGATTTGCCCGTGAATAAACCATTATTAAAAAAGTGTCTTTCATTGGACAATTTTTCATTGGCCCAAAGACAAAAACCCAAACGACTTAAACGGTCATCCTACAAGAAGTTTCTGGTACCTTTGAAACCGGTATGGATGAAAATGGATGCTTTTTAATAGTACGCCAAATTGATACCCTGCTGACTTCTGAAGTTTCTCCAATTTGCTCAGCACTTCTTCTTGGGCCTTCAACCAAGGCTGTCATAATTATTTCTTTCACGGGAAGATATTGAATATGCCACACTGCACCCCGAGGTCATGACTCTTGCAAGACGATATTCAAATGCTGCTATTTCTGGATGGCGTCTATCAGGATACCTCTCTTTGTAGATGCGCGTAGCCTATAACGGGTTGCTTAAATATTCGCCGGGAATGAAAACCATATCAACCAGTTCGTTATTTGGAAACCGTGACATTTTCGATTCGATTTTGAGCCTTTTTGACAAAGTGAAAACGATAATGTGTTAAATACAATCAATTGAAACTAAACCGACATATGTCGTCTGCGTATTGCAATTTTTACAGTTATTGGTATGGCAACTATGTTTAACGTGTTTATGATTAAAGAACAACATACTCTCTGAGTAACATTTTCTAATGCCGTTGTTTTTACCTTCCAACCTACATATACATAATATGTAGGTATAGAAGGTTATGCAATCGATTTTTTTTTCACTATCGTTAAATCGACTTATTAGCTTATTTTACAACTTTTAGCCAAATTTCGCCAAAATCGGCCATCATATCTTTGTGAGTGTGTGTCTGTGTGGATGTATGTTAGTATCCACGATAACTCTAGAATGAACATACCTACGTTCTTAAAATTTTGCATTTAAGTTCTTCACTTGGCTTAGAGCTGATTATATTGGGAGAAATCCAGCGGCGAGGAGGGGGGTTTATTAGGGCTTTTGATTTTTATCAAATATTTCCAAAACAGCTGCATATTTCGAAGATATATATATATATATATATATATAGACCTTAAACATATCGATTAATTATATTCTATGCAATTTTTTGAATTGAGGCGTAATTTAGCAGCAAAAAATTCCTATGGTAGAATTTAAGTGTTAGTTAAAATTTTTTCAATATCTGAATAACGATTAATTTTATAGGAAAAAGCGTAGACGTATTTTTTAAAGAAAATTTAATTTTACGTAACTTTTCTTTATGAAGTTTTTTAATATAACGCAAGGTAAGTCAAAAAAAAAAATTAAATATGAATGAAAATCGTTATACTGCATTATAGATATCTTATAGTAACGGACGGCTTTGGAATTGTATTAAGTTAACATGTATATATTAATATCCATCTGACACGAAGTTTTAAACGTCATTCTGAGACATTATTGTTTTTGTTTGTACAATGTTGCCTGTTTTCGTTGTGAACGTATAAAAAAAAGGTTGCATAGTTACCTTAAAAAATTATAATTAAAATTAGTTCATTTCATGTAATTTTTTACAATACAATACAACTTAAAAATCAGTTCATCCATGAAAAAATATACAGGGCGTTCGATTTAAAATAGTTGACTTTTGCTATTTCTTCCGTGGTCGTTAGAAAAAAATTAGTCCGGTCCTTTTGCAACAAATTTCGTTTAAAATCAGCATATTGATAAATAAAAGGCTCTTTTGTTTATGATAATCTCCAATTTCGCTGCTCTGCTGCCAATGATTGAATAGTTATGATTTTTTTGCTGAACGTTAATTTCGGAGATAATTTTTTTAAAACATTATTTTCTCCTAAATAAGTGGACTTAAGTAGGTGAAAGGTCAGACAAACTTTTCCTAGAATCAAATGTGGATTTCGAAACATATTACAATTTATAAGGTGTTGCATTTAAAATAATTGGGTACGGTCCTGTACAGAGGAAACCGGAAGCCATGCCGAGCTCAAAACAATTTTAGGTTGTAAACAAGGAAAATCTGAATAAAAAATGTCTCGTGACATTTTCTCCTTAAATTAATATTAAAGATAGTATCTAAGAATGTAGGGCAAGTGAGCAACCCTGTATACGCCTCAGAATGTCTATGTTTCATTTTTAAATATAAGTCCAAATTACCGATAAACTCTGATTATCACACTTGTAATACAAGAACTAAAAATATTTTATCATATATATAACGTTCTCCCCGAAAAAATAAAATGTGTGTTGAATCATAAGCAATTCAAAACACAAACAAATAAAATACTAACAAGAACGGTGAGGAATGACTTCTTTACAAACATTTCAGTTCTTCAGTTTGCAAGTTTTTTTAAATTATTTAGTTTGAGGTAAGCTCTATATTATTACTGCACACCACATTTTATTCTTTATGTTTATTTTTTATTTATTTTATTCGTGATATTGTATTATTGTTTGTATTTATAAATGTACAATCTTGTATTATAATAATTGTTGGTATTTGTCATTGAATATTATTGTGCACTGTGCGTATAAATAGTACTACCAAAGAGCAATAATTATTGCTTTTGGTACTACTAGGATACTACGGTTTGTATATATTATTTCATTGTTGTGTATTGTGCGTATTACACCACCTATGGTTTTTACTAAACCGTTTCTCTATATTTCTCTCTCTTTCTTTCTATTAATTTTAATTCATCGACTTTGAGGAACGTGTATTTTCAATTTTATGTTGTTAATTTCTGCCATTTGTGTCAAATTATCTTTTTGCATTGTTCTACTTGCCTTAGACGTTTTTTTGTCCGGTTGCTGTTGTAGTTAAAAATTGCAAATTTTTTCGAAACTAGTATTGCTTCTGAATGTAAAGAATTGTATTTAATGTCGTATAAATTTTAGTTAGCATTGATGCTTTATTTAAATTGGAATGAATTATGAATTAGGTAAAACCGATAGAAAAGGGAAAATGTGCGAGTGACATGCAAAATGAAATTAGAAATGAATTATTAAGTAATATGATTAATTACCATTAGTAGTAATAGTGAGTTCGCCAAAAAAGTTTGATAAGCAATAAATCGTGCTTACTTTTACTTTTTAATTAAAAATCAATCCCTTGTGACAAAATTTAATTGCTTCATGTAATGAAATAATATTAAAGGGCATCAAAAGATAAAAATGGCATATTGAAATATGTAATTCGTCTTATGTTGAGTCGATTTCATCCCAGTCTCCTTATTACAACGGTGGTATGCTTTACGAGCTTCTATGTCAAGTCGTACGCGAAAATTTGCGCTAAACTCAATTAATCAACGGAGCTCTAGCACCTTTTAAAATTACTCCCTATTTCAGTTTTTGATTTTACAATTAAGAGAAGATTAATTTATAATTATATGAATGCGCTTTTTGAAGTGCGTGTTTCATTCAAATCTTACTAAGCGATGTTGTTTGTATTGTTTGTAGTACTAAATTTATAAAACGAAGTACTACTGTCGATGCGTATATTACATCTTTAAAAGAAAATATTTGGTGTGGAACACCACACGACCTTCCAACCTACAAAATGGAAATTAAAAGAAATGAAATACTTTTAATAATATTTTTTCACAATAATTGTTTAACCTCTTTTATAAGAAGCTCATTACTAAAATAGGCAACATTGTAAATGCAAAACCAATAATCTATGTCAAACAGACGTTTGTAACTTCATGACAGACTGAGGTTAATAGACATCTAGATACTAACTTAACTTAAAAGAAATGAAATAATTTTAATTTCAATTTTTTAGGATAACCATGCAACCTTTTTTTATACGTTCATATCGAAAACAGGCAAAATTGTAAAAACAAATACTATAATCTATGTCAGAATGACGTTTAAAGCTTTATGTCAGATAGAGACTAATAGATATAAATACGTTAACGTAAAAAAAAATTCAAAGGCCGCCCGTTTCTATAAGTATATCGATAATACAGCGTCAGCATTTTCTATCATATGTATTTAATTTTTACGTTTATTTCGCTTTACCTTAAAAAACTTTATACAGAAAATGTATGTAAAATTAAATTTATCTATAAAAAATACGTCTACACTTTTTCTTATAAAATTAAACGTTATTCAGGTAATTAAAACACTTGAACTAACACTTAAGTTCTACTTTAGGAATTTTTTGCCGCTAAATTACGCGTCATATCAATAGATTGTATAGCACATAATTAATAGATGTGTTGAAGGTCTATATCAATGTATTTTTATATCTTGGAAATATGCAGCTCTTTTAAAAATATTTGATAAAAAGGAAAAACTGCACCTAATAAACCCCTCTATCCGCCACTGGATTACTCCCAAAATCTAATCAGCTCCAAGCGAAATTATTAGACCTGAACACACACACACACACACACACACACACACACACACACACACACAACACACACACACACACACACACACACACACACACACACACACACACACACACACACACACACCCACACACACACCCACACACACACACACACACACACCACACACCACACACAGCACACACGCACACGCACACACGCACACACGCACACGCACACACGCACAGCACCACACACACGCACACACGCACACGCACACACGCACACACGCACACACGACACACGACACCACACGACACACGCACACACCACACACACACACCACACGCACACACCACACGCACCACAGCACACGCACACAGCACACACGCACACCACACACCACAGCACACACACACACGCACACACGCACGCACGCTATTGAGCATATGGTATGAGTAAATTACTAAAATGCTATATTATAATATATAATGGTACTTATCAGCACATCCTATAACTCCAGATGTTGCTGATTTGCATAGCTATCGCTATCTCTTTAGAGGTGTAATAATATAAAATATTATATATATATATATATATATATATATATATATATAAATTCAATATATTGCAAATTATTTTGATGTGTATTTTAAATCCAGATAATAATTAATTTTTGGTACTACACATCAATATAAAACATTAAAAACTTAAACGTTGCATCCATATATTTTTAATTTGGATGAATTCATCATTGGTGGAGTACAATTAAAATTAAAACAAAATTATAAAACTCAATTAATAAGTAACACATTGACAGTTTATGTCATATTTGTCAATGTGTTAGTTATTAGTTGTTGTAGAACTTTATAATTTCGTTTTAATTTTAATTGTATACTACCGATGATGAATTCATCCGAATTCAAAATATATGGATGCAAAGTTTATAATGTTTTATATTGATGTGTAGTACCAAAAATGTTAATTGACAAATGCTACTTATCTTACTTTGTCGTTTAGTTTGTGCTTTTCATTTTGGTTAGTATTTTTAATCGCTACAATTCATTTTTCTAATCTAAAAAAGCGTGATATAGTTGAATGTTATAGTCGGTGTCAAAATAATGAAGTGCGAGCTGCACAGAAATGTTTTGGTCTCTATTTTAAACGCCGTCACCTTTCTCGGTGCATATTTAAAAGACTATGTAATGCTTTAGGTGAATATGGATCTTTCTGTAAACCCAGAAATTAAACAGGGAACATTAAAGAAGCTGCCGAAGGGAATACGTTAACATCTATTATGCAGAGTGCACCAACTTCAATACGAGAAATTAGTATGCAAGCGGGAATTTCACAACGTACTGTTAAAAAAAGCATAAATTTCACCCCTTTAGGTTATTAACTTCACAAGCACTACACCTTGGTGATAATGTTGGGCGTATGGAGTGTTGTTCATGGTTTAGCAACAATAGTGATCCTCAGTTTGGTCTAAAAAGGTGTAACTCGTGTATTAACTACAATGGTGCTCTCTATGTATATATGTATAAATATCTTTATGTATTATTAATAATGTTAGTGAAATAGTTACAGTACATTATTAAAAGTTTTTGTTACGAACGATTAAGTTCAAAAATTTAAAATTGATAATAATTTTTAGTTACAGTACAGTTTTCCAATTTTGTTTCAAAACATAAATCAGAAACTTATGAAGTATCAAATATGGCTTGTTTTCAACTATGTACATATTGAATGAAATATTATGATTAATAATGCGTTATGTGCTTTTTCTTGTAGTTGATGACATCGTCGTTAATACACAAAGAAATTGGTTATTAGGTAATCACTTTGGATAGCAATATTACATCAACCTCTTTGCTACATAATAGATCCTCAAAACAGATATTTCACAAGATGATGTATACTATCACCTTCGTTGTTTTGAAAACGACATAAAAAAGTATATTTACATACATTTGTACATTAAGTATTTATAAATTATTTATTCATTACATCATTTCTGCAACTATTTGTTTCATTAATGGAAATAAACCTAACTTTAACTTTAATATATTAATACTTTCATAAATAAACTAGCTAGATTAAGAGTATTTATATGAGAGGAATATTCAACATTTTTTTAATAGTAATGTAACAAAATGTTCATGTTTACACTTAGATCTTATGACGTTTAAAGCACGTGACGGTCATCAAGTGCAGTAGATAGCTATATAGGTAATTCTGTATTTAATAAATCGTCAACTCCCACTGCAATAGTAAGTATACAAAATCTATTGAAAGCAGTGAATTAGAACCTACTATCTATGATTAAGGTGCTTCGTCGATGACACCAGAACCCGGATATTTAACTTTGTCATTTACTTCAGCATTAAAAATCATAGTGCATCATCTGCAAAAATGTTTCAATAAATTTCACTAGTTCGAATTACAAATATATCAGTACAAACTTTAACTCACAGTTTTTTAGTACTTTTATTTAACAGCAACATTACTTTACAGAACAATAACTTCTGTTAATAAAATAAAGCTTCATACCGTCGTTAACCATAAATAAAGTGGGGTTAATTTGTTTAATTTCATGGTAACAACACCATTATCATTTGATAAAATTGTCTTAAACTTGTTTTTTGATTGTGCCAATTTTAATTATTAGCCTCCGTCCGTTACATGGTGTTATTATTTGTCATTCTCAAACCAGTTTAAAAATATTTAATACATTAAAAATTTGATCATCTGTATTAAAATAAAATTAGAACCACTTGTGGGCTTTCAACTATATTAACCTAACTCTTACAGCACGCTTATCTATGCGTTTTTACATTATATAAGTTTACTTTTTTGTTAAACTGTTATCATTTACTGAGACGATAACTGTGAATATCGAAACGTCTAGATTTGTATTGAAAATAACTCTTTATATTTGGGGTATGAACCCAAAACCTTTAACTTACTTGATCCTTTTTTTATAAATTAGAAATACACGATTACAAATCCAGAAGATAAGTACCTTATTTATGAATTATAATCGTGAAAGTTTGCATTTATGTAGGTTTTAGTATACTATTACAATGCGGGTGTCTATTTTCACATTTTAGATTGCATTCTCTGAAACATATTTTAAAATTTAATATTTGTAGGTACAAGATGAAGTAACTGAGAACTTCACTAACCTTATAAATAACACAAAGTATATAATTAAAAATCTGATGTACTGCAATTTTTAATTTTATCAGGTATCATGTGTATAATCTGTTGTATGCAAATGGGCTCAGGAAAACACTTTGAAGTAACTCGTATATAATTTACGGAGTTGTCCGCAAACCCGCACAGTATTTCGGAATGATTTTGTTGGCAATAAAATGCCACTTTATTATCTAAGATATCTACAATGATGCCTAATACCATTATACTACTAGAGCTATTTATTCATAATTACAAGAACATTACCGCGCTAACAAAGAGCTAGTAACGAAATTATAATGTTGATTTGCATGCATCGAGAACAAGTTATTGATATACCTATCTTATTTTGGACTTTGATAATAATTAATTTGATACCCTGCCCCTATATGTATTTGTAACAATATGTGCGTGTAGTGGCTGACTTTTACTTAATCTGTGCTTTCCACTCTTATATTATCATGATTCCGATAATAAAATGAGTCTCAATATATATATATATATAATATATAATATATATAATTATATATATATATATATATATATATATATATATATATATATATATGAATATTTTGGGCAAGGGCACTAGGATAAAGTAATCACAACACTAACGTTTTATATCAAATATATTTCAACAGAAACTCTGTCGTCATCAGTGAACTAGTATATAAAATAAACAATATTATTTGGTTACAATATAAAATACACATACCGTTGTTTAATGATCCTGGCTAGTTATATAATTCAAATGTAAAACTATGATGGTTTTGGAAATAATAGATGTTTTATATAATATAAATATAAGTATTTAATACATTTGAAAATTGGAAATTTGATTAGTCAGAATTGATATAACAGTAACTAGATAATTTTATGTAAATTTGCAACTAAGGTAAAATATATATTAATAATTTATATAAAAATTTTTTTTTTTAATTATAAATTATAATTTTCAATATGTTATATATATATATTATAATTATATATATATAATATATATATATATATATATATATATATATATATATATATATATATTATATATATATTATAATCTACAATTGAATTTAATAATATCATTGCATTGAATTTCGTTAATAGGTACAAGGAATGGACATCATGATGTTAGTTTAAAGAATGACACCTGAACACGAAAAATATGGAAACGAGATTGATCATTATTTAAATATATTTTTATTACATTTTACGTAAACAAAATGTATCAACCTTATCTTCCAGATCTTAAAAAGAGAGCATTTTAAATATATTTAATAGCATCAAATAGACTGTCGCCGTTAAAAATGATGAAGCATTTACTATTTTTAGGATTTACAGAAGACTTAAATATTCTAGTTGACAAAGATACATAATAATTCATTTAATTTTTACATCTATTTTAAAAGCTGGCATAAAATCCATGTTATTTCACAAATAGTGTTAACCTTAATTACACAAACTGAAAATAGGCAGTATAATAATTATACCGGGAGGAAAATGGTCGGACGCACATAGGAAATACAATGGGAACTAATAGACTCTCGAATTCCTGCTTCCCTAATTATTTTAAGTAACAACTTTATAGGAACTTTCCTTTAAAGTATTGGATTCTCTATCAGACGAAACTATTAAAAATATTTTACAGTTCACGCTAACATCAAAATGCGAAAATTGTGTACCATTCCTGCACAGCATCAGGACAGTAATGAAATGGCAGGATGACGTTACCTTTCAAAATTATTGTAAATACTGTTGTCAGTCATAACAATATACTTAACAATTGTCGTATATCGTTTCAGAAAAAATAGAAATCGTAAAAATGTTTTATTCCGATAATAGCATGCGCACAGTAAGTGCCTTATTTAGTGCGAAATATGCAAACCGCCCGATTCCAAGTCATACTACAATTAGAAGAATTATTACCAAATAAAGCACGAACGGTGCTTCCTTTCTGTAAATGTGTTAACAATTATGAAGTAAATATTTAAAGAAATGTTTGAAAATGAAAATATTACAAATGTATAAACTGCAGATGCTGAAAATCCTGGTATAAGTCCTCGAGAAATTGCGAACCAGTTTGGAATGCATAATATAATCGCATTACAATTTTAGAAAAAGAATAATTTCCATTCGTGCAAACAAAGAGAAGAGCAGAGTTTTGTTATAAAATGGTGGGGAAGGCTAATCTAGACCGACAATTGTTAAAGAACATTTGTTTGACGGATGAGGACGTTCACGTTAAATGATGAACTAAGCGTGTAAAATGATAGGGTTTGGTCAACAAAGAGACCTAAAATTGTTTACTAAGCCGATCTCAATATCGTCAAAAAATTAATGTTTGGATAGGAACATTCAGACAACATATTATTGGACAATTTTTTTATGAGGAAAATCTAGCGCGGGTAGATGTTTGGATTTGCTGTAAGAGTAAATTTTACTGGATATAGCAGAAGTAGCTCTCGACGAAGAAGAAATTTGGTTTCAATGGGATGGTTGCCCTGCTCACAACAGCCGAGAAGTTACAGACTTTATTAACAATTGTTTTAATAACTGCGTATTTGCACCAAATTATGCAATTAAATAACTTCAAAATTCTGGAGATCTTGCCCCAAATGACTATTATGTCTGGGGACATTTAAAATCTAAAATTTTCACTTCTGAAAGGTTTGCAGATTTACAGGCTTTAAAGACACGCATCATCGAAGAATGTTCGAAAATAACGCCTCGCATTCTTGCCAGCAATGTTACAAAAGAATTTTATGATAGATTAGAATATTGCTAAGCGCAAAATGGTGGCGTATTTGGACATTTGCTATAATTTTTGTAATTCGTAATTGTTAACTATTATTGATATTTAGACTAGGATTTTCAACAACTGCAGATAATACATTTGTAGTATTTTCATTTTTAAACACATTTCTTTGAATGTTAGCTCCATACTTTTTGTGACAATTACTGTTACAGGCAAAATACTCATTCGACCATCAGCCCGTAAAGATAATGTGCGCGTACGGCACAGCTCAGTGGTCTCGGTGTGGTTCTTACTTAATGCCGCAAAAGGCCACTCGTCACAACTCCAAAACGTCAAAATCGGGAAAAAATGTCAAAAAGGCGCCACCTGTTGGATACATTTATAGCGGGAAAACGTCATGAACTAGATCTAATAATGGCCTAACAGGAAACCACAATGTCCACTTAAAATAAAATACTCGCCTCCCTGAAAATTCTACTCCAAAAATATTTATGCAAAGTTCACCCAAACTTCAATGAAATCCTAAGATTTATATAAAAGCCGCAACATTGCGATAATAAAACCAAAACTCATTAAACATTTCGATAACCTTTAACGTCAAAATTATTGCCTCCATTATCCAAAAAAAACTGATCAATACGGTAATTAATTATTCAGTTTAAAGCAGATCAGATAATTCCTATAAAAAAATCTTCAAAAAAACTGTGCAACTACTTGCAAAACTATCGTATGCAAAAACCAACAGCTGATCTGCCAACGACCGATTTACTTCATAATCTACGTTACGGCATATCTACCAAAACCTATCTTCAACTGCAATTTTATCAACCAGATCAAAATGACTAATTAACTCTCAAATTATTACGTTAAGGCTTGAATTAAATCATAAAGCAACAAAAAATTCGTCATCGGAAAGCTATGTATATCTAAAATTTCGGTAAAACCAGTAGATCACTCAATAACTGAATGCAATCCAAAACATCTCGTTGCGAGAAAGGAAAAAGAGTACAATAATATCAAGCAGAAATGAAATAATACCATTTAGTCATCAACACCTTCGTATATTACATTAAAATTACACATGATTCCAATTAACACTGGGTGTGTTGATGCGTCAGTTACAAAAAGAACACCAAATTTTATATACCTATAAATAACCTAAAATGATAACTTGCAAGCTTATTTTCCCAAATTTATCTACCTTAAATTTTTAAGTAAACCACACCAAAAAGGAACAAATCGGAACAATAATAATGATTTCGTAGAACACATAAATTCTAACAAACGGTTAGATTTAAAAATCAAAATAAAATACAGATAAATACTACGTGACATACAAATTAATACGCTTTATATACTAAATCGATATCTAGACGTTACTCAAAATACACTCACGAAGGCATATTCATTCGTCTAAATAAGTACAAACAAAAATTTTATTAAAATCACCAACGCATATAAATTCAGAAAATTAGTTACCTCACACACCACGAATGGTCAATCGAACTTCCTTTTTTCTCACAACAATATGTCAGCAATCAGTGTATGATTGATGGAAACCAATAGCCTCTTAATTCTTAAATTTATGTTTACATAAACTGTATAGCGCCAAAACTCTAAACCAAAAACCATCCGCTACGGTCATTTCTTCATCTGGTTAAGGTTAATATGTACACAACTATAATTTTATTTACAGCTACTTTACTTGTATTTAATTAAGTTTGTACTTTATTCGTTTAAGCTGTGCAGTATACAGGAAACCACTCCTTTAACCAGGAACTCGTTAACATTAATCCTCATAACCAAAATGCGATAAAACAGTTCAACAGAATAAAAGTTTAGCACTTCGTTAAAATACTAAAACCAATTACTTCTATGACCGAAAATTGTCACTATTGACAACGATATAAGAAACCTGGGGTGAGTTGAAACTCGATAATATCCCAACCAGTGGATACGGATATCTTACTGCAGTGCTGTTCGGTACACCATGGCGGTATGGCATAACTAATTCCATCTAACTCCACTAAATCTTCTGCGTACTATGCGAAGCCGCAAACAAAAAGAACGTCTTGACTTGACTTGACTTCAATATCGTGCAGAATTCGCCATCTGGGATTTTACTCTCCTTAAATCTTGATTAACCAATTACACCGTTTCGTTACTTTAAATTAACATATGCGCGAAAAATGATAGCTCCTCGGCACTAAGTCGGAAAAGAATTGTATCATTCGTCCAAATTGCATTCCCAATGGTACCTCCGAGTTATCACTAAAATACCATCCTACGGAAATAAGCTTTAAAACCTCGTCCTTGGAAATCTGACTCTTTGCCTATAGACTAAAATATTTATCGAAAGGAAAAACGACAGATTGTCCGCTATAATTTAAACTCGCAAAAGATGTACCACACAACGTAAACATTTTATACTTAATATAATTTTACATGATGCAATTTCAAATCCTTTAACAAAATTTGAAATAACGAGGACATTTATGTACACAAAAACTAATCTACACCTCTTTCACTAAAATAAGAAAATTCACGTGCAAAAAAGGAAACTTAATTTTACAAAAGGTTTCCATTGATTGCCGGCAACAAATCAAAATGAAAAAAAAGGTCTATATCATTTACAAGATCGGGACTACAGATTTTAATTAGCAACGAACATAACCGTGTCTCTTGAAATGCTACAATTGGTCTTATTGTACACCTAGTTAAAGCAACATTTTATTCATATGCCTACCCGTGACTTATGTAAGAAATTACAGAGGTTCCTGCTCTACGCTGGGAATAATTCCGACAACCACAAACATATTTTTACTCTGGGAACGATAACTATACACGCAGTTTGCTAAACCGTAACTTACTTCTCACTTTGTGAACTGTCACACTGATACCTACTAGTGGATAGCAAGAAGATCTATAACTAAAATTCGACGACAGGACGAATTCTAAAGCTACGTTAAACATTACCCTAAACATCCTCAAATCACGAAAGAAAAGTGATTACCTTAAAGCTTTCAGGAAATTACACTTGAAAGTTAAAAATTATTATTAAATACATAAATAAAAAGTTTACCTAGAGTAGGATTTGAATCTACGACCTGTACTTTGCTAGAGTACCGCGCTAACCAACTGCGCTATAGAAGTACAAGTCTCAATCGATGTAAATTTTGTCTTCATATATATAGAACTGATGTAAATTCTAAATTTAGTGTGATAATAATCAAATTACTTATATTAATGGAATGTGAGCCTGCAATATCGTAAGGATTCACGCATACCAAAGCAACTTGACAAATATTAAATTAAATTTACACTTGAAAAGTTTAATTTTTTTTTAACCAACTATATTACCTTTCTGAAGGCATGCAGTACTAAAAGACCCAAAGTTCGAAAAAAATAGCGATGGTTCGTAAGTTTTTGAACACACATGACATTACACAAAGGAAGCAACGATCCACTATTTTCAAATTTTATACTAACTCTTCTAATAAATAGTTTTGATTCATTTTTTAGACAATTAAATATACTTTATTTATTAACCTGTTTTTTTCATTGATTATTTAGATTTAGATGATTTGACGTTTGAAAGATTGTGTCATTTTGTACATTTCATTGCTGTCCTGATGCTGTGCAGAACTGGTACATAATTTTTGCAATTTCATGAAATTAACGTAAACTGTAAAATATGTTTAATAGTTTCATCTGACAGAGAATTCAATTCTTTAAAGAAAAGTTCCTGTAGAATTTTTACCTAAGATACTTACGGAGGCAGGTATTCGAGAGTCTACGATTTCCCATTGGACTTCCTATGGTGCCCCGACCAGTCACCACCCGGTATACAAATTTCACTTATTGTAGGATATTGCATCTGTAAAAGACAGATTGTGTGATTTATAATAATTAAAATAAAAAAAACCAGAATGTTTTCAGGTTTAATTTAATTATAAATTTTCATAATAACAGCTCAGCTGCAAAATATCAAATAAAATGGTATAGATCAAATGGTAAACAAGGCTGAAAACCTATTGGTGTAATTTTGGTGTTAGATTTATTGCAGTTCATAAAAATTCCGGGTATATTTGCAGAATCTTGAGAGAGAAAAACAAATCGTTCAATGATAAAACTTTTTCCAAAAATTGGTTGTAGATGAAAATTTCGTTCACATTATTAGTGATTTGATGTGCGTACGTAATAGGAAATATACTGAAAAAAATTTCTCCAACTGATTTGAACTCCGGGCATTTAAATTGACCGCTCTTAACTTTAAGCCACTAGAGAAGCTGTATATGTGTGCAAAAAGTGTTAGTTATACACAAAGTGAACAGTCCTGTTTGAGCATCAACCGAATACTCAGGAGCGTTTGTTGTCTAGCAATATATAAAATTTGGTGGAAATTAAACTAAGCACTTATATTGTTATTTTATAAAGTTTTGTTGGCTTTAAAAAGTATTATAACCCTTAAAAATGGTATTAAGCTAACAATTACAGAGCAACATTTATAAAACATTGCCCCCTAAAGTAAATTTTGATTTTATTGAACATTAAGGTGATATGCCAAATTCTCTCAATCGATATTCGGCTAGCAATCTTAATTCACTGCAAATAAACTCGCACAAACTTATTAACACACCAACTGGTTGACTAGAACAATTTATTCAATTAGTGCTAAGGTGTCCATTACCCGATAGGCAATGAAAAAGGTAAATTACTGTATAGGTTTAGATCTGAGCTTTTGGCTCCTTTGCACGACTGTAGATTATGGAAAAAGCTCGCACCGTATACATAAAGCCTTACTTATATTCATAAACCTTTGAATCCCATCAAAAAATAATAATTACATACCAAAAGCAATAAACAAGTAATGGTTAGTGAATTTAGGTGACGTAACAGGTTAAATACAATATGAAATTTCCATTAATTAAATATATCGTCAAATAGTTTTCCAATCTATCTTCCACCCCCAATTCCACACTTTTAATTACTATTAATCTTTACTAAACTGGATAAGCGTTAATTAACATGTTGAAAACTATTAATTACTCAAAACGCAAAGAAATAATCTACAATCTTTGTTATACTCCCTTAACGGTATATTTATTTGAATCTGACAAAAATACTTTTATTTATATTTACGTTACATTATGTTATGGAAGAAAGCTATCAGACCGTTTAGGCCGGTCTGAACTTAAAAAGCTTCATCGTGCTAGATTAAAGGCTGCCACTCACACCAATTATATTCAATTCAATTCAGCAAAGCTTATTAGAATTTTAGAATGTTTAACTTATATATATATATATATATATATATATATATATATATATATATATATATATATATATATATATAATATCATTTTAAATATTATTGCGTCCGTACAAATTTGTACTTTGTTGCGAGGAAAGTGTGAAGATATTGATGATTTTAGTGCGTATACTCGTTTACCGATGCATTTCATAGATGGGGCGATATGTGAATTTGTAATATTAAAATTTTTAAATATACGGATTTTCATATATTTTTAGAAAATGTTAACATTTTTAACAAAGTTCCAAAATCGTCTCTAGTGGTTAGAAATGGCTCAAAACGTGTAAAAATGTTTGACCAAAGGGCCAAATTTTTTTCAAAAATCGTTTCAAATGGCCAGAAATGCCTTAATACGTCTAATAAGATAAGATAAAAAACCTCGTACATTATGCTGGAACACACGCAGACAGGCAGACATACATTTTGAAACTTTCATGTTTGAACCTCTTTTTTCTACCTTACGGTACAGCAATTTTTAAGAATTAACTTATTTTAAAGGAAATTTAATCCACTACGCTGTGATATACTTTCTATCTGTTTTCCGATCTACCGACTACAATACCTCCCAATATTTTCGTATTGTAAGGCAAAAAACAAGAAAACAATAAACCGAACAAGAAATTAGCAACAAACAGTACTTAACTTATTTTCACAAATACAGGGTGCCCATCAGTCCAAGACAACACCAAAACAATATATATATTTATTATGTATTATTATATTATATATATATATATATATATACATATATATATATATATATATATATATATATATATATATATATATATATGTATATTTAATGGAATGTGCTATATATTATCCCATTTGAATTGTTCCCACTTCGTACATTACCTCAACAAAATTTCAGCGTCTTATACCCAGTGCTTTCAAAGATATGACAATTTCTTTGTCGGAATGGACATGTGTTGATCACTCTGTAAATTTCAAGAACAAACGAAATTAATTACTATTTGTAGTAGGATATTTTATGTATACGGTCTATTTTATTTTATACCGATGGTTACACGAAATATCAGAAGTCGTATACAGTATGGTTCAAAACTTATTTTCACAAATACAGGGTGCCCATCAGTCAAAGACAACACAAAAACAATATATATTTATTATGTATTATTATATATATATATATATTATAATATATATATATATATATATATATATATATATATATATATATGTCAAAATTAGGGAGCTGATGCAGGATAAAAAAGTTCCTATCAACTTGGGTTGTAAAACGTACCATTACGGAGATACAGGGTGTTTAGTTTTCAATTTGATAAGTTAATTTATTTAATATGACCGTTAGTTTTCAATAAATAGCTTTCAAATTTGTAGCATTGCCTATAATTTTTATGCCGAATAACGTGATTTATCTAATTTCAATGTATCGTGCAGATGTGCAGATGGCGCTAGTTGCCGCATATTTTTGTGGTTAAAAATGACGTAACTTTTTTCTAACAAAAAGTATCAACATTCCAAAGGCACGATTGGATTCTGCGATCAATATTGCATAAAAAAGGTATGCCTTATTGAACTCGCATCTGTAACCATTTCCGAATAAAACTCAATTTCACATTTCAATTCTCAATTATTGGTATTATTACAATTCGGAGAAGTCAGTAGAATATTATTGAAATAAATGATTATAAACAGATTTAACAGAAAATATGAATACATTACCGATAATGATATCATTTCCATTTTCCTGCATACACTGTTGCAGTCTTCTCATAATTGAAAATACTACACGATTTAGTCTTTGCTCTTGAACTATTTCATTGAAAGCGTCTTCAATTCGCTGGCGCAGTTCCTCAATAGTTTCAATCAACTTATGAAACGCGATATCTACAACCGTTGTCGATAAAAATGAAATTTTGCATTACGTGGACCTTGTTCGTGTGTAATCCAATCATACAATCGCATTCGTATGGCACTGAAACATAAAAAAAGTAGGCACTGACAGTAGCTTGCTAATATTTCGCTATCCGTCATTAACGTTTAAATTGTTTGAAATTGTGTTTTGCATCGTTGTTAAATTAAAATGATGCTCTACACATTTTCTGAGTATGTTAATATGCTGTAGGTGTTGGGCGAATGTATTAGAAGTGCACGGGCTGCTGTGAGACGGTACAGTTAAAAATATCCCAGAAGAAATCTGCCTAATTATAAAACATTTCTGTCTACTGAACGCCGCTTACGTGAAAGTGGAACTTTGAAGCCTCAGACTGCTGATAGGGGAAGACGAAGGACGGTGAGATCAGTTGCAAATGAGGAGAATATTTTGAATATTATTGAAGATAATCCCACTGTTAGTACTAGGCGTGTCACTACAAATTCAAGTGTCACAACCAGTTGCATCCGTACCATTACCGTCAAGTCCAGGATATTTTGTCAGGTGATAGACCCATACGCATGAGATTTTGTGGATTGCTCCTGAGGAGGCATTAACAGGACCCCAACTTTCTTTCAAATATCATCTTTAGCGATGAAGCTAATTTCACCAGAAACCGAGTGTTTAACATGCATAATGAACATGTTTGGGCCGATGAGAATCCGCATGCCAGAAAAACTACTCATTACCAACATTCTTTCAAAATTAATGTCAGGGCTGCAACACTTGGGACTGAACTTCTAGGCTACAGCATGCTCCAAGGTAATTTAACCGGAGAAACGTACCACGATTTTTTATCCAATCAACTTTATGAACTTTTGGAAGACATTCCTTTAGCGAGAAGGCGTGCTCTATGGTACACGCATGATGGGGCCCCTCCCCATTTTAGTCGACAGTGTCGTATATCGCTATCCGAAAATTTTCCAAATCAATGGATAGGCTGAGGCAATGAGGCTCCTTTAATTTGGCCCCCTAGGTCACCAGATCTCAGTCCTATGCATTTCAATGTTTGGGGACAAGTGAAAAATAAAGTATATGCTCAGTTGATTGAAACTGTTGAGGAACTGCGCCAGCGAATTGAAGACGCTTTTAATGAAATAGTGCAAGAGCAAAGACTAAATCGTGTAGTATTTTCACTTATGAGAAGACTGCAACAGTGTATACAGGGAAATGGAGGACACTTTGAGAATTGAAATGATATCATTATCGGTAATTTATTCATATTTTCTGTTAAATCTGTTTATAATCATTTATTTCAATAATATTTTACTGACTTCTCCGAATTGTAATAATACCAATAATTGACAATGGAAACGTGAAATTGAGTTTTATTCGGAAATGGTTACAGATAGCGAGCTCAGTAAGGTATACCTTTTTTATGCAATATTGATCACAGAATCCAATCGTGCCTTTGAGAGGTTGATACTTTTTGTTAGAAAAAAGTTGTCATTTTTAACCACTAAAATATGAGGCACGATACATTGAAATCAGATAAATCACGTTATTCGTTATAAGAATTATAGGCAATGCTACAAATTTGAAAGCTATTTATTGAAAACTAACGGAAATATTAAATAAATTAACTTATCAAATTGAAAACTAAACACCCTGTATCTCCGTAATGGTGCGTTTTACGACCCAAGTTTATAGGAACCTTTTTGTTGGCATTGCTATCCTGCATTAGCTCCTGACCACCTAGTATACACTAGTTAACACTAAGCTGGAGATATTAGACACCAAGATATTATGTTTGAGCACGTGCATTTATACGAATGTCACTGACTTAAGAGATACAGGGTGTTGAGGGTACAAACTTTATTCTAAAAATTTCCCAATAATTGAGAATTTGGTGTGAGAATTATCAATTTGAAGCTTATTTTGACGTTACTCCCAGAGGGCGCTAGTTTCACATTATTTAGGTTAATCAAAACATATTTTTTTATCTGTTGAGCTATACAATCTGAATGAATCTTCAGTAGTGATTAGGGGCCGGTTCTGAATCAATTCAAGGTCACTCGCCTTCTGGTGGTGAGAAGTGTGAGCTTTTGAATCTCTTCAAGGTCAAATTTTTGGCGGGAAATTTAAATTTTTGGAGCTTGCTAAAAATAGAAATTGCAATGTCATCATCATCATCATATTACAAGGTCACTCTGCGGTCAAACGTTTTGGTGGGAGATTTGTATGTCAAGGTCAAAAGCTAAAAATAGAAATTACAATGTCATCATCATATTATAATTCTTAGAAGTCTAAAAATAGAGTGGTCAAGGTCTAAGATTATTGACCAGTAGGAATATCGTATGACATTTCTTAGAAGTATAAAAATAGAATCAATTCATGGAAACAACAAGAAATTTTTATCTAGGTTAGCGGTTTTGAAGGATGTGGATTTATAGTAAAAGGCTTCCTTGGGTGCGCACGATTAAGTATTAGCAGAAATGACGAAAATGGTAGTATACAAGATAAGAAGCGCAAGAAAAGAACAAGTATTAACTATTGTTGAGCGAAAGAAGGAGTTGGAGGTGTTGATACGAAAAATTAAAGATTTAGAAGTGGATTTAGGGGTGAATGAAATAAATAGAAGCTTCGAGTTTGAAAACATTTAAACATATTTGGAATTAATATGTTGTAGTGTTTAAATGGGTTATAGTATTTATATGTAATAAATAATAAAAATTGTGACGTTAGGAGAAGCTTTTAATTTTAAAATGCACAAGCTACCCCTAGTAGGTGACAGAAATATTTTTTAAACCGCCTTTTCAATAAAAAAAATCAATTTTGAAACAACAAACAGCACTTAAAACATGACTTGTTTTTTAATTTAGTTTGATTAGGACTCCAAATTTACAAGTTTCGATGGAGCGTGGATATTACTGCTTCAAGAATTGTACGATAATGAACGCAGTTATTTTGCTTTGAAAGCTTTGCATGCAGGTGTAAATGCGAACATTCTATATTTATCTTAGTCACCAATTCACATTACAATTTTGAAGCGGGATTTGCAATTGTATGAATGCAATTATGTCATTTGTATTGAATTGTGTAAAGTTTTCAGATTTACATGCCTTTAACTCACATTTTTTTAGCTGTAGTAAAATTTCAATGTACTTATGCAGTTTTCATGAAAACCCGAAATACGAATTATATGTATGTATATTTCCGATAATAATAATACATTATGGTAATTATCCCGTTGTATGAGGGATAGATTCTTCCCTCCATATTGGATTTGGCGAAGTGACGGTGGTAATAGTGGTTATTGCGGTGTGGCAACAACTGTTGTTGCTGGTGTAACACTAGAAAAATAATAAATTACATTAGTAATGTGTTAGTCAATACATAAATCAGTAAATGTAAACTCATTCAAGTAACGTATACTTACTTTTCAAAATATCGTGAAAAATCCTCCTCCACGTCACTGTCTCTCACAGATGACAGGCATATTTTCATTTGAAGGTGTCGGGAGTGGTTCTGCAGGCTGGTAACTAAAACATGGTTGCACCAAGATATCTTGCAGAATATTTGTCTTTTTTTTCATTGCGTTTACTTTTATTGCTTGTTGAAACCATCGTGACTACTAGGTAATGAATGAGTATTCACATAAAACTTTTTCACTATATACATGTAAATCTGTTAACGTCATCAAAATTGCTAACAAGTATAAGTGGTTAGTACAATGAACTGACCTGAGCAAGCAAAGGTGACGAACTCTAATGAATGCAGCATAATCTGGACATGAGAAGGCATTTTGCATGCTGTCAGCAAAGTTAAGTTATTGAATATACTTCGTAAACACCACAAAGTGCAATGTAGGACCTCTGCAAGCAAAGGTGATTCAGCATAAGCCACGATAACAGTATTAATATCAAGGTTAATAAATATACCCAGTAAACGTTACAAAACGCAATTTATGCGTCTGTCTATGAACACTGAAGCTCTTGCAACAAGTTATAGCCAGTTTTGACATTCAATGCTGGGTTTATATTACTATATAAGCAGATAAAGAGCAGTTTTATACCAGTCAGTATATTGCACTCCCTACTAGAATTGCAATTGCATACCCAAATTACTTATATAGTTACTTAAATTATTAATTTTTACGCATCAGTCATAATAAATATCGTATCTGTTTCCATTACTACGTAATCGACAGCGCGTGTGCTTCATATTTTCTTGCAGTGTTGGATACAGTTTTGAAGGTAACTATGAGTAAGGGTATACCCAGTAGTAGTGATATTGTTAATTTAACAAGAAGCATTATTCCATTGTTGAAAACCAAAAATGAATTTGTAAAGCACATCCGTATAATTAACACTAATATTAAGCTATTGCAAGATATAATTCAAAATAAAATTTATTTAGAGACATGCGAAAATTTTCATAAACTCGAAAGTAATTTATCATTGTTAAAGTGTTATCTTATAAGAGATAAACAGTTAAAGAACGCTTCAGAGAAAACAGGTAGTAGAATTGTCAATTTCGCTAAAAAGCGTACACGAAAATTAAGTTGGTACTCTCTAGATTCATGTTTTAATGTTACTTACGGGAATTATAGCCAATATAGCAAACATCAAGGACACTTTTATTTTTTTACAAAATGCATACAATAGTTTTGCGCGAAAGGTTAAATTAATGCTAATTCAATCGATGCTAAAGGTGAGTGTCCTTTTAGTCTGCAATTTTATCCACCCTCAAAATCACGTTATCGAGTTGAAAACTTTTACCATAAAAGATGTTGCCATCAATATTGCGACTAATTTGCGTAAGTGGTATAATGAAAACGTTTATTATAAATTACAAAAAAAAAATTATAAGAGTTCTCCGAAAGGGTTTCCGGTTGGGCATTACATAAAGTATTACATTTAAAGGTGAATATTAATAGCTATGTCCCATTTAGAGGTGTCCTTTCAACTTATGTTAAAGTTCCCTATTTCATAGTAGTAAAGCACGCGGTAGTGAATGTTAAAAATGACGATAAGTATTGCTTCCTGTGGGTCATTGTTTTGGCACTATATCCCGTGCAACATCATTCTGATAGAGTTTACAGTTATTCTCATTTTATGGATGTTTTGAATTATGATTCAATTCCTTCCCCATTAAACTAGATGATGAAAAATGAATTGAACAGTTAAACAACCTCTCCATTAATTTGTTTTGCATTCAGGGAAAGTTATATTATTATTTGTATTAAGTGAAAATCAAAATAGTGCGAGGGAACCTATAAATCTTTTAGTACTTTCTGCTAATTATCAAGCTTCGGGTGATATTAATACAAAAATAATATTGTTTATCATCTCACGTGGATTAAAAATATGTCGGCCCTTTTTATAAACAACTATCGAATAAGGAGCACAAGAAATTCATTTGTTATCGATGTTTGAACCATTTTCTTCAGATCACGTTCTACAAAACACATCACTCACTGTCATCAACTTAATCGATGATCTGTCAAGCTACCCACTGAAGCAGAAAAGTTTCTGCAGTTCAAATTTCAGATTCCAGGAAAGGTGCCGTTTGTAATTTATGCAAATTTAGAAAGTATTTTGTAAAAGTTACATATAACGGACATCGATTAATACGATATTTTACTCCAAACATATACCCTTCAGCATTGATTACTACTTGAGTGTTCATACAATGATTCTTTATCACGATTTAGACTTTATAGAAAAACGATTGCATTCAATGGTTTTTAAAGAGCTTCAAAGTATTGCACATTGGACTACCGAATAATCAATAAAATAATTCCTATGGATAATTTAGCTCCCAATCAGGTTGAACACTTTGAAAGCACCACGATTTGCCACATTTGCGAAAAACCATTTACTGATTATGATATAAAAGTTAGGGATCATAACCATTTTACTGGTGCATTTCGGGAGGATCACACCAGAATTGTAACCTAAACTATAAAGACTCCCACATTCTACCAGTCGTATTTCATAATTTTAAGGCTATGATTATTATTTTATCATTAGAGAATTGGCTACTGTTTCCGGTGCGATTTCACTACTACCCATAAACAAAGAAAGATATATTTCTTTCACGAAAGTAATACAAGGCACTAAAATTAGATTTAAATTTATTGACTCTTTCAGATTTATGAGTAGTAGTATTGAAAAGTTGTCGGGCTATTTGGAAAATAGTAAACAAAATGGTTACCCACGCTAATTGTAACAATGCCGAAAAATTTTCTCTACTAGTTCGCAAAGGTGTGTTTCTTTATGAATATCTCGATACTTGGAATAAATTAAGCGAGACCAGACTTCCTTCCAAGGAAGCCTTTTTCAGTCATCTCACTAATGAGGGAATCAATGATGCTAGTTTTGCATATGCAGTTAATATTTGGAACAAATTTAATATTAAATCGTTAGGGGATTGCTCGGATTTGTATCTAAAACGGACGTTTACTGTTAGCTGACATTTTCGGAAACTTTCGACAAACTTGTTTAAGTACTTACAAACTTGATCCTCTGCACTATTATACAGCCCCCGGTTTGGCATTCGATGCTATGCTTAAAATTACACAAGTATACTTAGAACTATTTACAGACATTGATATGCTAATGTTCACTGAGGGAGGAATTAGAGGTGGTGTGGCTCAATGCTATAATCAATATGATAAAGCTAACAATAAGTACATGGGGGAAAAATTTGATCCCACTTCCGTAAGTTTATGTACTACGACGTAAATAATTTATATGAAGCCACCATGTCAGAATTTCTACAATTTGGCGCTTTTTCTTTGTTGATAATTTTGAAACTTTAGATTTAATAAACCATCCCTATGATTCGGAAATTGGCTATATAGTTGAGTGTGATTTAGACTATCCCATAGAATTACATGAGAGTCACAGTGATCTATCAGTGGCACCCGAACATATGGTACCACCCGTATCTGATTCCAAAACGAAAAAATTACTGCTTACATTGTATCCTAAGCATAATTATGTAATTCATTACAGAAATTTGAAAGTATATTTAAGATATGGATTAAAGTTGGTAAAAGTGCACCGTATATTACGTTTTAAACAGTCCCCGTGGGTGCGCCAGCAATCTCAAAATGAATTTGATAAAAATCTTTATAAATTAGTAATTAATAGCGTTTTTGGGAAGCTGATGGAAAATGTACGTAAACATAAAGATATACGTTTAGTAACGAAATGGGAGGGTCGCTATGCTGCTCGTGGTTACATAACAAAACCAAATTTTCATAGTTGTACAATATTTGATAATGATATGCTTATCATTCAAATGAATAAGCTAGAACTATATTTCAATAAACCTATATACGCAGGATTCAGTGTTTTAGACGCATCAAAAACGTTTTTATACAATTTTCATTACGGTTACACGTTACCCAAGTTTCATAATAATGCTAAGCTCTTGTACATGGATACGGATAGCCTCATATCTATAAATGCATTAAAGAGGACATTGATAAATTCGATAAATCTGATTATAGACCCAACGATATCTTTTGAATTCTATTATAGGGAAAGTCACACTGAGAATGCAGTGTGGAGTCTTATGGAGCACACCGTTGCCAGTTGTCGTTATGCTGGGATCGGTTAAACCTCAAGTCCGGTCTCAGGGCAAATTTCGCCGCTCTCACAGATTCGCTAAAAACTTTGGAAGTTTGGTGATGTTTATACCTTCGCCTTTGTTTAAATGTTTTCGATAATTAATAATAATAAACAATAAATTTCAAAATTACAAAAGAATTATTTCAGGCAAAGTTAATATAAGAAAAAATAAACAGAGAATTAATTGTACATTTATAAACAAATAAAATATTTACACTTTTTACACTATTTACACCCGACGTTTACTATGTTTTCAGTAATTAATAATAATAAACAATAAATTTCAAAATTACAAAAGAATTATTTTAGTCAAAGTTAATATAAGAAAAAATAAACGGAGAATTAATTGTACATTTATAAACAAATAAAACATTTACACTTTTTACACTATTTACACCTGCACGTTGTCGATACAGTCATCATCGAGGTCTGAAATCTCATTCTCAGAACTGTCGCTAAAATTTACACTTATTATGAGTTCATCCACGTTGTCTTGGAGGTTATCAGCAGCCCACATTTCTTTTTCTGTTTTTTCTCTGACATGTGCAACGGAATTACTCCAATTTTGTGCAGTGACATGTCTAAATGCTTCATTTAACAATAAACGGACGTGCTCTGTCTTGAAATCGGAGTTATTTGTTGCAATATAGTGCTTAATCTGATTCCACACCATCTCGATCGGGTTAAGCTCACAATGGTATGGTGGTAAACGCAAACAGTTACGTCGTATTTTGCAACTATTTCTTTAATTTTATACTTGTCGTATTGGTCTCTATATGCGTTGACTTCAAGCAGCTCAGATTTTAGATAGGAGTCGTCAAAGAAAATGTTTCTTTCGAGCAGCCAATCTTTAATTTGGGGTTTGTTCCATGAAGTAGTTGGAAAACTAAATTTACGCGAATGATACGAAGCGTTAACCATAACAGCAACGTTTTTCCGTCCGTTTTTGGGTAAGGCAGGAATCAGCGACTCTTCAAACCATTGCTCAAAATAGTCGGCGTTCATTTCGTCGTGATAATCGCCATCGTTTTTCTTTGCCAAGAAAACACGTGCGGCGCCAAATAAAAATCCACCTTCATATCCTGCATGAAGAATAACGAAACGTGAACCTCTTTGTGTAGGTGCTTTGAAGCCTGTGGTTAAACCCTTCATAAAAGCATCTCTACGATTTGTTATGGTATTATCACACCATGCATAGTTCACCGTTTGACCCACGTTGACCCAAGTCTCATCTAAGTAGATAATGTTGCAATTTTCTTGGCGATAGTTTTTGATGGCTCTTAAATATCTGTGCCTCCAATTAATGATGTCGTTTCGCTCTAACATTATGCTTTTACGACCACGCTTCATATATTCAAAACCAATATCTTTAATCAATCTACCTAGAGTACCTAAAGAGAACGATGGCGAATTCTCATTCCCTCGAATAACATTATATACAGCTTCCAAAGTTGGAGGAATGTTTAAAAAAAAGTCATTGTGCACAATTGTGCTCTTAAAACCCTCATCGTATGCATATTCGCGGGAATTTGACTGATTTACCCGCTTTTTTTTTGCTGCAGGAGATTTTAATTCACCAATGCTTTGCTCTTCATCTTTCTTGATGGTAAAAATTGTTTTTTCACTGACCCCACTCATTTTGGAAGCACGACTCACCGCTGCAGTCAAACTCAATTTTTCATCATTCACTAAATGACAAATGATATTGAAAATTATAATTTTCGCACTCGCATGGAGCATCTGTCCGCGTTTGAATTTCTTAAATTCCATGTTACCGGTAATAAGTCACAAACAAGACAGAAAATCAGTATTATATTTAGGGTTGTTTGTTTACTTTTCAGTTACATTAAAAACTCATTATGATATCTTCCCGCACAAGCTTGGTTTGAAACGATATTTTGATCGTCTTGAAAATTCATATTTGAGAATTTTGAGTGATTTTTTCGACTAAAATTTTCCGATTTTTTCAAAAACAAGGGCAGTTTACTCTTACGTATCGTTCGCAAAAAATAAAAAAGGTTTTCATTTGTGTCCAACTTTTTGGCGGCACTGTATAATAACCTCAGATCCGACCCTGTCACAGCCATTGGACAACCAGCAACACAGTGTGCCGGCCTCCCATTACAAATACATTGCCTATACCCCGCCACACTGTATTATCGGTGTGACTCGCACTATAGTAAATAAAATAGTCCCTGGCTTAATGAAAGATGAAAATTATGGCGCAGTTATGTTGGAATTTGTAGGACTTCGTGCAAAAATGTATGCTTACATGGTTGATGAAAAAGTTGTAAATAAATCAAAGGGTTCTACCCGCGCAAGCGTCAAACAGATCACGATAAATGATTATAAACGTGTTTTGTTTGATGGTGACATAATAAGGCGTTATCAGCATCTGATCAGATCAAAGAAACATGATGTGTTTACAATCAAACAGAATAAAGTAGTACTTAATCCTTGTGATGATAAATGATTAGTAAATTTCAATTTCACTGATACTAGACCTTAAGGATTTAACTTTACAAAGCATTTCATTCGTCTTCTGGTTCAGAAAACAATTTTGTCATTATGAACAGCCTTGAAAACAAATTGCAGGAAGAACTATGGTACAATAGTGATAAAATCTACAGAAAATAACTGAAGCGTTCTTTGATGGGGAAGTCCTCCCCCGAAAGCTATTTATTTGTACTGAATATATTACAATGTATTGTTATTCCTGATGAGTGTTTTTACAGGTGTGCTATAAACTCAAAGTGTGCAAATGAAGTTACTATTAAGACATTATTTGATAAAAAAATTAAATTAGACAATACCATTGAAAGTTTTATGAAGTTGTGTACCGATAAAGGCTACAACTCTTGATGAAGTAGATAGGATCTTGGACGATATGAATGTACTTGGTGACATACTGTTTAAAATGTATCTATATAATTTATTATGGGTTATGGTATTATGGATTCAACAAATGTTAAATCTACCTTCGAAAATATTGCTTACAAAGACACTTTATTTATTATAACTGAATGCATTGAGAAAGCGGCATATTATGCTAACTACAGGTGCCTCGATATTTTGATTGAAATATTATTAGAACAAAATATCAACTACAAGTTTCAACCATGGGAAAACGACGAGCACCACAAAATTTATTACTGGATACTCAACAACATCAATAAAGGATGAAACAAATTCAAATTCCTGCTTGGGATGGAGGTGTGGGCCAGATTCGTGGATATGCCATCCAGTAATTCAAGTAATTATAGAAGTACTTTAGGTTCACTTTATAAGATAATGAAATTTAAAAAAAAAACGTAATATTTATATTTAAAAAATAAAATACTATTATTTCTTTGTGCGTTTTATTTCATCTAAGAGCTACATCCTTATATACAAACTATACAAATAATATAAGTAATTTATTTCACAAATTACAAGTTAAATGTTATAAAACGATATCCTTATTGATCCATGATCTTTCATCCAATCCCCACCACTTTACGTATACCAGTGCAGGTTTTCCCTTCTTGTCTTCCAGCAATGTACGTAGTGGGGTTATTAATGCGAACTTTCACAATCTTAAATAGTTCACTAGACCAATTGGGTGAGTATCCTTTGGCGAAAAACTTTTAAATTTGCTGATTCGTACTATGTTACCCACAGAATATCGATTCCTATCGAATATTTTTATGTGAGTGTAAGCTTCTAGCTTTGTATGATTACCGACATTTTTGGGTTTCATTCTGATAGTTCTGTTTATGATTGTTGTAATCCATGGTTATGATATCAATTGTATCAATCCATTTGTGTTTACCTTGTAGACTGAATGACATATATTACACCCTTCATGGTTCTGATAACACGTTCCGCAATTGCAGCCTTCTTTGTGCTATAGGTGGAGTAATGATTGACTCCATAATACCGCACTAGTTTAGTAAAATGCAAATTGTAGAATTCTTTCCCTGCATCCGTCTGCAAATTGGTAGGTTTCCGTCCTTTTTTGAAGATTGTTTCCATGGTCTTGGTAACTTCTCGACCTGTTTTCGTTTTTAATCCTTTAGTCCATAAGTATTTCAAAAAACAGTCGATAACCACTTACATATACTTATAGCCCTTATTTTGTTTGGCATATATGTTAAATTCAGCCAAATCTGCTTACCAAAGGTCATCAAAACCTCTAATTATTGTATGCCTTCGTTTAAAATTTTTTCGTGCAGGTTTATGCAATTCGTTGACGAGTTGTATTTTGGACATGGTACTAAGAAAGATGGTGTACGAAGACCTGGAGGAGGATCTGTTTGAAAAAACGGAAGCTGAGCTAGTGGGCTAGTACTCTTTCTTGAATCAGCTAATGGAGTGAAGCCTGAAGTCAGTTAAATTTGAGTTAGAGGGCTAGTGGGGGTAGCAGCGTGATTTCTCGGAAATATTAATAGGGGTGGTTTTTTGGGTTTAACGCCAATGGGCTCCTTTTTAGGTGTTTTTTTATCTGGACTGATTTTATTTACTATTTCAGTTAGAGGTTCTATTAGGGGTTTAAAAGTACTTTCAAATGTTCTTTAATTATCAATGCGAGCAGTTTTAATACTGTTATACTTCTGCTGTATTATTTTACGAGCCTGAATAATTTTTTTCTTTAATATCATTTCCTTGTTATCCATTGTAGTAAAGCGGGTTTACTGAACAGATACCGATTTACCTCGAACAGATAGCTGTTTACATAAACATAGCTGTGAATAGCTAAACAGATCAGTACCTACTAAACTACTGTAAGCAGTTTAAGGTATCATATGTTCATCAAATCTTTTCCTATAGCGACCATTATTAACTTCAGCATCCTTGTTTATGACCATGAAACCAAACGGATCTACCCAGCACTTTGAACACATGTCCCGAAATAATTTCATGATTATGGTGGGACTTATATGATCCTCATACACATGTTTTAGGTTTAATTTATCTTGAATATAATTAGATTCGCATTATCACGAATTAATTGCTTTGGAATTTTAGTGTAAGTTTGACCCAAATAGAAACAGTCAACATCGTTAAACCCATACATAGAAAAATATGCCCTTATGTTATTTTGCTTTTCACAAGCGATATCACCGAAGGTAATAATAGAGTTTTATTTTGCACAATTAGGCTCAAGCACATCCTTATTGTCACTGAAGGTAAAGTAACCTATATCCTTCATTTGAAATAAAATTTCCTGTAAAAGTTTGTACTTGTTTTGATTCAATGACTTAGAGTATACGTATACATGTTTAAATTTCGAGCCATTTTTATCGGTAATCAGACTGATCGTTGCGTTTGTTTTACCACAATTAGAGGGGCCACATATAATACCACTTATACTATTAGGAAGTAAATCACCATGTATTGAAGTAATAGACTTTTCATCAAAGTCATGATTTTTAATTGAGAGTTTTCGTTTTTGAGCAACTACTTTCATCGTTAGTGGATGAAATAAAATTAAACGCATAATTACAATATTTTTATTCACATACTAGCATATATTACAATAACTATAACTTTTTCACTTCCTCAGTGAGTGGGCTGTACTGCACAATAGCGTCATCGAGAATAAGACCATAGACAACAATTCCATTATCGAAAGGTGTTAGAGATTCCATTTCCAATTTGATGTCTACTGTTGAGTTTTTTAGGATTCATTTTGTTTAGAGCAGTCCATTACAAATACTGGACATAATTTAAATCCGGAATAGTTGAATAATGCATTTTTATCATTTTCACCATAGTAATCACATCGAAATTTAAAAAAAATGCGATAGGCAGGTATGTATTGGTTAGCACTGAAGTTCAAATGCATTGGTTCATATGGATAATACTTAGAATTCAGATATACTTTAAGATTTCTGATGTCAATGTGATCAAAATTTCCCGCCCTTGCTGACTTTGTGTACCTTTACCTTGTTGGAATGCAACAATTATCCAAAGAGGTTTTTCCAGTTGCGTTGTTTTTATTGGCCATATGCCTGAGGTTGCCTGTTTTAAAGAAGGTAATTCGTATAACTCCCATTGACGAAATGGAACAGTAATAATAAAATTTTTATTGATTCCTTGAAACAAGTTAAATTTCGCAGCATCACTAAGTGTTAAGTGTGGTACTTTCCATTGAATTTTATTTAAGATTATTGCTTCATCAACTTCACCTCAGTAACAGTTTGTATCGCTTCTAGATCGAATTAAAATCAACTCCTGGCGCATATTCACGATTACCTGACGATAATCCTCCATTATTCCAACTACGTGGTATGTATACCGTAAAAGAGTTTTCTCCATTTTGTTCATCGAATTCTACTTGTAATGGTTCTTCATTCAAGTATTTGTATGTCTAACGCAGATGCATGTAAAATATTTCGTTCTAATATTTTAGACTCAAACCCTAGCATGCGGCCAATGCAATTTTTCTTCAGTAAAATTTCACATTTAAGTGTATTGTTGTTTGCTCTAATGATACACTTTTCTGTGGGTATTTTAGATAATCGCTAATTTCATCTAACTCATATGCACCGTGTGGAATATTAATCACTCCAATAACGTATTTCTTCCCCAAATCTAGCTCTATCGGTGGATAGAAGTTGTAGCTAGCTTTGTTACCAACACCTTGTAAACTGGATGTTATTGACATAACTGAGAAAATTTGGTGTACTGATTATTTATATAAAAATTGTAGTCATAGGTGTCCGCAAATAATTGCATTAAACTCTTGATCTTGGTTGTAATTGTAATATATTTTACACCCCCGAAAGTATATAATCACTTCGATTGGTGGTCCAAGATTACCGAAACTATTGTAATACCATACCTTTTTACCACGCTTTTTGTAGCAAACCCAATGTGTACCTGGTCCTGTTTGGTTACCTAAGTTAATAATTCCAGATTCATTTTTCCGTGGTAATTTAGGCATGCTATCTCTCATAAAAATATTCCTACAGTAGGGTACATTTTTGGTGTATTTCGTTAAATCAGTATCCGTTAACGGTCTTTCGGGTAATCTATTCAGTTTTTTGGAAACGGTTTTAAGTATAATGCACCACCACCAGATTTGTTTGGTTTTATATACCGTGCACCGCCTTTCTTATTCACGGAGCCTACAGCGATCGATTCCATCATGAGATTATGCCGCGATGTCTCTTCTTGCAATTTTTTAGCATTTTTAGCATCATTGACTGCTTTAGCAATTTATGATGCACCGCCAGCTAAAGCACCGATTGATGATAATCCTGCGAATAACGGAATAAGAAATGGTCGTTTTTCTATCTTTGTACTAGGATTGCAATACTGGTTGTAAAGGCACGCCGTCAGATATCCCACACCTACCTTTAGTTTAGAAAATTATTTCACCTTGACTCAATTTAGTCAATATAAGCACCATTTGACCTTGGTCTACTTTTAGCATAGACAACAACTCGCGTTCTTCTTTTTTCCATGAATTTATTCTATTTTTATACTTCTAAGAAATGACACGTCAATAATCTTTGACCTTGACATAATAATTTTCCGCCAAAACATTTTACCGCAGAGTGACCTTGTAATATGATGATGATGACATTGCAATTTCTATTTTTAGCGAGCTCCAAAAATTAAAATTACCCGCCAAAAGTTTTCCTTGAAGAAATCCAAAAGCTTACATTTCTCACCACCAGAGGGCGAGTGACCTTGAAGTGGGCCAGAACCGATCCCTAATTACTACTATTTTCAATTCTACATAAAAAAGGTATTCTTGTTTAGGTTGCCTAACTTTATCGGTTTCTGAGTTATTTGCATTTAAGGGTTTCAATGTATTTTGTTGATTTTCTTTCAGGCTTGTGTCAAATTTTCATGTGAATAAATATTAGCGTATTTTGCGTGCGTGTGATTTATTATTCGTGTAAAATTATTAGCTAGTGATCAAAAAATGCCACGACATAATTTTACAAAAATGAGATGCGTGATATGGTTTGTGTTTTTGCTCAGGCTAATTTACAATGTACAATTGTACCCAAATGGATTGCAACCTAATTATAAACTACTCAGAAATCTTTACAATGTATAGGCGAATCTAGATATTTTCGACCAAAAAGTAACCATGGCACTCCAAAATCTATCACAGTCTGTGAAGAAGAGAGTTTTAGTTCGTGTTTCGGAAAATTCCGGTATTATTATTCGTCGGTTAAGTGCGAGGGTAAGCCAATCGTCCATTTGTAGAATTTTGAAAAAAGAAAAGCTCTATCCATATCATTATACTCCTGTTCTGCAGTTATTGCCTCAAGATTTACTAGCTCGCCTACAATTTGCTCAGTTTACACAAAATATGCAAACGAAAACCCCAGAATTCCTCAAGAATCATTTGTGGGATTCCGAAAATCCGCATGCTGTAAAAGAAAAACATTTTGAAAATGAATTTAAGGTGGTTTAATTTCTTGTTTTTTCATAGGATCTTTTGAATTACCATCCAGTCTAACTGGACCTCATTGTTGAAACTTTCTTCAACATAATTTAAACGAGTTTCCGAATGTGTATGTTTTATGCACGACTGTGTGCCACCACATTTTGCCTTGCCAGTATGGCTCTATTTAAATGTATTTAAAAATAATAGGGACATTTTGTTTAATAGTGCAACGGTCGTAATTACCAGTGGTTATTACTCGTGTTTGTTTACACACCGCCCGCTACAAAGAATAATATTTGGTTTCACTTACACTTTTTTAAAATTTCAAAATTATTGAATACAAATTTTATACTGTTTCTGTGAGACTTAAAATGATTACCTTTTTATTTAATCTGAATGGGTTTGATTTAATAATTTAATTTCAGTTTGAATAAATGAACTTTAATATTTACGTTTGAGAATTCTTGTCTTATCAAGATGCACTAGCTAGCTCGAATGTTAAAAGAAATTGTCACCGTTATCAATTATCAAAATTTATACTCAATAGATTTTCTTATTTATTTGGTTTTATATTTAGTTTATTTCCTTCCGCATTTATATATTCAATATTTATATAAGCTTTTAATATTAATAGTCTTTAATAATGAAAATAAATCAAACGTTATAATTATTTAATTACTGAAATTCGCAGTGCAGAAATGTCTTGTTTACAACAACATATAACAATCAAACCTATAATTTAAAGTAATATTCTTACTACTAACATGCAAAACTTTAATTATTTTTCAAACTAGAATGGAACGTTTTCCGTTCAATTTGGATTTCAAATTCAAATTCAGAGAAAATAAAACACCTAAACGTTTCTTTATTTACACAGTTAGAAATCGTACTATCTGTTGCTTCGTTGATAGCCGATGACGTAACGGCAATGTGGCCAAGCCGATGACGCAATAGGGCCGATGATGCGGACTTAGCGCCTCGCTTCTTTTGTTCCCACGATATCTTCCTTTGAACTTTGTAATGGAATAATACGATTCCACCTTTCTTTCCAAAAATTTAATAATTTTGTTATTAATTGCTGGATATATTGATAGTTTATAAATGCCACTATAATTGTTTGATTTTAACTACAATTAGCGTGCTGCAACGAACAGCAGGCATCTAGAAACGGCAACGCTTCTACTTTGAACATCAATCCTTTCGAGTCATTGTTCTTTATATATATATATATATATATATATATATATATATAAATTTCTTACATTAGATCGATAGTCTCGATTTACTTTTATCGTTCACTGTTTAAACACAATCTTGGAATGCTTTCGGTACGTACAGAAAACATAATTTTTAATTACTACGTAACCCTTAACGCGATTTTAAATTATTGCGCAATTTTTTGTTATCACCAACTTGACATTATTTGCATTTAATTATTTACTTTAGCCTTTGATTATCTAAATGAGGAAGGTAATTTCACTTTCCTCTATTATGCACTAAATGCTATCTTATTTTATTTCCAAAATTAGGGTAACTTGACTATTACTCTCTTTGGTTAGTATCAACCAACTCTGACCGCGAACTTACAGCGACTGTTACTGCGCCCTCCCCTCTCTCTAAAAATCATTTATGCTTTTGCAAACTGCCGCGTTTATTTGAAAGCTTAATAATTAAATACGTAAGTACTTATTGAAACTAAACTCAAGCTTAACATTAATTAAATTTACCTACAAATAACCAACAACCATTTCCTTATCTAGAAAATTAACATATAACTGCTTAATGTCATATAGATTCGCGCGAAATTTGAAATTCCCTAAGGCCCCCATTACAATAGGCATTTAGGAGAATGCATAGTAAAATGTATTGAGGTGGAGGGTGGATACGTCCAGCATGTGGTTTAAGGTTTGTTATTATTACCATTATCAATGATTGCTATTGTTATTTTTATCCTTTGAGAACAAAAAAATCACCACAAAATACATTGAAACTTTGAAATGCATATAACTCAGAAACTGATCAAGTTAGGCGACCAAAAGTGGAGTGCCTTTTTTATGTAGAATTGAACGTTCTTTCAGATTTTTTCATGCATAGCTCAACCGATAAGAAAATATGTTTTAATTTACATAAACAATACGGTGCACGAGCAACGATAAGAAGACTTGAGAATGGCCGGTGAGATTTGATCGAAACGTCGTCAAGGAGGAGGAAAAGCAGTGGGATAATATATATATATATATATATATATATATATATATATATATATATATATATATATATAATATATATTTTATTATTGTTTGTACGTACGCACAGACACACAGACGCAGACGCACAAACGCACAGACGCACGAGCGCTATCACACTCATGCACGCACACTTACACGCACACGTACACCCTGTAGATATTTCTAATTACGTTCAAACTTATGTACAGGGTGTCCCATTAGTGTGTAAAAGTACCATATCTTCGTTTGTAGACTAGATATCAAAAAATTGTTTATAATAAAATTGTTGCGAGCTATGAGCTTCACATTTTAAAATTAATAAGGAATATACAGGGTACTTTATAACACCGTGGTCATCCACAACTATGTGTTTTTAAATGGAACATGCTGCATATTATTATGGATATTTTAGATAAAAAAAAACGTCATTATTTCAATGTCCAAGGTAATTAATAGACAAAATTGCTTTTAGCATTCAGGATTTCTAATTATGTTCTACATTCATACAATACATTATTTTTGTGATTATTGATTAATTTGTGTACAGGGCGAATCAGAAAACGCTTATAAAATTTTCTTCATTATTATAAATAGACCACCCTATATTTGATATAGTGTTTGAATGGAGGTTTATTACCTCATTCATTTTTGTGAACTATTCCCTGTACCTACCGCTTTCCGTTTTTTAAATATTTACAATTAAATAGTGAAATACTCATGTTTCATTATTTATTAATGGGATCAAGCCTTTGCGATCATTAGCTTGTTTTACACTAAAATATAAATCATGAATACGAATGATCTGTACATTGTGAAGTTTCAAATTTGGTCAAAAAGTCGTATGAAGGAGAATAAACAATTATCTTTAGCCGTAATCATGCAAAGAACTAAGTTTGAGAATTACTAATGATCTCAATTTTTGGATCTAGTTATCCATGAAAAAATAAATATTTTTTTTTTAATTTGACATTTGTTAGTAACAATTATAGAAGTTGCTTGGGTTTGAAACTGTGTTCAGTATTGTTGCAAAAATCATCTCTAAAATGAATTTTGATGGAAATGAGTTGGTAGATATGTTATCAACAATGTTTAGTAGTGACGAGAATTGTCTGCTGGCAGCTAGAATTTATAGAGAAAAATTTCCGGAGCGAAAAACATTGGAAATTTTGTTGGAAAGACTTAAACGTACCGGTAGTGTAGCGTATGAAAAACATGAAAAAGAAAAATGAACAAAATGAATTTAATGTACTAGTAAGTGTTACAGAAGATCCACACATTAGTACACGTGCAGTGTCCAGTCAAAGAGGAATCAGCAAAACATCAGTAAATAAAATTTTATTAAAACATAAAATGCATCCTTATCACTTACAGAGGCACCAGGAGTTGCTCGTAAATGATTATCAAATGAGAGTAAATTTTAGTAAATGGGCTTTAGATAGAATTAACAATCAAAACGTTTTTCTTAATTTTGCTCTCATTGGCGATGAAGCGACAATAAATAAGAATGGATTTGTAAACAGACGTAATTACTATCATTATTCGAATACTAACCCTTACGTGATAAGAACACACAGCCAAAACCGATGGTCCATTAACGCTTGGGGGGGAATCACCGGAGATTACGTTGTGGGACCCAATTTCATTGAACGGCGTGTAACTGATGAAGTATATTTAAAATTTTTGCGCAGCCATCTCTGTTGATTAATGTAACATGTTCCTCTCAATATAAGACGTCGGATTGGATTTTGCACGATGGTGCTCTTGTGCATCATTCCCAAAATGGTCCGAAATTACCTAAGCACAGAATACCCAAACCGATGGATTGGAAGGGATGGTCCAGTTATGTGGCCTCCAAGGTCACCAGATTTAAGTAAGATAGATTTTTATTTATGGGGGCACGTACGAGACGAAGTTACCAAGCAGTCGCCGACAACACGGCAAGATATGGAGGAGAGAATTAGAAGAGTATTTAGTAACATCACTGTATACACTTTAAGATCAGTTCAAGATCCTTTGAGAATAGATTACAACATTGCGTTAATGTTGGAGGGTGTTTTGAACATTTTCTTTAGAAGTAAAATGTTGAGTTTCATTATTCTTAGTTAAATTTATTAATTGCATTAGTTCTTAGTTAAATTTTTCACATCAGGTTTTCACCATTCTCCTATTCTCATTTATTTCCTTCGATTTGTTAATTACTTTAATAATTTTATTATTTCATGAGCCTTTCACCTAATTATTTAAATTACTATTTAAATTGAAATTATTAAAAGAATAAAAATTGAGTACTTTTTCTTAAAATTAATTAAAATTGAAAATATAGGGAATGGTTCATAAAAATTAATGAGTTAATAAAGGTTATTGAAACAACATATAAAATATAGGGTGGTCCATCTATAATAATGAAGAACATTTTATAAGCGCGTTCTGACTCGCCCTGTATACAAATTAATCAATAATTACAAAAATAATTTTTTGTATGAATATACATCATAATAAAACATCCTGAATGCTAAAAATAATTTTTTTATTAATTATCTTGAGCTGTACAAGGCGTTAAAGTAATAGCGTTTTTTATCTAAAATTGGTTATAACTTTTAAAATACCCAGTATAACATATCAAAACCTTATATTGATGTGATGTGTAATGTACGTGCAATTCAAATCCATAATAATATACAGGGTGTTCCATTTAATAATACATAACTTTGGATGGCCACGGTGTTATAAATCACCCTGTATATTCCTTATTAATTTTAAAATGTGAAACTCATAGCTTGCTACAATTTTGCTATAAACAATTTTTATGATATCTAGTCTACAAACGGATATATGGGACTTTTACACACTAATGGGATACCCTGTATGTAAGTTGGAAGGTAATTAGAAATATCTACAATTTGAATTCAAGGTACAATATATAAATGCATTGGGTGTAATAAAATGAATCGGTGTATTGTTATGATTTACTTACGCTTGTTATCGTACGAGTTATACGTAATTACGTTCAGTTCACCCAGAGTAGAGCAAATAAACATAAATTATGTTACATACTTTCGATAAGTAAATTTTTCCTTCCAGAGTACTTTCGATAACATTTTTGAAAGTTGTTTCTTCTCCAAACTCGAATGATCAAACACATAGAATGTTTTATTTGTATTTGAATACAAAACAACGCGAACGTTTTTATTATACTTTAGTAAACATTTTATGTTTTGCTTTAATAAAACAATAATAATACTCTTACGCAAATAAAAGGGTATAGAAGAAATGATATTGTACATGCATATAATATATTAATACTGTATAGCTTAAAAATGTACAACATTAGCATAACTACTAATACATAATGTATAATTTCTAAAATAAACTTCATTTTAGGTTTTTATGTGAGCACAAACAAGCTCCTTAAATCTAACTTTGAAATAACTTTAACTATGTCATAAACTGCACTAGTAAGCTATACCTAACTTTGAAAGTCTATTTGTTGTTAAAATACAGAATTACTTTAGTTGTAGTTTGTCATAATTTAAGGCTATATTTTGGACAATTTTAGTTCAGTTACTACTTCTCAAATATATAATGTTAAAATGTGTGGATAATTATTTGGTATATGTATACTTACATTACTTATTACTTTTGAATGCAACGCGTAAATGAATGGTCTTTAAAATGTAATGAAGTACACTCGTCAGTTTATAAATAAGTATTTTTAAAATTAATAGGATGTAAAAAATAGTATATAGTGAACCAAGGGTGGAAAGTAGGCTTCAGCAGCATGAGGGTTTTAGTCCGCCCGAGCGTAGCGAGGGTGGCTGAAATCGGAGAGCTGCTAAAGCCATTTCCGCCAGAGGTGCACTCAACTATTTTTCGCCTCCCCCCACTCCAAATTTAAAATACGTAAATAAAGTTTTATTTATTTAACAATCTTCAACTCTTATAATAAATGTGTATTATAGCTTTAATGATTATGGCTGATGAACTTGGATGATTAGTTCTAGCCGTGGTAATATGAATATTGATGATGACACTACAGTGATTCCCACTGATGTTGATCCTTGCAATATTTTTTTCCGAAGCACTTATGTTAGTACGAAGAGAGCTATAAATGTATCCTTCCGCAGTTGCGGAGGAACGCCAACCTCCATGTTTTTTAATTGCTAACATATCTGATCCTGACTGAGCCGTTAACGTTGCAGAAGTGCGTCAGAAACAGTGACCAGTATATGGATTAGGGTTTGGTAATAAAAAAGTGACAATTATGCCAGGAATTTTTCCAAATTTGTTTTTACCCACAGGCTGTACTGTGCATTTTCCTGATGAGTAAAACAGAAACAACCTTTTATGTGGTGTATGCGACGTTCTTAATGCATACTGTTTCTTGAAAATGCCCATAATATCGATGCCATCAATTATTTTATTGATTATTACAAAAGTCCTTGGGACCTAATAAATTAATTAATTTGAACAAATTTAAACTAGCAATATGAAAATGTAAACTTTCACCATTAACACTCATAATAAAATACTTATCTTTTTTGGGATTTTTTAATGGTGTACTTTAAATTATACAATCTAAACGTTTCGATAACACTTACAGTTATCTTCGTCAGTAGTAATGTTTGTTAAAAATTGTTAAAGATGTAGTAAACAATTTTGTCAAATTTGAAAAATTCAAACATAAACATAAGCCTGCTATTAATATAACAGTTTGAGAAACGTATAAGTCAACTATAAAATTGTAGTAAAGAATAACTAGGTCATTAAAATTAAATATTGTTAAACTGCCTCAAAGATGACAAAACAGAACACTCTCTACGACATAAGCTAACAATGAAATTTGTCAGCCAAAAACACATTTAACAAAGTTTAATCGAGTTATGATGTAAGTGTAAAGTTCTGAAAAACTTCAATTTGAAAATGATAAAAGCATTCACAAATCCAAACATTACATCAAATAAAATAACCCAGCTAAATCTAACAAAGAGATATCTTTATCAATAATTGGAAGTGTTATTAACAATGAAAAGCACAATGCAGAACGTTCTTTGTAATTTTTAATTTCAATTTAATTCCAACTACTTATGTTAAATTATAGTGCTGTGGAAATTTAACATATAATTGGTAAAGCATTTGCTTCAAGGTCTAGGAAAAACACAGCAAAAAACCTAGACATACCAAAAGTTGAAAACAAATTAAAATCAAGGCGTATCATTATGCTCTTTTTAATTATAAGATGCCAAAACCTATTTAAACGGAGATTTTCTTCTTGTCTATTAAAATTATTCGGGTGTTTATATATTTCAATAGCTTCACGTTGCAAACGAACATAATAATGGGTTTGTCTTGACAATATTTTCATATTGTCAAATTGAATGTCATGATTTAGATTATTCAGGGCATGGTCAGCCACAGCAGACCTCTCTGGTTGGCCCAATCTACAAAATCTCATATGTTCTTTGCGTCTTGTATCAAAGCTACGTTTTGTGGTTCCGATGTATACTTTTCCACATGAACAAGATAACTTATACACTCCGGAAGATGATAAAGCGTTTGACACATCTTTAGGTGATCTTAAATGTCCTTTAATTTTTCTTGTATGTTTAAAAATAGTCCTAATGCAATATTTAATTAGGATTTTGTCAATTCTGTCTGTAACATTAGCTATAAAAGGAAGAAAAGCAGTACCAACATTAAGAACTGGTTTTTCTTTAAGGTTACGCCTAGAAGGTGTAATAACATTATTAATATCTGTAAGTGAATATCCATTATCTTGTAAGGATTTTCTTAAATATTTATATTCATCATTCAAAATTCAGGGTCACAAATTCGTTTTGCTCGATCTACTAAAGATTTAATTACACTAATTTTTGACGTGGATGGTGGTTGGATAATTTATGAAGGTATCTATCAGTGTGTGTCGGCTTTCTGTAAACCTTAAAAGATAGTGAATTATTATTTTAGATATTAATATGTCAAGAAATGGTAAACTTCCATTAGTTTCTTTTTCCATGGTAAACTGAATACTAGGATGTATACCATTTATAAAACCAAAAACTCATGCAGTGCTTCTTCTCCATGTCTCCAAATAACAAATGTGTCATCTACATATCTATACCAAACTGAAGGTTTTTAGGTGTATTTTGTAACGTTAATGTTTCAAATTTTTCCATATAAAATTAGCTATAACAGGACTAAGGGGACTACCCATTGCTACACCTTCAATCTGTTCATAAAATTTACTATTCCACTGAAAATAAGTTGTAGTAAGACAGTGCTGAGAAAGAATGGTTATGTCCTTTGGAAAAAGATGATCTATGTATTCAATAGTTTCTTTTAGAGGCACTTTTGTAAAAAGTGAAATAACATCAAAACTAACCATTATATCACCCTCTTCAATTTTGAAACTATGCATTTTTTCAACAAAGTCGGCAGAATTTTTAATGTAATGGGGTGTTTTTCCTATATGAGGTTGTAATAACAATGTAAGATGTTTTGTAAGGTTATATGTAGGAGAACCAATTGCACTAACAATAGGCCTTAAAGGAATATTAGGTTTATTTTACTGTTATCATCAGGTATTCTTCACCTGGTGCCTTCTTTAGAAATTCAAGACACTTCTCGTGTTCTAATACTTGCGAATTCGTAGGGACATAGTTTTTTTGAATTCTTCTTCATGTACGCCTGTACTTCATTGAAGGAGACAATATCAATGTTTTATTTAACTTTTATTACCGATTTTAACATCGAAAATTCTGACCATAATGCCCCAGAATTTATTTTTTTTCTGCATTCGACCAGATAAGCCTTTTTGGTACTTCGCCATTTGCAATAGTTAATATATTCCCTTTCGTACCGTGCCTTGGATTTCTTCGGCGATAAGTTAATAGTGGCGTATGTCGCTGTTTCACGTAAGTCCGGTGGCGTGCACTCAAAATCACTATCATCACTCATTTTGAAGTTTATGATTAATAATAATTAAAATGAAAAATTATTTTTAATTTTATTAAATACACAAATAAAAATAATTATGCATTTAAATTTCAAAAGTTTAAAAATTTCAATTGATTGGTTTTATTTGTTAATAAATAAAAATTGTTTATAATGAAATCATTTATAAATAATCTTCAAAATATATAAAAAATTTACGTACCTAGTTTTATTAAGTGAAACAAGGCGAAAATAAAAATGTATGTGTAATATTATAATTACCAAACTAATATTAATATTAATATTAAAATGTAAAGTTCCAAGACTTTAATTCATATATTTCACTCTAAATTAAAGGGGAGAGTAACCTAAGATGGGTCAGTTTTCTTTGGAATTCAATAATTTAAAAACAAAATAAACTTAAACAATATTATGATAACGGAAATATTTATTCTAAAATGTACAAGTTCTTTATCACTTAATCTAAAACTAAACGAAGAAATATTTTTTATTTTTAATTAAAAAAAAAATGCAAATATCCCTTCTTGTGAGGCCGATCTCTTTAACCCTTTCACTGCTGACGAGTATCCCTTGACTAGTCTCAGGGGCTGGAAGGTATTTTCTCAAGTATCGGTTTTAAATTTATTCTTCTGTGCTTTGATATAATAGAATAATTCATTATTATTCGAAAATGTAACAAAATGGCAGTGACGTCGTTTGACGTCATCAGCTTCTAGCAATGAATTTACTCACATAGGCTGATGACGTCAAAAGACATTACAATTTTTGTGAGATATGATGTTTATAGGATAACACTGAAATGAAACGTCATATAGAATATATATTTATAATATTTGGAGCACGAAATATAAGTACAAATAAAGTAAAAGGAACATTCTTCATATTGCAATAAAATAAACATTCATTATACTGAAGCAAAATAATCAAAAAGAGAAAAGCAGTTTTTGAACAGCATGCTCTGTTTACAAAATCACAAAACTTAAAACAAATAACACAACAGAAAAATTAATGCAAAAACATATCAACGGAAAACTTCTTCATGGTGTAATCTGAAGCAAGGTTCACTACATAAGGCTGGTTGTTCCGGGCACGCCGGACAGTAAACAACTGTTTCCCTACGAATTTTATTTTTTTTTAGACAGAATCTGCACCGTCGGTGTCCGTGCTTCTTAGTAGCTGTAGCTGGATTTTTGTTATACTGTGTTCTACAGGAAGTTTACTACGTACTATAGTACTGGTCGGTGGTAGAAGAGAGCCTATAACCGCCAGGCGAAAGTCGTACAAGGGGATGCGCGGATTTTCATATTTTCGATATAGGAAATAAGAATTCATCAACAACATTTGTATGATGTGAATCCCCAGTTTCTTATACCACCGTATACTCTTACGCTCATATGGGTAATATGCCATCATCTGGTCTTTTTTGTCAACACCGCCCATGTACTTGTTATAGAAAAAAATCGCTCGGGGTTTCTCTTTTTCTTGTTTTTGTCTATTTTGAAAGGGTGCCATTTCATTGTCATATTCAGAAGATATATACGATACTTCTCTTTTATCACGCCATTTTCCCACCATAATTCCGCCTGAATAACGAGCTATGGATTCACCTTTTTTGAGTTTGGCATTTTTTACATCAACTGGATTTTGCTTCCTGTCAAGTCGCAAAGTTCCTGTGCAATAAGTTGCACGCGATAACAATTTTGTCGCCAGGTCATAACTGTTATAATAATTGTCTAAAAACACAGAGTGCCCCACATCTAACTTTTCTTCCATTAATTGTAAAACTACGTTTGCTGCATGTCCCCTCCCTCCATAATCATCTAGAACGCCAGTGTAAATTGCAAATTTTGTTATCGTACCATCAGGCTCAGTCAAAACGTATAATTTCAGACCATATTTATGCTTTTTATTTTTTATATATTGTCTGAATAAGAGCCTTCCTTTCCAGAGCACCCTTGACTCGTCTAAAGATAATTTTTGACCTGGGTAATAAATTTCGATCATTTTTTTATTAAAATAATCTATCAGGGGACGTATTTTGAATAAGCGACTCATTTGACTGGAAATTGCAGTGATATTAAAAAGATAATGCGTCTTCCAATAGTCTTGCAATCTGTTGAGAGGAATAGTGCCCATATGCAGAATTATGCCAATAAACTTGCGCATTTCTTCTACACTTACATCATGCCAACGCGTAATACGGGAATGTTCACCTGTATTTTGCTGTAGAAACACTTGGGTGGCGTAACGGTTCGTTTCAGTTACAACAATATTTAAGAACTCGTCATCAACTATAAGGTTGAAATAATCTTCACAAGTATTACCTAAAAATGATCTAGTTATAAATGAAAAACAATAAAACTACGAATAATTTACCATTAGGGTGTTTTAATAATTCCCTTTGTTTCGTAAACGGAATTTGTCTACAATTTGTCTACAAAAGTACCGATGACCAATTTGGTATATTTAATTCAGCCACAGCAGAATGTGGTATATTTACAACATGCGAAGAAGTGTCCACATCTGCTATTTCACTCCTGTCGAGCTCATCTCCCGAACCACTATCGTCTGATTCGCCATCCTCATTCGAATCTTCTGTGAAATCAGGGTCAGCAATATCGTCATCAGAATTCTTAAGTATATTATCCAGCTCTTGCAAGGACAAAGGACGAGTATTCTTCCATTTGCACTGTCTTTTTGGCTCCGATGGGCCTTCTTGCACCCCCGACACGATGCACAGAAACTACGGGTATTTGCCGACTTTTCTAACCTTTAACTACAGGCTCACAAAAACACAAACACACACGCCCGCAATTACATCAATACTGCTTAAAGCAAATCGGTTGTGTCAGGAACGTCGAAAGACGTCGTGCGCCCTCGGCTAAGTGCGCGCATGACGCCTTTTGACGTCGTCAGCACTGAAAGGGTTAAGATGGGCCAATGCGTTTCCTAAGATGAGGCATCAATTTTCGCAACGGGCGCAAGTGAAATGCAGGTCGTCCGGAACTCCACAGGATTCGTTAGCCCAGCATAAATATTTCTGACAATTATACCAATCCTCCTTACTGTGACGGTAATTTATTCCACAACACCACCAAACTGGCATTCAGATTTTGAGTTCTGCTTGATTGTAAATTTTGCTCAGTTGTTTTTTTTTTTGGTAATATTTGTTTTATTTTTGAAATTCTCTTTAGCATTGTGATCTTTATATTCAATTTTAGGAGTTTTCTTGACCAATTTAGTGTTTTTCTTAGTTAGTGAAATTTCCTACTTGTTTTTGTAAGGCGATTCTGTGAGAATCGTGGACCCTAACGATTTTGTATTTGAAAACTCTTTCTTTTCCCCCTTGGAAGTAGGTAAAAGACTGATGTCAATAACTTTCACTTTCGGTAAGACTAGCTTTTCAGGAATTTCATTTCTTCGTTTTGTTGCAAACATTGATAGCTGGAGGTCTTCTTCGGAGTCGCTACCCTTTTCGTTATCAGGATGACTAAAAATGTTCTTTTGATGTAGTAGGTGCAGAATTTTTATATGGATAGGTATCTGTTACATTAGTGATTGATTTATTTTAATTTACCATCATCTTGCAGTTCCGTAGTTTTTGATGCAGAAAATGTCCATTCCTGAAATACTTGGTCTGCACAGTGGATGCCTTTGAAAACGCTTCTGAAACAGTACCTGCAATTTGATACAGCCCAAAAGTGCGACCACAATGATTTTTTAGCCATCTAGTTAGGTACATATCGTAGTAAGCCATAAATGATTTAAAATAACTAACAACTAACGGTTGCATCTTATGTGTGCAAGCAAAGTAAAATGACACCATTTTCGCGACAAAACTTTATAACTTGTGAATTTTTATTGTAAGAACTATGCCCATCCAAGATAATTAGAGCTGGCTGTTACTTTGATGGTCTAGTTTTTTGTACAAAATACTGAATAAACTGTAGAATCACATCACGATCCATCCAACCTTTTTATTGCGGAAATGCTTTACCCTCTTTCTGGGAAAAACCAATGTAGGTACCAAAAAATGTCCACTTGCACTCATGGAGGCAACAACAGTAACAGTGACTCCCCTTTCAGCACTTGTCAAGCCACCAACTTGTTTTTTGCCTTTTTCTGCAAGTATTTTTGTCAATTCTTGAACGTTGTTACTCCGGTTTTATCGATATTATTTTATTTATTTCTCGTAAATACTTTCAAAGTTTAAGAAACTTTGAACTGCGTTTCTGTTCAATCCTGTGGCTTTAGCATAAGACGTTGCTTCTGGCTTCCTTAAGGAAACATTCGTATGTCTACGAAAAAATCCGTAAATTCAATTTTTTGAACCAATTTTGTTTTCTCGATTGAAACTGTTGGGAACAGTATTTGCACTTACGACCTCAAACGCTAGCTGTCGAAGTTCTTTGTAAGTAATTCCAAAAAATCGTTTCTCCATCTCAAGGATATGTTTTTATTACACACTCCTCTTTGTAAAGTACTTTTTGGAACATTATATTGTTCAGCAGCCTGTCGCACTGATAAGTCATGGTTTCTAACTTTAGCTACAGCTTCTGACAAATCTAGAGTTAACCATTTTCCACAGTCGGTTTTTCTCTTATACCCGCTCCGGCGCATATCTAAAATATTATTATTTGATAGATTGGTCTCTTAAGATAGAACGTTACAGCTTGGGGCACAACAACAAAGCTTTCGACATAACCTAAAAATATTTTTAGAACAAAAGTTTCAATATTTGGCTAAAGAAATTTAAATTCATTTCACTTCCTAATCCCTATTATAAAATTTTGTGGTCACTTACGATATTTTAAGTCAAGAATATTTCAATAAAATTTTAAAAAACACAGTGCGTCACAGATAACGTGGCTTTGATCGTACATGTGCCGCCTGTTGCTTCAATAATGCTAGTATAAATACCATCTGGTTCTCGTGGAAAGATGCGCAACACGTATACGGTTAGGTTGAAAACTGAACGTCTCGTCTTGTGAAACTGTCCCGCCTTGGGTTACCTTTCCCTACGTTTTGAAAACAATGTATCGTTGTCAGTAAAGAATGACACTTAAAAATTTAATTAAAATATGAAATACGATGACACAAAGAATAAGGTTCGTATAACAATTAAGTACATGTAATTGAAAACCTGCTATTGAATCTTACACAGAGAGAAAGAACCATTTACAGATCAATTTGTTCATATACTAAGTAAATTACTTTCGTAGATTATGACTGTATTGTTATTCAAATGTAGAAACCCAAAAATAAAATGAAAAAAAAAATCGTGTGGACACCTTTACTATAAATATAATAAAAAGTCAACGAGGTTTGACATAAATCTTGAGGTACAAAAAAATCGACGATACAATTTTGTTGTGGATTTAATTGTACAGTAACATGACTCTTTCTTCTGGTTCTCTAAGGTCATATAGCCACACCAAGCAGTGACGGTCGGTAACAACTGAGAATTGGTACATTCAAAGTAATACACGCTATTCCCTTAGTTATTTTGTCTCCTATATTTCTTATCATGAACATTGTTCCTCCACATTGGCTTATTTCTAAATTCTTCTTTTGCTTTCGCAAGATTCATTCACATCGTTTTATTTTTAGAATTGTATCTAAATACTAATTTTGAGGTCTGCCATGCCCAGTTCTACCTCTAACTTTATCTATGCGATCGTTCCTCGTACTTTCTTTCATATAGATCGACCTCAGTCTTTTGTGCGCCACACTCTATCCATTATGGCTTTTATTTTACTTTCGAATTTTTTCATACCCGAGTGTGAATTAACTTAAGTTCGGTAACATACAAAAACCCGTGTATTAACTGTAACAAGGAAAACTTTTAATAAAAAAGCGGGAAACCGACTATTAATATTACAAAATTTTCTCTGACAGTTTCTTCAACAACTCCATCAATCAGGTCACTAGGATTCAACACACTTTGCATTACCATCATCAATGTTAATTGTTTACAGGTAACGGAATTTTTTTTTGAAATCCGCGTTTAATTTCACTAGAAGATGTCTTGATAGTTGCAACTCTTGTCACTCCATCATTACCAAGTGAACTTCGACTATTCTTTCTAATTTCCATTGAGCAGGTGACAGGTTATGTTCTTTAATTAGTACTATTGTGTTTCCTTTTAAATCATTTTGGTTGGTCTTCCACTTGACTCGTTTCTGAAGTTCCGATACGTACTCCTTGCTCCATCTTTTCCAAAAATTGCATCTCATTTGTTGGATGTGTTGATAAACAGCAAGACGATTTACTGGAACTGTACTTACGTCATATTCTGGCAATGACGTTAGCGGTTTACCAACCAAAAAGTGAGCAGGAGTAAGAGGAGTGACATCATTAAGGTCAGATGAAAGAGGTTGCGTATCGACGCGAGTAATTGCTGGGGACTACAAGTAACAATCTAATATTCTCATTTTCGAATATCAATTTTGTCAAAATATGCTTTTCTGACAATATTACAGGGTGCTTTGCTGATACGCCCACCAACGCGTAAAATTCCAAATTCATCTAAAATCGGATTAAGATTTAACATTTTACTATCACCACTAACAGATTTATTTTTCTTTAATTTGGTGATTTCATATAAAAATGTTTCGTTTTGTGAAATTTTAATAATAGCAACTCTAATTCAGTTGGCGCTCCATTGTCACGCAATTTCTTAACAATGATTTTCCAACGTAATATATAAGCGACAATACTTATCAGTTTCTTAAAGCATGAAAACGTATTTATTATTCACTTTCAAAGTTTTGTTGAAATAAAAAGATGTAGCTCGTTTACGAATACAGGCAAATTATTTACCTCAACATTAGAAGTAGCCCATTGAGACATGTTTTGTAACAGAAATTCAGGTCTAGACCATCAAAGACTAGAATACTTTAAGTTACTAGGTCGTACACCCCTAGTTAACAAATCTGCAGCATTAAGCCGGGTAGGCACGTAATTCTAACAATATGTTGAAGTACTCTCTTGAATTTTAGTAACCCGATTGCTCACGAAAGAGTTCAATAGAGTAGGCTCAGTTTTCAACCAACCATTTGCTACCGTAGAATTAGTCCAAAGGAATATCTTATCAAATGAGAGTCCTGATGCCTTTGTGATTTCATTTACTAGTCTAGACAGTAACAAACACCCACAAAGTTCCAATCTAGGCATTGCAACAATTTTTAGTGGAGTAACTTTATTTTTGGCAGTGAGTAATTTTACCTGTACACCGCCTTGTTTATTTATGCAACTACTATATGCTGATTCAGAAGCATATGCAAACCCATGTAATCAATGCTTTCTGGACTATCCAAAATTATTTACCTGCCAATTTCCAAATCATTTAATAGGGGCAACTCATCTCTAAAGACAGTTCAGGCTGTATTTATGTGCAATGGTAAACCCTCACCCCAAGAGCAATTTTCTAACCAGATTTTTTGGGCCAATATCCTTCCAATAATTATGCATGGACTTAGCGCCTGAAAACTATTAATTTATTTAAGAGATTGAGTAATTTTAATGAGAGGAAGAGATGAGTTTAAATATAAACAAAATTATGGTTAGTTTGTATGGGGATCCATTTAACACGTTCGCTACCAAGATCTTAAAATTCTGGATACCTAGAGACCACACATTTTTTTTTTATTTTGACATAAAATTACTTTAATTGCGCTGTGAATCAATGTAGTAAATATCAGATTTAGAAAACAGACATTTGAAAGGACTTTTGAAACCGACTCATATGTGGGACGCTGGTATATTATGTGAATTTTTCTTTGATTCTTAGTTTTTATTTTTATTGATATAAAACGAACATGAAAGAAATTGGTTGTTTGATTCGTGATATTCCCGCGAGCAAGGGTCTACACAAAGTCCAACACTTTCACCGTATTTATCTTTACAGTCTTCACAAACAAAGAACGTTTGAGTTCTCTTCTTTTTGAAGAGCAAACACGACATCTTTTCCTCTTCTCCACCTTCTTTGGATAATGTGGCTTTTGCACGTATGTCGGTTTTCTGACTAATGGAGCACGTGCATTGGTGCTTACTTGTAAATATTGCATTATGAGTAACTCTCGAAACTGTAAATAAGTTAATGCTTTCCTTTGTAAGTTGTTATATAAGTACGTGCTGTTCCAAATGCACACATCCAATAAGTGGAAAAACACTTTTAGGTACCAATGTACTGTTTTCCGGGGCGTCATGTAGTACGACACTTCGATCTATGCCCGACATATTTCTGTTACAGTCTAAAATGATATTTGGTTTCTCTATTTCAACACCTCTCTTATTAGTAGCTTTACCAAAAGCAACATTATGTTTTGTCGAAATTACTAGCACGTCACGTTTATCCTTCCACTTTAACACAAGTACATTGTTCTTTTTTCGAAACACACTTTCTCCTTTTCTTAATTTAGCAGTTATAACTGGTTTGGGATTCCCCTTGCGATCTTTCCGTAAAGTTACAACAATATGGGTTTTTTGTGCATATAAATATTCAGCCAAACTTACACTGTTGTAATAGTTATCAAGAAATAATGTATGTCTTTTGCCTAGATAACGTCTTGTCAGTTTTGTTACTACCGATTGAGCGTCACTAGTACCTTGAGAAACTGTTCCTTTGCCAGAATAAATTAGAATTTCTAGCACAAAGCCATCTGTAGTGCAGAGTTCGTACATTTTAATTCCCTATTTGGCACTTTTGTTCGGAATATACTGACGAAACAGAAGTCTCCCACGCCAAAGTAATAATGCTTCATCCAGTGAGAGATTAGCACCGGGATAAAAATACTCTGTATATTTTGGGTGATATGATCCAACACCTGTAAAATTTTATGTAAACGTGAAGTTCTGTCATCAGCTTATTTGTAAAAACACAAACATCTAAGGATAGATTAGAAGCGATTTCTGGACATTGTATTTCCAAAAAGTGGATGAGAGTATAAAATATTTGTACTCCAATAATTCTTAATGCTGGGCATACTGCTATTACCCATTAGTACGCATAATCCAAGAAATTTACAGAGCTCATTAGTATTGACTGGTGTCCAATGTTTCATTGTGGAATACCTTGTTAAATTAGCCCTCAATGTTTCGGCACGGAGATTTATTCACTAGCATATTTTTTCCTTCAGTGATTGGTCAAATATTAATTCAAATATTTCGTGTGCAGTACTTGTGTCTAGGATATTAATTTTTATACCAGCATGCTCTGTAAATTCAAATATTGTGGGTTCACTGTCGATATCTACCCACTCGTCGTCGTTTTCAGTCGTTTCACTATCAGAATTTCTCTCAACTTCCTCATCAACATTTTCCTGAGTAGTATCTCCAGTGTTTAGACGTTCATCAGACGAGCTGAGGTCTTTATCACTTGAACTACTTTGTAATGAAGGTTCATAACTACTTTCTGTATCCGAGAAAGGTTCCGGTATTTCGTCAGACATAACTGCATCGTTGTCTTCAGTCATAATTCGATCAGCTTCTTTTTGAAGCTGTTTTTGAGTTAAGCCTTTACGTCCTGACATATTTCAGACAATCTGAAATAAAATTAAAATATTCAAATGCAATATTCAAATACAACATAAATCAAAGTGTGAAAAATCGTAGCTATAAGAAAAAAGTTATATAAACTAGGTTTGAGAAGTGCTGTTGCAAAATGTAAAACAAAAAGAATATCAAAAAAGGATAGTTGCTACCCATGTCTATTATCATAATGTAAGTAGTATGTTGAGTACACCGGTAGTTAGTTATGACATACCCTGTATATATATTTTATTTTTCAATAAATACTATATACAATTAAATGTATAGAAACAGTTCTGACTTACTACAACACGCATATATAATGCACTATAGTACTTCCTAAAACATAACCTTACTTTTACACATTTTTCATAGCCGTTTTATTACGCTATTATAAGGACTCTACAACATAAGTACTCAGTAATAAAATAAAATCGCTTACCTGCATATATAAACACCAACACAGCGATTTCAAAGACAAAAAGGATGTGTTAAAACAGCAAAAACAAAAGAGCAGAAAAACACGTGTATTTATCGGCAGTTACAAACGAAACTGGAGAGTGACTGAGAGACCATCCGACACAATTGTGAGCCAGACCTTCCTATAGACCACCGCCAAATTTGAAACCTTTACAGTAAACCAGCACAATAAAAATCGAATAAAATAGTAATGTTGCAACTGGCTCATACTTGAGCCGGCGGTCCAGCAGAAAATTGTGAGTGCCTTATAAATGGGACGCTTGGTAGCGAACATGTTAAGAGGTGATATTAATCCTGACTAAATTTTAACTTAATTGGGTTACTTTTTTATATTCAAACCCGAAAACTACCAACATTAAAACTGTTTGACGTTATTGTGAACATTATTTTAAATATCTGGTTGTTAATAACATACTTTTTGGGATAATTATCCAAACTCCTTTATAAGAGGTTCATTACAAAAATAGGCAACATTGTAAAAACAAAAACAATAATCTATGCCAAACACACGCGCCTCAATCTGCAAAGTTTCGTCGCTAAAAAATTGTTTACAGGAACCAATCTAAATTATTTACAGGAACCAATCACTTGAATACAAATTTGTATAAAAGCAACTTAGGTTAGCTGTCCAAACTCCAAAGCTGGAAACCTTTTTAACTGTGGAGTAGCCAAATATAACCACGCGTCATTTGCTACTAGTCAAAATTAGTCACCAATCGCCGCGTTATAAAAATTGTCGAAATCTGAGTTGAAAGATAGCCAAAATGGCGATAAATCGCCACATCTGCAACACTGCAGTAAAATCACGTAAAATTGTAGAAAACATCACAGGAAAACACATAGTGACATGTGAAACTAAACTTATGCCAATCACATAACAAAAAAATGTGTTATGGGATGCCAGTATAGGAAAAGCTTATTTCTATTTTGGTAAACCTACCACCTGGTGGATGCCCCACGCCACATTTTGTTCAAGGTTACACATATGAGTTTATTTTATATATTTGTTGCTATGATAACTGTTAGCCCTATGCCGTCAATTTTGAGCGGCACAGGTGAGTACATAGGAAAATTGAAAGTTCCAGGTGCAAATGACGAATTAGGTCTAACTATTTTTGTACGGCTTTGTTCTAGTTGATAGATCATTAAAAAAAATTACAAAAAACCTAGTGTCGTACAAAAGTCTTGGTATCTGGGTAATTTATTACTGTACATTTATGTAATTCCTTTTCTATACCTATACAGATACATTACCTATTGACGCCGTACATATTTCCGGCACAGGGGTGAAAAGCTGGGGGTCGCAACTCTTATTCCTGATTAATATAGGGATAATGATTTGAAACAACTTAAAATTTAATGATCTTGAAAGTACTTCACGAATATATGACCTGGGGAAACATTTTTTCTAGATACCCTTGATTCTTCCCTTTAAAATCAGTTATTCCCAGTAACTTTGGAAAGCTGCCCAAGAAAATATACTTTTTGTGTACGGAACTCCAGAATATATTATAAGAGAGCTTAGTAAACTTTGTGTTATATTATACCACAATTCTCTTAATCGTTCTACACCATCTGCCTGCTAATCCCCAGCCACCGTGTGTTAAGGTCATACTTACGGGATAACCGAACATGGGACAAAGAACAATAAAAAATTGGTTTTGCTATTCGTACTAGGTAACTGGTTATGCACAGTTTTTCCTCATCTCGTGGACATATGAACATTTTCTGTGGAAAGATTTTTTGAAAATGTTGTAGTCGCTGACCCTAAACGTACGTCAGTGTCAAAGAGTGTTCATCACTACCAAAAAATACGCCAAACTTGTCTTCTTTCCGGAGATTTCGCATAGGAGAAATATTTAAGAACGTATGAACTGCCGGAATACTTTTGCTGTGTAGCATTGCAAGGACCTGAATCTCGATAACACTTCTCAACCTGATGATCCCGACGCTTATCTTTGTCGTGCCTATTGTTTTTACTCCTCCATACCTGTTCTCAAGTGTTTGGTTGGGTGACCACATTATTTTACACGCTACATTAACTTTTTATTTTCCTTCTTAGATTGTAGCATTCTGCGGCAACTTAATTGGGTTTGCTTCGTATAAATTGCAACAGGAGTTAGGGCTAGTAGGGACACTTTTAAGTCACGATCGGTCACCATTCAACATGGTAAACCCTCTTATATCAAAATCTGATAGCAGAAGCTGCCTCCAATCGTTTTACAACAGTTAAGATACTGAAAAAATACTTCTCAACATGTAATAAAGGCTTAATTCATTTTAAAAACATTTTTTTCAGCGAGGTTTTAAAAACATCCGTAAACTAATTAATGCCAACATAATTTTAAGATTAATTCACATTACCCGGTCTTAATAATAATAGTCAAACTTTCGCAGGTATACCTTTTCCGTATTAGTATCATACGTACGTGACAACGTTTAATGTTCCGCTTTTCCATCGAAATCGATTGATAGTAGTAGGTTTTATGGAAGTAATTGTGTAATTGTCAGTAGGGATAATTGCTATTTACATTGTGGAACGTATTTCCAATAATTAGTATATTCTTTAATAAAAACGCAGACCGTACAATGCAAGTGACTCGAGCAGGTACACCTTTAACATTTGTGATACATCTATTTTTGTATGCTACTAAATTTATTAACACAAAATAAAAATGAATTGTATAATATTTCTGTTAACTGTCTCTTAAGATTACGTGGCTGAATATCGAATACCTAATCGGTAATTAGTATACTTATTTTATAAAATGAGTTATTAAGTACACAAATCTTTAAAATGCGTGTGTAAAAGTAATAATCCTGTGAGGTGGCTTAGTCAAAGTTTACAGAACTGTAAACTTTGGATTGGTACAACTGTAGACATGATATAGTATGCGGCTAAATTGTTTGCTATATGGAAAAGTCATATTCCCGTCAGGGGTTCCATATATTTTTTTATATAAACATTTATTCCTCAACGCGTTTTAATTCCACATGTATCTTTATCAAGAAAAAATATGTAATGAACATAACAACAAGTAGTTATGGCAAGAAATCGTAATGGTAAAAAAGCACACTTGATTTTTATAATTCTGACTGAATTGTGTGTCAATGGTGAGTGTATAAAATCACTTTGTTGGTTCACTAAACGTACTTTCCGTTTGTCCATAAATTTCGAAACATCCCTATCCTGAACTTCTTGTAATTTTGTAATATGTGAGCTATTATGTATGATATTTTTTTAAAATGTGTATTCATATGTATTTACTTTCTATCGGTGCTGTGTCAAGTGGGTGAATGTTATGGATTAGATAATTTGTGCTCATGCGTTTTAACTTACGATCATATTTGAAATGTAAGCATTCTATTGTGCTGTTTCTTTTATAATTGGTATTCGTTTATTGAAATTTGTTCAGTTTAATTGCTCTGTGTACTAACGGTTTATATGTAGCTAACCTCCTCAAGAATGTATGCGTTTACTAAATAATTTTTTATTTACTGATAATGTTGAATCACTTACGTGATTGGAATTAATTCAATTATTTAATCTTTCTGTCAATAAAAATTAGTTTACATTCGATAATAAAATTTATTTACAAAAATATGGTTTACTAATGCTCAGTTCAATTTCGCGAAATTTAGTTAATGTATTTATATATAATCTAGATCGAATGTTTGAATTAAATGTTTCTGATTAGATTGTATTTTGGTTTCGTTATGTTGGTGATATTTGAGCATGCTGCGATTCTGCTAATGAGTTCTTAATTAACATTAACAGTTTACATCCTAGTATCAAATGTACAGAATACTTGGTTTAAAAATAAAAATTACAACACAGAACACGTTTGAGTTCTTCAGAAAACCCTCACATGCAAATATTAGCATTTCAAACGTTTCATGTCACCATAAAACACATAAGTTTAGAAACCTAGAATGCCATTACCATCAAATCAAACAGACTTCAAAAAGAAATATCAAATATAAACGAATAGAACAAGAAAGCGGTTACATTTCAAACAAAATCGACAAGAGTACAAATTATCTATCACAGCATTTAGTCAGTTAACATAGCACCGATAGAAAATAACATACCAATTTTATATTTTGGAAAAATCAGAAAGGTAGCTTACATATTACAAGAGAACAAGAAGCAAAGAGTAGCTTTCAAAACTAATACCAATGTTCTTAAATGTTTATTTAATGGCAAAGTTTCAACTAACGATATTTTAATATCGAACATTTATAAAATGAACTGCGCATCCTGTAATTCTGTTTATATTGGACAAACACTTAGGAACTTTGAAATTGGATATAAAGAACGCGTTGAACGTTCCAATATAAACACACAAAAAAATCAAATTATATCAAACGTTTAACAGTAAGTTATCACCTTATGACTTCACAAAACAACATTAAACATTTTTACATTTTTGTAACAAAAAAGAAACACCGCTGCAAATTGTATCAATACTTCCACACAAAAAAATCGGTTTTTCGTAAATAAATCGAAAACGATTAAGTTTACAAAAAAAATTACAAGAATACTTTTCGATCAGAAATTTGATTTTCTATCTAATTCCACCTTAAAAAAAATCGTGCGGACGGGTTCCAAAATCGAGTTTTTTGGAAATATTTCGAAAATGACAAAATTTTCGAAAAAATTGCAAAAAACAGTTTTTGTGAGAAATTTTATTTACTATATAATGGTATTTTCAATTTTTAAACATGTTAAGTAGTTTCGGAGATATTTAGGAAAAATCGGTTTTTTAAAGTGACGGTTTTTTTGCTATCTTGTAAACCGTTTGTTGTACAGAAAAAGTATAGGAACAAAAAATACTCAAAATTATATCATTAATCACATATTAAAAGAAAAAAATTTACAAAAATAAAAATTTGCAAAAGGGGTACTTACCCCTCAATTTTACCTCTTTACCCATACCCCACTGATCCCAAAAACAATCAGTCGCTTTGGGTAGTTGATATCTATATGCGTCTCAAATTTCAAGTTGATATGTTAAGTCCTTCGAAATTTATGGAGTACACACACAGACAGACACACAGAGACACACAGACAGACACACAGACAGATTTTCTTTTGCTAAAATTTTGTTTTTGGACGTTTTCGAACATTTTAAAGTGATTGAGCAAATTAAAATATTTGAAATTTTTTTTAGCGATACAGTACTTCCCATCCGTTGGATGTGGAACTAAAATTAGACGTTTTGGAAGGATCTGAAATTTATAAACAGAGATAGAAAGTACCTTTAATGAACGAACAGATCCATCTTATAGGCTTACCGTTAACATTTTAATTATAGACGTAGAATTGTAAATTTATATCAAGTTTGTTTATTACGTTAACGATTGGTTATTATAACTACTTGTTACTTATATATTTTTTTGTGATAATGATACATGTTTGCGTGGAGAAATAAATGTTTGTATAAAAAAGTTTTGTGGAATTATATTGTATTTGAGACATTGGTGTTTTAAATAATGGGTACCTTACTGTAGTTGGATGCTTTATGTTCACTTTAAATTTTATACATCTGAATGTAAGACATCATATTTGAATTTGCCTTGAATGAAAATTACATCTGCGCTGACTATGTTACACATCCAACCTGCACTAGGCGTCGCGTATACTTACATTAGTAAGCGGGTTGCCAAGCCAGCTACAGTGGAAATGGGTGGGGTCGAGATAAGGAGTAAAATGATTGAATAACAAGCTCAAACACCTTACACTTACCATAAATTCACAACTTATACAGCTCAGTCCGGGAAAGATGTCTCTTGGCGCCACCACAATCTTCAATTTTGTTAGAACAAATCGTCTTAGGCGAGATGGTTAGTTAATCCTATCTGACTGTGGAAGTCAGGATTACAGCCTACTTAGTAAAATCATACATTAACTTCTCAAAGTCAAACACACTCCCAAACAAATCAACTCAAAACTTCAGTAAATTTTGTGATACAGGGTTTGTTATAACTTACTGAACACACCCTGTATAAATAGAAACTCCAATTCATAAAAATAAAACGTTAATTTATGTAGTTTTTAAAATGTCCCTCGTATATATGTAAATTTATATTTCTAACTGTTATACAACTTTGAATTAAATAAATTTTCCTAATTTAGAAAATTCTAAACAAATAAATTTTTGCGATCTATTAAAATTAATGGATTACTCGTATTTATTTGAACTTTCTATTTTTCTAGAAATAATGACATTTCTCTAAGCTTATCTCTGTAGTTTCTTGAATATATTACGCTTCACAATTAAAAACATTTCTGTAGTGGTTAGGTAAACTTTTTGATGGTCAATTATAAGTTATATTTCAACTTCATGTGTTGGGAGTCACTGGTATATATCCGTTTGACATACGAATATATTTGACTTTTAATTTTCAATGTTTAGTTGATACTGGGGCTTCACATACAATTGTAGGTGGTAGTGCAAGCGATATTTAAAAAAAATGGGATTATTTTTAGAACCGCCAGATACAGGACCTGCAGGAGACATATGCCATGTTATAGGTACAATAAAATTACCTATTTGTTTGAAGTATCGTTGTATTTTAGTTTCCGTTCTTGTAGTTCCAAGTATAGACACTAAGATTATATTAGGGATAGATTTTTTAAGGCGTATGAAAATTTTCGCGGAATTTAAAAACGATCATTGGCAATTTGCGAATCAAGTTCAAATAGCCAGTAACGATGCCATATCTGTTGTTGATTTAGAGAACGAGCAACGTGACTCATTAAATTTGATGTTATCCACATATTTTGAGAAGATGCAACTAGTAGAATTAGGTTATACAAAGGGAGTTACTCATACCATTGATACTAGGGATGCTACCCCAACAAAACAAAGATACTATCCTGTGTCACGATACTTGCAAAACATAATAAATAAGGAGCTACATGAAATGTTACGGTTAGGAGTAGTAGAACCATCTAAATGACGTAAATTTTGTTGTTTGAAGTTACAATTTTGTTCGCGTCCAGCGTTCAAGTACGTTGTTTGCGTTTTAGTACTACTTTAGTTGCTTGTAATTAATTTAGTGTGCTAGTAATGCTTATTAAAATTTCGTAGAGAAAGGTAAATAAATGATTCGCACTGTTAATTCTTTGAGTGTCCTAAAAAAGGCAGTAATTACTATGCCTTGTGCTGAATTTGTAATAAGACTTTGTCAAACACGGCCCAATCAAGATTAAGAGGACACAGGTATTACATCTAGTTTATATGTAAGAATAATTGATTAAGTTCATTACTTTATAGAAACATAAGTAACATGTTAGCTAGTGGGCCCAGTAACCCCCGTACCAGCACAAATGTTGAAGCAGAGACTAACAACAGCATAGAAAACAGTGAAATATTTATAAATGACAGCTTTTCAATGGTAATTCTTATTGAATAATTAAGTTGTGTGCTGAGTTATTTATATATTGTTGGATAGCGTGGAAAGTGAGGGAGTACATGTACAAGAAATGGACGTTGGAGAAAATTGAATCTTGGAGCCTGTTCCGCCAATATTAAGTAATGTCATTTTTCATAACACAAAGACAAATTATGAAGTAGTACAAACAGATTCAAACAATTCTTTCACTATTAATGCTTCTATTTCAACTGATACTAGATAAACTGTTTTATCTATACTAAAAGCCAAACAAGGTCATATGAAAAAGTTCGTAGATGTTCTATCTAGCAAGGAAGAAAGTTTGATAACTGATAGCTTAGCTAATTTGATTTTGTATAGCAATATACCATTTGCTGTTGCAGAGTCCATACATTTTAAAAACTTTGTTTCAAAATTATGAGATTCCTAGTCGTAAATTATCATCAACTACTATTTTAAATGAAACAACCTACAACAAAAGTATAGAGAACGTTTCTAAATCAATGTCCTCTTAATCTGTTGTCTTAATAGATGGATGGAAAAACTCTTCCAGCAACTAAAAAACTATCGTTTGCTTAATTCATAATTCTGCAGTCAATCAGGCCTTTTTAGATGCGATTGTACAAACGAGGCTGAGACTGGGGAAAAATTTTCAGATGTATTACGCAATTGTATCACTAAAGCAAAAATTTTATATAATACTACAATCTATGTGGTTGTCTCCGATAATGCGAGCACGCTACATGCAATAGTCTCATAGGAAATCTACTCGCAAAAGAAGTGTGTACAGTTTTAAAAGCATTTAAAAGTCCACAGTTGGAAAAAAAATAAAGAATCCTAGTGGGCACAGAATTAAATTACCGTGCGAAACAAGATGGTGTTCATACCGAGATTTGCATTTAGGTTTCCTTAAGGACTTAAAGTACATGAGAATTACTATGTCAAGCAATCATTCAAAAAATCAAATGGTTAAACATAACGTTACTCAGTTGCTTTATTAATGAAGAGTGAAAATTTTCCGAACAACTAATAAGCAGACAAAAATTGTCACTTAATGAATTTGCTATCACTGCATATTTCTTACATCTGCTTTACAGCAAGAACAAACTTGCAAACGAAAGAATTAATATAGCACTGACCTTTCTATTGAAGCACCTTAATCTTTCAGAAACTGAAGGGTTAGAACAATTTCGATGTAACACAGGAATATTTGAAGTGCTGTATTTGAAGGGAGTAAAAAATGCATTAACTTTTTGGAGAGTGGCTGATCTTCATTCATCCAGTTTACCTGTTAAAACTACATAATATACCAGCATCCTTTCCACAGCTGGAGAGAGTGTTTTCATCTTAGTCACTAATACATACACCAATAAGAAATAGAGAAATTTGAGAGATAAAAAAAACTAATGGATGTCGATTACACACTTAGGATGATGACCACAATGAAGACTGAAGAAGATTGTGACAACTCTTGTATAGTTATTTTACATTTTGTTTTTATATACATTTTTACTTTTATTTGTTTACTGGGCAATATTTTATATGCTTGTTCTGTTTTTTTCTACACACACACACACACACACACACACACACACACCACACACCCACGCACGCACGCACGCACGCACGCACGCACGTACGCACGCCCGCCCGCACGCACGCACGCACTCACGCACTCACGCACGCACGCACGCACACTATATATATATATATATATATATATATATATATATATATATATATATATATATATATAGAAAACAATAAACTCCTAATAAGAATTATATATTATATATTATAAGGAAACGGAAATCTTTATCTAAAAATTAGTACTGATCAACACTCACTTAGGATGATGACCACAATGAAGACTGAAGAAGATTGTGACAACTCTTGTATAGTTATTTTACATTTTGTTTTTGTATACATTTTTACTTTTATTTGTTTACTGGGCAATATTTTATATGCTTGTTCTGTTTTTTTCTACACACACACACACACACACGCACGCGCGCACGCACGCACGCACGACGACGCACGCACGCACGCACGCACTCACGCACGCACGCACGCACGCACGTACGCACGCGCTCACGCACGCGCTCACGCACGCACGCACGACACACACTATATATATATATATATATATATATATATATATATATATATATAGAAAACAATAAACTCTAATAAGAATTACATATTGTATATTATAAGGAAACGGAAATCTTTATCTAAAATTAGTACTGATCAACAGTCACTTAGGATGATGACCACAATGAAGACTGAAGAAGATTGTGACAACTCTTGTATAGTTATTTTACATTTTGTTTTTATATACATTTTACTTTTATTTGTTTACTGGGCAATATTTTATATGCTTGTTCTGTTTTTCTACACACACACACACACACACACACACACACACACACACACACACACACACACACACACACACACACACACACACACACACACACACACACACACACACACACACCACCACGCACACACGCACACGCACGCACGCACGCACGCTCACGCACGCACGCACGCACCCACGCACGACACACACACACACACACTATATATATATATATATATATATATATATATATATATATATATAGAAAACAATAAACTCCTAATAAAATTATATATTATATATTATAAGGAAACGGAAATCTTTATCTAAAAATTAGTACTGATCAACACTCAACAATAGCAGATCAAGAAAAATAGGAAGTGGGACCGAGATACAAACTATAAATTACTTTATATGCATATGCACAATGTAATAGAGTTAGATTATTGATAGGTTGATATGGAGCGGATTTTCATTCAATACATCTCAGGAAAACTGAAAAATATCGTTTTAAAATGGGTGGGGGAGGGGGTGCCGTACTTCCGTGGCCCCCGGGCGGCACTCACACTGCAGATCAATGTAACAATTCATTTGCTGAGAAACGTTACCGTAAAAAAATAAATTAAATTAAATTTCTCATCTCCCTACTTAAATGTATTGTTTACACGTAGAAAATGGGGTAATTTACACGACGTATTACGCGCCCATCAGTCACGCAGCAATATATATATATATATATATATATATATATATATATATATATATATGTATGTTTTTTTTTCGGATCACCCCAATAATTCACATTTATCTCTCCAAAGCGTTTTTCAAATTTCGAGCCAAATTCTTTAAAACTGTTTGAAATAATAAAAATAAATAAATAATTTTAGTTACCTAATTGTTTTATGTCAATCTCATAAGTTTTTAGATTTAATTTTTTTTTTAATTTTATAATGTGTGTTCCACTTGAAGATGATTTCAAACGAAATCGAAATATATGCAAACTTATTTTAAATTTATTAACGTTGCATTAATTTATTATGTACCAATTTATTATTCTATACATTATATATATATATATATATATATATACAGGGTGATTTTTTCATTTTAAGCATTGGCATCTCGGAAACTACAAGAGATACAGGTTCGGTTAAATAGTGAAAGAGTTGCAGTTTTATGAACCTAAATTAACGGCACTTTCAGTTGTTGGAAAAAGTTCATGGCGTACTAGATATTTCAAAAAAACTGAAATTTCGCATTTTATTTATTTCTAAATAACTCTGTTATTATCGTTTGAGTAAAAAAATTTAGAGCAAAAAATGGTAGAGTTTTTATGGTTTTGTTCTACCTCTTGTTATTTCGAAGTTATGATATAAACTATGTTTTTTTAAGTGTTATAGTAGGCTGTGCCCTTATCAGATGAGCATTTTTTTAAGCTTTGTAACGATATCAGACATGATATATTTATTTTAAAGAATAACAAAGTCATAACGATTTTATTATTGATTTACCATTTACTTACCATGGAAAAAATGAATTAATTATTATGGTTTTTGGCAGTTTTACACCCTTGCCATAATTAATAGTTTTTTTTGATGAGCGAAAACAAGTTTAGTGATTTTTCTTTTAAATGTTGTAGAATAGTTATTATTAGGAATACAACAAATGACACGAATAAAAATTTTAGACATTTTAGTAATAGTTGGATTTGACATTTTTAAAAAGGACGAATTTTTTTCTTCATAACGATACAGGGCTATTGTATATTGTATTGTTTATTATTGTATTATTGCCAAAACAGAATATACCATGAAAAAACATTTTTATCCGGTTAAGTTAATTACTCAGTTTGTTATAACAAAGCACCTAAAAATGAGGGCCCCCAAATAGAACAAGAACGCAAAGAAACAAGTTCGCTGATTACCAAGAATTCGCGATCCAATAATTCCGCACTAAACATTGAATCCAAATTTTCTTTGAAGCCGTCTTTCACGAAGTATTGTAGGATTTTCCGGCATCCACAAATGTCCATTGCGCCTATTGAACATACCGCAGTTAGCAAAGTTGGTTTCATCAGTCTACAAAATTTGATGTTGAAACTCTGGATTTTGTTGAATCATACTAATGTACCAGTTACTAAACGCAATTCTGACAGCTTGGTCTCCTGGAAGCTATGTCTGTCCTATCGATAGGTGATATACGCGAAATTTGTGTTTCTTCAAAACTCTCATGACTGTGGTTTGCGACACACCAACCTCAGGTGAAATTTGTCGGGTCGAAGTAGAAGGATTCTATTTAACGTAGACCAATACATTTATTTGGATATCCTCACTAATGATGTTTTCATCCCTCTTTGGTTTCGAAAAGGAACCAAACTGCCTCAGATATCTGTATAAATTGTTGAACGTAGGTAGAGATGGTTGACTCAAATTTTCATACAATTGATGGTATTGTTCGGCGGCAAGAACACTATTTTTATTACACACTATAAAATATTCCTACATATTAAGTTTGTCGCGATTAGAAAACATCTTTAATTTAATTTACGAAGTTACAAAACTGCCAAATTTGAACTAAAACAATGAGCACCAGTACTTTGCTTACCTTTTTCATGGCACTATCAATAATATGAAAATTCCTGTATCGCGTTTACTCATCAAAGTAAATGTAGCAGACCTTATATCGTTATAAAGAGAAAAATGTGTTCTTTTTGCTACTTAAAAAATCTAAGTTTGTTCTAACTCAAGCGAGCAGGAAATTAGTATGTACAACATGTTACGCATTAAAATGTCTAAAATTTTGATTCGTGTCATTTTGTTGTATTCATAATAATAACGATACTACAAAATTTAAATGAAAAATCACTAAACTCATCAAAGTTTGAAATAAAAAAAAAACTGTATTTATTATGGCAAGGGAATAAAATGGCCAATTGTAAATAAATAATAAACTCATTATAACTTTGTTATTGTTATAAAGCTTAAAAAATGCACGTCTTATAAGGGCACAGCCTACTTATACCTTCCATTTAAAAAAAAGTTTATATCATAACTTTGGAATAACAAGAGATAGAACAAAAGTGGCGACGCCAGTAGATAAAGTAATTTCCGAGATGCCAATGCTTAAAATGAAAAAAACTCACCTGATATATATATATATATATATATATATATATATATATATATATATATATATATGTAAATTATATTATTACTAATCTAATGGAAGTTTTGTTATATTTTATAGTTATTGTAGGTATTGCAGTCAACGGGTTCTCATAAAGAAAACTCTTTTATTTCTATCAAGCTTTCGAATCTTTATTGATCCTTCATCAGGATATCTGTAGTAAATCCGGTTTACAAACAATTATTAAAAAATATACAAACATGTTACTTACAATTACGAGATTTTTTAAATAAATTGGCAACATATGATCTTAGTATATAAATGTAAATATTTTTTTTAGTAGGTACAATAAAATTTAGAATTTATAATCGAACGAAAAGTGTCAACATTCTTTTTTATTTAATTGTCATTTTCATTACGCACTTTTCGTTGTGTTTAACAAATGGAAGTTGTATTAATTTTGTGGAAACAAATCAAAATTAATAATTATTGTAAATGTTTTAAAAAATGTTATGAATTTTACCAAAATGTAGTAAATAAGTGTAAATATTACTGAGATTAGCAATATCTGTCTTTTATTTATACCATTAGGTTCTCTTGATATATGAGCCATTTCTATAAATAATCTCTTGTCTAAATTTTTTTCTTTATCAATTACAGTTACATTATAATTAATATGATGGTCTTTTTTTCAGACATGTTTAGCCAACATGCATGTTTTAGTGTTACGTTTAACGTCATTTTTATGAGATGTGAGCCTATCTTTAAGACGCTTGCAAGTTTGTCCTATACAAATACTATCACAATTGCGGCAAGGTATTGAACAAATAATGTTGGAAAGGAAGATATTATTAGTATTGTCTTTTAATTTAGAGAAAAATTTACGGACGGTTAAAATGTAACTATTTGAAATCGTTACACTTTTTACTTTATTACCAATGAGAATTTTATTAATTTATTTATAGATATCTGCAATGTAAGGAAATGAATAGAAACTTTCTAAATTTACAGAACCTTGAATTGGAAAATTAATGTTTATTGGAGTCCTATTGATAAGTATGTTGATTAACTTTTTAGGGTAGTTATGTTCTACAGAACAGAAGAAACTTCTTATTACGGTGTCGCAAAACTAACATCATTCCATACCACATAACTAATGGCTGCAAGAACATCTCAATTCTGATTGGTACAGCAGAAGGACAAAATCAAACAATAGTTTCTAATTTTAATGATAAATTAGGAAACATTTAAATTTTTAAATCAAAATCACCCATGACAGTATCATATTACACATGGATTGAATTCAACAGACGACAAAGAGTAAACTTTAATAAAGAATTTTTCAAAATTAAAAATTGAAACATTCAAAAATTCAATAAACTTCGTATTGATGAGAGCAATAAAATCAAAGTTCAAGAATTTAAGTGATGTAGAATTACCAAATGATGTATGAAAATGTAAACTTTCACCATTATCACACATAATAAAATATTTATCTTTTTTGGGTTTTTTTAATATCTATTAGAATTATTAAAGATGTAAACAACCTTGTTAAAATTGAAAAATTATTATTATTATATTATCTACTGGCGAAGATAACTGTAAGTGTTATCGAAACGTTTAGATTGTATAATTAGAATACACCATCAAAAAACCCAAAAAAGATAAGTATTTTATTACCAAATGATGTAACTGAAGTATTAAGTTTAGGACCAAAATTCAGTATAAAACCAAATTCACAAGATGTCCCTTTTATTAAATGCTTAGCCGATGTTGATAACATATTGATAAATTGAATTTTGATGATAAAACCAAGAACATTCGCATTGTTGAAGTAAGCTATGTTCTCACTAATTAATTTTGCCCAATTAAAAATAAACAGAAAAAATTTCTTAAGATGTAAATTTGAAAACTGCAATTTTTTTTTTAAAAAGTAATCAGATTTGCTAGTTAGATAAAACGAAAGTAACAACCGTCATTCACAGACATCATAACTAATTAGCTTTAAAAATACTGAGCGACCGTGACTATTATAAACCTTTAATAGAGACCCCAGTAACACTATACAACAAAAGTCGAACAAAATAATAACAAACTTATTCAAACATAATATGATAATCCAAAAACAGTCACGTGAATATAAAGTACACAATGGTATAGCCAGTAAATTATATTCTAAAGAAACTGCTTAGAAAAGTGTAGAGAACAAGTGGGAAACCATACAGAGTTTCTGTAATATAAGAATGAAAGATTTTCTTATAATCATAGATTTTTTTTGTATGAAAGTACAATTTTCACTTTCAATAATACTTTTTATAAAAAAATTTTAGGAATGCTAGTGGGTAGTAAAATATCACCAATTTTGTCACAATGTGTAATGAATGATTTAGTAGAATATAGTTTATCAAAAAAAAATATGTTGATGACAAAATATTAGCAATTCTATAAGGTAAGAAAGACGAGATAATTAATGCTTTTAACTCTTACGATCAGTATATTAATTTTACACTAGAAGAAGAAAATAACGATACCATACCATTCCTTGACACACTTTTAATTAGAACAAATAAAAATCAGATAATTACTACTTGGTACATTAAACCACAGACTTCCTGTAGATTATTAAATTATTGGTCATATCATAATTACTACCAAAAAAAGAATTTAGTTATTGGAATGAAGAACAGAGTTTTAAAACTGAGCCAGCCAAATTTTTGGAAAACTAATCTCAATAAATTGAAAATCATTTTATTAGAAAATAACTACCCTTAAAAGTTAATCAACATACTTATCAATAGCACTCCCATAAACATTAATTTTCCAATTCAAGATTCTGTAAATTTAAAACATTTCTATTCATTTCCTTACATTGCAGATATCTCTAAAAAATTCTCATTGGTAATAAAGTAAACAATGTAACGATTCTAAAGAATACATTTTAACCGTACGTAAATTGTTCTCTAAATTAAAAGATAGTACTAATAATACGTTACTTTCCAACATTATTTATTCAATATCTTGCCGCGATTATGATAGTATTTATACAGGACAAACTTGCAGATGTCTTAAAGATAGACTTACATCTCATAAAAATGACGTAAAACGTAACACTAAATCATGCATGTTGGTTGAACATGTCTGGAAAAAAGACCATCATATTAATTATGATAATTTAACAGTAATTGAAAAAGATAAACATTTATACAAGAGATTATTTCTAGAAATGGCTCACATATCAAGAGAACCTATTGTTATGAATAAAAGAATAGATATTGCTAATAAAATTTAAACATTTTTTAAAATATTTACAATAATTATTTTGATTTCCTTTTATAATATTTAATTAATAATCTAATGAATGGAGCAATAAAAATTACATTTTTTAAACACAACGAAAGTGTGTAATGAAAATGGCAATTAGATAAAAAAAATTTTTGACACTTTTCGTTGACGTTTTGTCGATTAAAATTTCTAAAATTTATTGGAGCTACTAAAAAGAAATTATATTTATATACCAAGTTCATATGTTGCCAATTTATTTAAAAAATCCCGTAATTGTAAGTAACATGTTTGTATATTTTTTAATAATTGTTTGTAAACCGTATTTAATTATTTTAGATATCCTGATGAAGAATCAATAAAGATTCGAAAGCTTGATCGAAATAAAAGAGTTTCCTTCATTAGAACCCGTTGACTGTAATACCGACAATAACTATAAAATATATATATACATATATATATATATATATATATATATATATATATATATATATATATATATATATATATATATATATATATATATATAATATGCAGGGTGACATAGAAAAAGTGCCATGCATAGTGCCACACGATAGAGGACACTAAAATAAGAAAAAAGTTCCTATGAACTTAGGTCCGCAACGCCTTCGTTTAAAAGATATAGGGTGTTGAAGTTTAATTATTTTTTTGTTTTTTTCTTAATATCTTCTTACAATGATGTAATAAGCGGACGAAATTTTGTATACTGGGGATTTTTATCACGCAGAATTCAATTATGACGTTAGTTCTTTTATTACTGAAGAGCAGTGGTCATATTACAAGCCCCCCACGACCAATCAACCTATTTTCAAACCTCCTTTCAAAAAATTTCCTTACCACTCAAGAAAAGTGAGCTAGCTTGCCATCAAGCATAAAGTCCACTCTTGCAACAATGTCCAATGAAACATCTTCTAATAATGTGTTCAGGTTATTCCTTTTCAACAGTGCGACGAGTTCGGGAAACTCCCACTATTAACAATTTTTTTTAAACAAACATTTTCACCACCCATCTTCATCCAAACGCCTATGAACGTCAATAAATGCTCGAACATTAGGAACCTGTCCTAAAGGATATCATTCTCGATAGATACGTTGAGCTTTGGAGAAATTTGACTGAGATTCTCCATAACACATAATCATGTCCCTGTATTCTTCAAAAGTATAGTGAATCATTTTAGGAACACAAAATAGTACGTACTATTTGAGTGATGAAAATAACAGGCGATGGAAATTTACGAAAAAACAAACGAAATCTATGACACTTGTCAAAATATTATTATCTTGTTAGAAGTATTTCGTGTTCTTGATTAAGTTTTTCATTGATTTTTCAAAATTACTTTAAAAAATGGTTCACTACACTTTTGAAGAATACAGGGACATAATTATGTGTTACGGCGAAGCTAGATCAAACTTTTCCGAAGCTTAACGTATCTATCGAGAAAGATATCCATTAAGGCATATTCCTCATAATAGGACATTTATTGACGAGCATAGGCGTTTGGGTGAAGATGGCTGTTTTAAAAAACCAAAAGTTAATAATGGAATTTCCAGAACTCGTCGCACAGCGCGAAACGAAGAAACTGTTTTACGAATGGTAGAAAATAATCCGAGAAAAGCACCAGGAAAACAAGTTCAGCGGTACGAAATGTTAACCGTGAACCAGTTAGAAAAATTTTCAATGAACAACTTCTTTGCCCGTATCATTTCCAAAAGGTTCATTCACTATTAGAACATGACTATCTTCCGTGTATAATTTTGCGAATGGTTGCAAAATCAAAGACACAATATTTTTTCTTCAATTTTGTTTACTGATGAAGTGGTTTTAACCGTGATGGTGTTCTGAACCTACATAATATGCACCATTGGAGTGATGAAAATCCTCATCAAACCGTAAGTCACCAATATAATATGGGTTTTCTATTAATGTGTGGGCAGGTATAATTGAGAATTACTTAATTGGCCCATTTTAATTGCCCAATCGATTGACAGGTGAACTGTATCGAAATTTCTTGGAGAATGAACTAAATACGTTATTAGAGGATGTTCCATTGGCTATTTTCAGCTCAATTTTCTCGATTGGCAAGGAAATTTTTGGATAGGAGATTTGGAAATACGTGGATTGGTCGAGGGGGACCTGTACCCTGGCCAGCTCGTAGTCCCGACTTTAATCTCCTCGATTTTTCATTTTGGGGATTCATGAAAAATAATGTTTATTCTGTAGAAATACATAATGAAGAGCAACTATGAATAAGAATTATGGAATCCGCAGATAGATTCCGTAATAACCCAGGAATATTTCAAAGATGCCGTCAATCCTTAGGAAGAAGAATTGAAAAATGTATTCAAGTACAAGGACAACGATTTGAACATCTAAAAATTTTATGTTTTTTATTAATCACTGCCCTTCATTGTTGCTATTAAAATTTAATTGTTGAAGTGTTATGTCATTGTTTTTGCAAATAAGTTACTTTGGGGCTTCTGGATAATTTGCATGCATCGGATGCATTATTCTCGTAAACCGTTGGTCCTAGCGACTTCAATAAGGTATACCTTTTTGAAGCAGAAAAGATGGGAAAACAAATTTTTCCAGTCGAAAATGACATACAGTGTAAGGCAAAAAAGTTAAGACCAATTAAACAAGATGGAAACCTGTATGTGGCGCCCTCTATCAGTAATAAAAGAACTAAGGTCATATTTGAATTATGCGTGATAAAAAGCCCCTGTATACATTTCGTCCGCCTATTACATCATTCTAAAAAGATATTAAAAAAAAAACAAAAAAGTAATTCAACTTCAACACCCTATATCTTTCAAACGAAGACGTTGCGGACCTAAGTTCATAGGAACTTTTTTTCTGATTTTAGTGTCTTCTATCGCGTGGAACTATGTATGGCACTTTTTTATGTCACCCTGTATATAATGATATTATTAAAAAAATATCATCAATAATGCTGAAATTGAATTATTAAACATGTTAAACCTTTTCTTACAAAAAAGCACCAAAACCGCCATGAGGATTGAAATTTGAGATGCTGCGGGTCAAACCGCTTAAAATAGTCTAAAGAACAACTGTACCAAGTTTCAAGCTTTGAACCCAATTTGCTATATTTTACCCCTTTTTTAGGGTCTGCCGTTTAGACTAAATGTCATAGTTGCGTAGATATATAACAAGTTTCTCCCCTCATTAATAATAAAAACACGAAGAATATATACATACAACTAAGTTTTGTACTTTTCAGAACGACCCAAAACGCAACTTGGAACAGAACTGGATAAAATACAACTTTTATCACTTTTACATTGAAATTTTAAACAGAAAAGTTCTAACTTTTGTCATGTTTAAAGATAAATATTATTATTAAAAAAAATTTCATTTTTATAAAGGTGTGCTGTGGTTGAAAAATTGTGAAAAAGTTAGCATTCAAAAGTGTTAAAGATATGTAGGTAATTTTGATGAACGTAATTTGCGAATAGAAAGTGTATTAAAAGTTTAGGTTTACTCTAAAATAAGCCTATATATTAATTAGGTATAAAACTACAGTACCAAACTCAATTGTTTACTAAAATCGAGTTTCCATTAGTTCCGAAATAGAAACCAATTAAATAGTTTATTAAGCAAATTGATCAAATTCAAAGTAAAGTAAGATACGTTGCAAAATATTTAGGTTTAAAACCAATTAATATCTATTCGATATAATTGATTTTGTTCTCTTTAATAGCCAATAAGGTAAAGAGATGTTACCAACCCCAAAAATTCCTGCCCTTAATCTTTAATCACTTTAACATGAAAAAACTATTTTATACTACACAACTAATATAAAAGTTTAAATTGTGCAAAATAAAACCGTTCCCTTCTGGAACAGGCAACAAAAGCAAGTAATTTAAAGTTTTTTACTAGTTTCTAGATTTCAGCATACATATTAAACGGATTTGCAAACCATTTTACATTTCCCATTGTGAATAATTTATTGACAGACCAATAGTTATCACAACAAATTTAGCTGCGTAGGTATATGCGATTTAAAGGTAATGTGCAGTACAAATTTTAATACTGTACGTACACTAACATAAATTCTTTGTAGTGCTAGATGTTGAAAATAAAGTTAGATATACTATGTCTAAGATTTAATATCGTTATTTAGCCATTTTTGCAAAGTTGTAATCCCTATTAAAGAAACAATTAATTCGAAAACAGTAGGAGGCGGTTGATAAACTATAGGGTTTAACTATTCATAGATTAAGATTTAAAATCTATGAAGCTATAGCTTAATTATGTAACAAAGATGCTCTTAATTTTAATCATATGTCTAATGCAGAGTTGATTAATTTAAAGCTTATTCTTTGTCTAGAAAGCTCATTTACTATAGAGTATATTAAATCGAATTCTAAACATGCATTATATTCTTTTTACCGCGTGAAATAAAATGAAAATTGAAATACCGCTGGTAATTAAAGAATAAGAATGCGATCAATACAAACAATATAAAGTAAAATAGTGAGCTTATACTCCTCTCCTGTAGTTGTAGGACTGCAAATACTATAATTTCGTTAATATCAGATGACGGATTATTTATTTTGTCATACGTTCTACTCAAATTCGTTTGTAATTCGTAACCGATATTGTCAATCTAGCCTGTCCGTTCTCCCGTGTCCGGCAATATAGAAAATCGGCTTACCTTTTTCAAATCTGCTTTCATACACACCCACCAAATATGTGTATCTTTTATTATCACCTTGATCGTGCGACTTTTTCTGGATCAAAGATAAAGGTCAATAAAGTTTTTATTGCGCAACCTACTCGGGGTGTCATTCAAAAACTTTTTTCTGCAGATTTCAAATATGCTTCTGATTAACCTGAATATATGATCTCTTCCTTATTATTTGAGGTCAAAGCCAATTTCCTTCAGATCTGTTTTCGCCAGCTAATCAACGTCTGGAGTAGTACTTTATTTACGCCAAAAAATATGCAATGGTAATTGGCTAAGGTATATGAAACTACGGTTTTTGCAGCTCTAGGGAATGAGTGCGGATATTGATCGCTTTTCTCCAGAAGCTGAAGCGGAATTCTCGACCGCCAATCGAAGATTAATACAGTTAGACTCATATTTGAGCCAATGCTGAACCTCCACGTCTTTCAGATTATCAGGTGCCCTCGCTGAAGGTTGAGTTTAACGCTCAATATGGCAGTTGGGGTCATAGTTTCCCTTGTATGGACACGATTTTCATGATATGAATGATAATTGAATTTTCTAACAAATACGAGCTTTCTTTAAAGGGTTTGTACATATATGAAACTAGTTAAACTATAACTGCGAGGTTTATAACTCAATAAGATGACCGAATACAGTGCGTGTTGCGTATATAACTTCGGCGTATAATTCTTAGTGAGATTACCTCATAGACGGGGGCCTCAATTCTGTCTAAATGAAAAATAAAATTAATTATTGATATTCTGATAATATAGAATGCTAGCTTATTCCTTATCTTAAGACGGAGTGATTGGTGTAAAAATTTTTAATTAATTAATTAGCGGTTCAACTAACAGATTTGTGTACACACAATAGCATTTCCATTAAACGGAGATTAGTTTCTATGCACTACTTTACCAAAATTATATTATAGTATCTTGCAGAATAATGTTAAAATTTAATACGACTGACTAGTATTGATAGTCACTGAAGAAATTATTCTTTGCTTCAATGAGCAACTTAACTAAACATAGTTAACGAGGTCTGTCGTCTAGTTGCGATTTAGTAAAGAAGCGGTGATTATTTATACTAATGTTCGCAATCCCTTGTACCTAACCTCTGGCGTTCGTTACAATATCTAGGAATGCATTATTAGCATTTATTTTTAACAATGCTCTATTTAACATTATTCTAACTACAGTTACTATTTCTAAATGTCAATTTACCAAGTCAGCTTATTGCCCATGAAAGTCAATCTTAACAAGCTAGCAACTAGTTCAAAATTTAAAGGTTAGAGACGAAAGTTGTTGATTTTTTACAGGTTCGGAACGACTGTACCTTGTTTACATTGTATTACTAAGATAATAAAATAAGCGCCGTTGTCACAGTAATGATTTCAAAGGTAACGAGACATTTTTACAAGTTAACTTTAATTAATATATTTGAATTTGAGTAACAAATAATGTATATAACAATACACGCAAGGTAACGGATTTTACTGGCTCCAGAAGGTCCTTTTGTACACCAGTAAAACCTTTTTTACCTTGCTAGTATTGTTATATACTATAACAGACGTATACGTTAGTTAAGTTTTACAGAATTACAAACAAACACTCTTTAAAATTGTCTATTGCTCTAGGTACTTGCAAATAGGTCAATTTTTACCAACACTTAAACACGACAATGAGGTTTGTAGGTGATTGCGTGTGTGCGCGTTCGTACGTGCGTGTGTGCGCGTGTATGTGTGCATGCGTGCGTTGGTGCGTGTATGGGTGCGTGTGTGTGTATGTGTGTGTGTATGTGTGTGTATGTGTGTGTGTGTGTGTGTGTGTGTGTGTGTGTGTGTGTGTGTGTGTAAAATTAACCCTGGAGAATATAAACATAGGCGGTACGCTATTTCCTAGAGCATTGATGCAGGCTATCATAGTTACGTTGGATCCCCTTTCTCCAGATGTCGCAGCTCCTACCTGTTTTTGTCCCTTGGGCGCAATTATCTTAGTCCTATTTTGCACAGTTACCGGTTTAGTCCATGTTATATATACCACAGCAGTAAACCCATATTTAGAAATAACTTCCTTTAGCTTAGTAAAAAAAATGCCGACATTATGTTTGTTTAAGCTCGTGGCCCTTGACAGACTAGTAGCCTCCGGTTTTCTAAGACCTAGTACTTTACTATGTCTACTCATGAATTCTCGAAACCACTGTTTTCCAGCTTTTTCATTGGTTATCCAAGATTGTGGAATATTCATGTTATTTGCTTTTGCAAACGAATAAGCCAAAGTTCTGAGCTGATTTCTGTGGAGACCGTAGTGCATTTTTGATGATAAAATAAGATGTTTTACCAGAATTGTCCCTTCTGCGATAGAAAACCCTTTTTTTACAGCACAGTTTTCATACGGCTTATAATTCTTAACTACGTTCTCATCACGTTTTAAAAGTCGCTGAAGAGTTTCCCTGGAAACATTGAACTCCTTACAGGCGTCCCGTTGACTCATTCCACCTTTAACGGCATCAAAAGCACTTGAAACTTGCTCTTTAGCAGGCCCCTGTCTGTATAGCCCACTTTTACTTCTAGGCATCTGTAAATAAAAAATTAATCTTTATTATTATTTAGCTTTGTACCTTGGGCCATGGCTCATGGCCATGACCCAAGGCCGGCCCAAGGTAGGCCACAGCACGTTAAAACTTTCACAAAGGCACTTAACCTACAAAACATCATTAATATTTACGAAAAATATCTCAGTACGTTAAGTATAGATCCACTATTTTGTCATATAACTATTATAAATAACAATCTACATTCAGACTGGAACAAAAGCCAATTATTACAAATAAATTTACTTACTTTGAACTCTCAAAATCGCAAATCTGACAAAAACCATGTATCGCATCTATTTCAACACAACCTTCTAACGAATGTCACTTGTAAGCAAACCAGCGGCACCTGTTTACAGTGTTGCCGCGTTTTTTGTAAGAAATATTAAGAGTTATTAGCGTGGCTCGAGATACACGATGGCTCAAGGTATATGACCCTCCCCTAAATGTAGATTTTAGGAACAATCAGTCAAAATCCTGACCATCACTCTTGGACCACAAAGTTTGACTCTTGGTTAACGAGGGAATCAATTTTGTCACGATCTCAATGAAATTGGTGCATAAGAATATATTTTTAGCCAAAATTTCACGGGACGCAAAGTTTAGCTCTTGGTCATTTAGCGAATCCATTTTGCCGTGTTTCCAATGAAATTGGGGCATACATATCCAAAAATAGAAAAGTTATGTTTTTTTTTAATTTTTCTTGTTTTGTGGAAAAATGGGGACTTGAAATTTAGTAAAAAAAAAGGTTAGAGCGCAAACAAGAATTATTACTGGCCGAGCGAGTGAGTAAGTGAACTAATACGAGATCCTTCTCAGCTTAAGCATATATCTATACAACAATAAAACAATAAAAATAAAATTGGAGGTATTTAATGGTTATTTGGACCCGAGAGTGTGTACCCACTTGGCAATTGCACATTACAATTAATAACCAGAGCGGTATCATGCACCCGTTCGCCAGCCCATCTCTACACAAATACAAATATAAATAACAAGCAACAGTGCTAATTGACACAAATTCAAGAGCGAGGCAGCCCTGTACTGTCTTTTATTCCAGCAGATTTTAGCATATTGAACCCGCGTGCGAATAAGATACCTTTGCAAGGCAATGCTCTATTTTTAATAGGTTGTATAGGCATGTATAATTAGCTGCCCGCCTTAATTTATATAAAAATACCTACTTACACTTGAACTCTAACTCTAACTCTAACTACCTTTCCCCCGCTTTCAAAAAACTAACTATCTTTACTCCCGGAATAAACCCCCATTTTTCAAAAGTAATAAAAAACAAAAAATTATTATGTTGGAACAGTTTCATATTAATTATTAAACGACATCTTAATTTTAAGAATATGCATTCGTCCGTAACAAACCCTACATTTAGGTCTCGAGTTTCAAAGTACCAAACGAAGACGTTTTTGATTGCAGTGTGTAAAATATGTTAAACCCCATTAATTAACTTTCCTATCGCGGTAATTTCGATTTAAAAAATGTTTGTTGCAAAAATAACATTTTCGCTACCTTCAATACTAACATACATCCAGACACACGCGCGCATACAGGATAGCTTTAAAACAAAGTGGTTGCTGAAATAATAATAAAAAATAATAATATGTATTTGTTTTCTCGGCGATATTACTATACTATACTATTATTATTACCAAGTAGATTAAAAAATAAGTCAGTGTCTTCAAATCTGCATCAATTACCTTTACATTTTCACCCAGCAATGAAAGTATTTTAGGTAAAATACTTTCAGTCATTCATTCAATGAACGTTGGAATTCTATTTTATCGGACTAGAACTACTCTCCATTTTAGTAAACATGAAAATATTACAAACGAACAAACGAATATATTGTAATGCCTCGAATTTTCAACAGTTACGCCTTAAAGAAGTATTAGTCCTTAGTCATAGCTCAGTTAATTAAATATTCATTCAAAACAAATACACTGTTATGTTCTCATTATCCAAATTGGTTCAAATCCATTTATGTACACAATTCAGTCCCCTTGTTTAGAAACACTCCTAAAACGCAAACATCACAATAAATTGTACATACGTTTATTTATTCATATGCTAAACTGATCAAATAACGTTTCCAAATGTGCAATGTCGCGATAAATTTATTGCATAAATTATTTCTTTCTGTCAAACCACAAGTAATAATACCTACCAATAACAAATTTCCTAGTTTTTTTGTTTATTATGATAACAAAGCATTTTTTTTCAGAACAATAACCAATAAAATTACATGTAAACAAATAATAATAAGCACTGAAAGAAATGTAAAGTTGAGAAAACGTTCTCATACTTTATATCTACACCTTATGACGTATCATTTGCAGAATGAGATTTTTTTCTCTAATTTGTATAACGTCTATAGAGAGTTACATTTTATTTTGAATGGTTATGTATTATGGATGTTAAAAAGTAGGAAACAATAAATTCGGCACATCGACGTATCTCATGAAACGTTTGTGGAAAGTTTAATTACCACTCTCCTATACCGTTAAAGAAAAACTTATTTAATTGAATTAGTCGCATCGTATATATTACGTAAGAAATATACTTATGGCGGGTTTACATGCTACGATAAATGCTAGCAATTTATCGTAACGATCAAATTGTTACAATTTATCGTTGCGTGTAAACAGGTCATTGTAGCGATTTATTGGAATGGAATTGGATTGGATGTTGCGAATCGTAACGATAAATTGGAACGCTTAAACATGTAGCAGCGATTAATCGCTACGATTTGGCTCAGTTTGCATTGGTTGTTCACAGGAAAGGTTGTGTTGAACTAGTTCGTTGTTTCGTTGACAATTATTTTTATTCAAGTGATCATGGCAGTTTTTGAGTGAATTTATTGAACTATATCGGTTTATAAGAAAGAACTATCAAAAGTTAACAATTCGTGGAAATCCGGGACAGGTGGTTTCGTTAGGAACGCAAGGGATGATGGGGATGAAGAAACACAACAGGATGTAAGTAAAATTAATTTTTATTTATAGTAAAATTAACGTTCAATACACTTTTTTCTAGCCAAGGAACTGACCCCTCCCCGTTAAAACACGCACAGAATTCTTCTCGATCAATTTTTGCTTTTGGTAAAACTTGACCTCCTGAACGTCTTTCGAGGTTGTGTAATATATGGGAATACATCTTGCACCTAGTTGAATAGTACTATCGATAATATTTTCGTAATTTTGCGCAATAAGTTGTGCAAAGCACAGCACGCAACAACTACTGATTCAATGGTATCCATATTGAAATTAACTGCAGTGTTAAAAATTCGTGATGATACAATTCCAAAACTGTTCTCAACCACTCGCCGTGCCCTCAATATGCGATAGTTGCATATTCTTCTCTCATTATTAAGTGAATTCCGAATATAAGGCTTAATAAGTTCAGGTCGCAATGCAAAGGCATCATCCCCCACAAAAACATATTCCAGATCAAGATCGAAGCCAACTGGTTCCGATGCAGGAATATCCCATTGGTTATTTACAAGTTTTTCGTAGCAAACAGTGTTCTTTATCACACCTCCATCAGATATTCTACTGTCGTTTCTACATCACAATATGTAAATTCGCTGTGAACGTTTGCAATAGTCATCAAGAGTATACTGTGTGTCTTTTTGTAGTTGCAGTAATGGGAACCGATATATTTTGGTGGAGCAATCCGGATATCTTTGTCATCGATCGGCCCAAATAATGAGGAAATTTCGAATTCTCTGCAGAATCAGAAGCGATTTTCAGCCTCTCATTTGCTGTTTTAGAGAACTGTAACAAAAAAAAGTCACATTAAATTATTTTTCTTTCGTCAAAATTTTCCGCAAATCAGTCCATTTTTTCGGCCCAGGCCGAAGAACTATTTCTGATACATTCACCTACCTATAGTAGATTCTTCCATTCTTGTACGTTTTGTGGAAACTGAAAATATATCTTCTATTTTGTTTTAGGAAGATTCTTAATTTACCGATCTAGACCATTTCAACCAACGAGAAGTCACCACATCGTCTCTGCCAATATCAGGTGGTGACGTATCAGCTACATTCCGAAGTGTGACACCATCACCAAGTGTACCGCTGCGAAAGCGGAAAAAGAACCTGACTTCGATGGATGAGTTGATACAGCTAGCGGGACAGCAGCTAAAAGATATTCATTCTGATGATGAATGCGAAGCCTACGGATAGTATATAGACCATAAGCTGCGTTCCCTTAAAGGAAAACAGTTTATATTCCCCCGAAAACTCATTATTGACGTGATTTCTTAGGGGAAGCTTGAAGTACTCACAAAAGAGTTTAAAGTAACGAACAGTTGAACCACACCGTTCATTCGAAAATAATGACTTCCAACAATTTAATCCTCAACTATACCCTCTACAATCCTGCCCTCCACCATACATCTTTCCAATGTCAGACCATTAACTCCCTTACTCTCAAATACCATACCTTCAACAATACTATTCTCGTTCTTCCAAAAACGTTCAACCGTATGATACTCCTAAACTCTCTAACATGGCACTGCCAAACTTTCAAACAAATAAATCTGAACAAGCCAACTCTCTAACATAACATTGCCAAACTCTTAAACAAACAACCCGAACAAACCATCTCTCAACAACCAAATACTCAGCAAAGTGAATTTCAACACCTCAATTCTCAAAAATCCGACACTCAACAATCCACTTACTCAAACTACATGCTAATCCAACTACAACGAGTAACATAGATCCCAACCAAGTAATGGAAAATTGTAGATAGAGCTGGTTTAGAAATGGGAGTTGAAAATTCCATGTCCTTAAAGCTTCTTTCGGTGGCAAGGAATCGTGAAGTAGCAGAAAGTCATTCGTGCGGAGATATTGCTTTTCTCATAACAGTGTCATTTTTCAAAATAAACGAAGAAATTAACCTTAACAACTCAATATAAGTCTCTTCATCCAGTCTTAAACAATTCCGCCCATCACTGGGTTCATTTCGCAATTATTTCAATAAGTTTGTATGAGAAAAGACAAAGAATGTTGCACAAGAAATCGTAGCGTATAAGCAGTACTCAATCTTTCGATTTATTTGAACAGTAAATTGTCAATCACATCGTTACGATTTGTTGCAGCGTGTAAACCCTCCTTTACGATACATCAAGGTCAGAGTGGCAGTTTTCGAATATGGAATTTTGTGCAGAAGAAATTCATTTGTACAGGGTGGCCAACTAAGAATGCGAGGTACTGTATCTGGGAAACTATCCATCGTAGAGGCTTGCGCAAAAAAAAGTTATTACTGAAACTGCCAATACAAAAACCTGGAAAATATTTTCAAGTTTCTGAAATGGTTGCTAGGGGGCGTAACTGCAATCTTGAATCTAAAAAAGTGTTGTTTCTGTGAATTTTGCTATATTAACCTAATAAAAAAATAACTGATCTCTAAAGTCGAGGATAATCTGAACTTTTTTTGTTTGGCACTTTTTGACGTATGTCTAAAAATAAAGTGGTGGGGGTATTCAAAGGTTTCCTTAAATAACACCCTGTATCTTTGAAACGGCTAAGCCGATTTTAACAAACCTGGGCACGTTGAAATGAGCTATTCTTGGGCTACAAATTTTATAATATTTGAAGTTTTGTTAGTTTCACATGTCGTCGCTAGAGGGCTTTGTTCGACATTCCGACAGAAACGGTTAATTTTCGCAAAAAAATTAAATGCATTGGTATGACTTTTTTCTCATGAACAAGTAGCTAAATGATGCCTAAACAAGCTCGCAAACCGCATCTCGATATCTTGTTCCTAACCTAAAATATCGGCAAAAGAAGGCTTTATACGAAAATCCCTTAAATTTTTATTTTTTTTAACTATATTTTTCTGGAATTGTTTCTATTATGTAAGTTGTGGCCCTAAAAAGGACCGATTTAAAGGAGGAAGGTTTTTAATGCTTCCGTAAATGCTCGAAATGCTGACCATCACGCTCTATGCATTGCTGAAGCCTTTTATGGGTAGACAAAACTGCAGCTTCAATTTCGGCTCTGAATAGGTTACCTAGAAATTGCGATTTTAAATGTTTGTAAATTTATTCACCAGAATAAAATCACCCTTTTTGAAATTACTACGGGCAAGTAAGCAACGCTAAAAGTTATACGAAAGGCCTATTTTTTGTTTGTTTAAATGCATATTCACTATGGATATATACGAAAAATGCAATTAATAGAAGCAGGCAATGGAAACAGATACCTAAACAAAACATACATTATCCTCAAGTTATCAATAGTTGTCAACACTTTCGCGTTACTTGGAGCAATATTTGTGCTTTCAAAATGCGTTTTACGAATAATGAAGCTCTTGATATGCTTGCGGTTTATTTTGAATGTCTTCAGAATGCCGCAGTAGCTAAAAGAGTTTACGCGGCTCGATATCCAAATCGGCGTCCTTGCCATGTAAGAGTTTTTCCCCGATTAGTGGCGAGCATACTGGAAGGCAGAATTATTGGGCCATATTTTTTCGAGCAACCCCTAAATGGCAATGTATTTCTTGACTTTTTGGCCAACCAATTACCGTTGTTGTTGGAAGATGTGCCACTGGAAACAAGGCAGAAATTGTTTTTGCAGTTGGATGGTTGCCCAGCACATTTTGCTATTAATGTACGAGAGCATATTAATGCAATATTTCAACAGCGGTGGATTGGAAGAGGAAGTCTGTTTCCATCGCCTCCGCGATGGCCAGACTTAATTTGCCTCGATTTTTATTTATGGGGGCGCTTAAAGGACATCGTGTTTCGGACTCAACCTACTACTAGAGAAGATATGAAAAACCGAATTCGTAACGCAATACGTAACATACCAAGAGCCGAAATTGAGGCTGCAGTTTTGTCTACTCATGAGAGGCTTCAGCAATGCATAGAGCGTAATGGTCAGCATTTCGAGCATTTACGGGGGCATTAAAAACCTTCCTCCTTTAAATAGGTCCTTTTTAGGGCCACAACTTACATAATAGAAACAATTCCAGAAAAATATAGTTAAAAAAAAGTAAAAATTTAAGGGATTTTCGTATAAAATCTTCTTTGGCCGATATTTTAGGTTAGGAACAAGATATCGAGATGCGGTTTTCGCGAGCTTGTTTAGGCATCATTTATCTACTTGTTTATGGAAAAAAGTCATACCAATGCATTTAATTTTTTTGCGAAAATTAACCGTCTCTGTCGGAATGTCGAACAAAGCCCTCTAGCGACGACATGTAAAATTAACAAAATTTCAAATATTATAAAATTGGTAACCCAAGAATATCTCATTTCAATGCGCCCAAGTTTGTTAAAATCGGCTTATCCGTTTAGAAGATATAGGGGGTTACTTAAGTAAACCTTTGAATACCCCCCACCACGTTATTTTTAGACAAGTCAAAAAGTGCCAAACAAAAAAAGTTCAGATTACCCTCGACTTTAAGGATCAGTTATTTGTTTATTAGGTTAATACAGCAGAATTCACAGAAACATCACTTTTTTAGATTCACTATTGCAGGTACACCCTCTAGCGGTCATTGCAGTAACTTGAACATATTTTCCAGGTTTTTGTATTGGCCGTTTTAGTAATAACTTTTTTTTGCGCAAGCCTCTACGATGGATAGTTTCCCAGATACAGTACCTTGTATTCTTAGTTGGCCACCCTGTACAATTCGGCGCTGTTTATTAGTACATATAAGGGAACAAATCAAGTTCCCAAGTAGGCACGAAGCAGACTTTTTTCATTCTTCTTCTAGTACGAAAACCTAACTGAATGCTTTTATAAGTGTTAAAGTTATTATATGTGTCTTACTGGTTATAATACGTTTCGACCAAACAATATTTGAACTAATGTATAAACGTGTAAATATTGTAATATAATTAACAATAACATGAATGTAACGTATTTAGGGTGGACATTGAACTTCAATGTAACGTCCTACGTAAGTCACATTTTTTAAGATTTTACATTAAACACAACTTTACAGTAACATTGAACGGTTTTCTTGCAGAGTTTAGCGCCGACATAGTACGTTTTAGTAAAACCTCTGTAGAACGCCTATAGTCTTTGAGACGTAACGTTAGAAAGCTCTACAAAAATTTACTATAACGTCTTGCTAACGATATGCTTATTGAGCATTTAACATCCTAGGCAATGAATTTGAAATTTTTAAGACGAATGTGAAATTGCCGAAACCCGGACAGAACCGAGGCGAATAAACCTCACTTCATACATTAATAGAAAATTGGTATGTAACTAAATATATAAACTTTTCTGTGTAATACCAATAGTTAACATGTCATTAAATTTCGCAAAAATTTAATATATTTTCTTAATCTTATGTAAAGTATTCCAAATACAAAAACTGTTACTCGTAACTCGTGCGCATCTTTGGTGCTCTACCTTACATATGCTGCCGTATCATTTGCCATTTCTTTCGAGTCAGATACCGTATACTTCATTCGTTTAGACATTTTGTTAACGTTACCATACGTCCCAATTTTAGCAGGACAGTCCCTATTTTTCGCCGGATGTTCCGATTCAGAACATGTCCCACTTTTCACCACCGAATGAGTATTTGCACAATCGGAAAATTATTACTCTGTCTGTGCATTATATCAAAGTTATATTTTTAATGGAATACCCTGTATATTATATTTTTTTTGGAATCTACGAACAAATTGCAATAAAATTCCCTATACCTAAAACCTACCGTTTCAAAGTTATTTAATTATCTTTGAAATTACAGGCTTGAATTCAAAATTTATTTTTGCTACGTTTATTATTATTGAAACAGCGTAGCCTTTGTCAGTACTTTGCAAAAGGGTTGTTGTGTAAGAGAGCATAAAATTTTTGTTAAGAAAGTATACAGGGCACTCAAAAATCAAATTTCAACCGCAAGTACTTAATACTGCAAATAACTGCCTTCTTTTAAATAGCACACCCTGTATTTAAGAAAAAAATTGTAAAATTTTATAACCTTTCAAATTATACTAGGGTTCCATATACCTAACAGTTTTTTAGTTCTTTTTAAATTTTTAATTAAGTTATAATGATTCCGATACTCTTAGGTTTACTTGAAGATGCAAGGTGGCATTGAGAATCTTTAATTATTTTTTGACATTTGTTAAATAATATAACGTCATAATATTGTATTTCTAAGGTAAACAGAAAACATGTGCTTGGTGGAATGAGTCGGTAAAAAAGGCAGTATCTAAGAAAAAGATGCGTACATGGCAATGATTGCTGCAAAAAATGAGACTGAGAAGAAACGATTGTATGAGGTGTACAGATTAAGAAACAAAGAAGCGAAGGAGGTAGTGAGAATAAGTAAAGAGGAAGTGATGGCTGTGGAAGGAGAGAAAATGCAGAATGATTTTGAGGGAAACAAAAAACAAGAGGCAGGGATAGTTTTGCCTACCCCGCAAGGGAATGGCGTGAAGGTTAAGTTAAGTTAAGCCACTTTGTAATAATAAGCGAATTTGTCCTACGGAAATTGTGTAAAAATGAAAACATACTCTGTACACAAAAGAATTGATATGATTTTAACGATTGGAGAATGGAGCAGAAAGAGTTTATAGTCAAAGATATCCCACTCGCAATCATCCAAACAAAAGAGTATTGCAACGATTGTTGGAAGTGTTCCGTAGAACGGGAAGTAAATTAACAGATAAAAGCATGTTACTGAAAATGCAGACAATGAGTTTGAGTTAAGCGTTGGCCTTGTTGAGAATCCTCACACAAGTCAGGGTAAACTAAGTCGAGTTGTACCTTTCAGCAAACGAAGCGTTGGTAGAATAATTAAGACTTGATTTTTGCCTATGGGCTCTCGACAAAGTGGGTGAAAATGATAATTTTTGCGACTCTGTGCTATTTACAGACGAATCTACGTTCCATAATAACGGATTGGACAACAGACACAATTTACATTACTACAGTGATGAAAATCCCATTTAGTTCGCATCCTTGATTATCAGCACATAATATAGTCTCGCTTTTTTAATGGAAATTTAAACGGTCAAAATTTATAAGGTTTTTACAACATAATTTACCTCTTTTAGAATATATTCCAATATATATCAAAAGGCAGATGTGGCTTCCTTTAGATGGTGCTCCGGCACATTTTGAAGTCCGAGAATATTTCAATAGAACTTTCACTAATAAATGGATACGACGGGGAGGACCACAAAATTGGCCGGCAAGATCCCCAGATATGACTATTTTTTTATGGAGCTACATAAAAGGTATTGTTTAAACGTACCTCCGACTACAGCTGATGATATGAAGGCAAGAATACGCAATGCATTAGAAGCAATAACACCTCAAATATTATTAAATGAAAAGAGGTCTTTCCAAGACAGAATACACCTTTGTGTTTGTAGTTGTAACTATTTTTTTAAATTCTATACGTGATTAAATTATTTTTATGTTTTATTAATATCCCGTATTTTTTAAGTTTTATTTACCCGAAAAAATAGAAAAAAGATGTCATATTGTATTTCAAGGCCGTCTTAATATTGAAGAATTAGATGTAATATTAAAAAAAAAAGAAATAAAAATAACTTAAAAACTGTTAGAGTTAGGTATGAGGAACCCTAATATAATTTGAAAGGTTATAAAATTTTACAACAAATTTTTTATTAAATACAGGGTGTGCTATTTAAAATAAGGCAGTTATTTGCAATATTAGGTACCTGCAGTTGACATTTGATTTTTGAGTTCCCTGTATATTTCCTTAACAAAAATTTCATGTCTTACACAACAACCCTTTTGCAAAGTACTAACTGAGGCTACGCCTTTTCAATAATAATAAACGTAACAAAAATAAATTTTGAATTCAAGCCTGTAGTTTAAAAAATCATTAAATATCTTTGTAACAGTAGGTTTTAGGTATAAGGAATTCTATTGCAACTTGCCTTTATTTTGTTCATAGATTTCAAAAAAACATACAATATATACGGTGATCCATTAAACAAATATAACTTTAATGTGGATCTCTTTTATGAATTATTTTTAAATTGTGCTCCTAAACACCCTGTATATTCTCTAAGAAAACAGAATTAAAAAATTCCAATAGGCTCCTATAGAAACTCCGTGGCGTATACGGTGCGCCACCCTGTATATATTGTTTATAACAGGTGTACAAAACTTTGACATCGTGTTCGGAAAATCATTTTAAGAAAAAAATGTTGTATGAAGATAGGTCGTATTTTGTTTATTTACAGAACTACATATGTTTGAAGTTTTATTTAATTAGAAAGTAAAACTAAAACTTTAAAAATGGATAACAAGAAAAATAAATGGCTATGAAACAAAAATATTGTCTATAACAGTTGTTCAAAATGCTCCCCTTGAGATCGAATGCCGAATTTCGTTAAATCTATTTGTTATTTGGTCAAGTAATTGTTCACGTGTATTAATTTCGACGCTGTAAACCAGTTGCTTTAAATGGTCCCAGGGTTTAGGTCGGGAGATCTTGGCGGCTAAGAAATAAAACCTCCCCAACCAATCCATCGTTCAAGATAATGTCCATTCAACCATTGACATGCTTGTCAACCGTAGTGAGGTGGTGCGTCATCGTGCTGAAACCGCATTTATTGCCGAACAAGAAGAGGAATATGTTCAATCTTCTCAGAAAGCGTTTCATCAAGAAAAGTTAAATAGTGTTCGGCATTTAGCCTGTGTGCTAAAACGCCTAATTCAAAAAGTTCTCCGTTAAAGATACCAGTCCAAGTATTCACATTAAAACGGTGTTAAAATCGCTATTGTCTAACAGCATGTGGATTCTGGAGATCCCACAGAGAGTAGTTATGAGTGCTATTAATACCCTCTCTAGTAAATTGGTCCTCATCTGTCCATACTATTCTAGTTAAAAATATTGGATCTTCGGCAATTTTTTGTAACAACCAAGCACAAAATTATGCACGCTGGCCGTAATCTTCCGGACGTAATGCCAGGATACGTTTAATGTGTAATTGTGTGTAATTTGGTGTAATTGTTCACGATGTAGTGTTTGCCATACAAAGTTTTGAGATAGACGAAAATGCACTGCGACGCGTCTAGTGCTCAGTGTGGGGTTGTTCAACACTACATCAATTACGTTTTCTTCGTTATTGACGATATATTTTCTAGAAGATTACGTGGAACAATTGAACCAGTTTCTTGATGGTTGACGTATATCAGTAAATCTCTGGCGATACTCTCTAGATGCCTGAAGACCGTTACCATTGCAATACCCATACAGATAAACAATATCTGCATATTCAGCTATATTAGACTCACTTATTTTGACAAATATCAACTTAAATGTTTCACAAATTATGTTGTTTATTTCCATGGCTAATAAATTTTAAAGTTGTACTTTAATGATTATTTCTATTTCAATAAAACTTAAATCTGACGTAGTTTAATAAATAAACAAAATACGACCTATCTTCATATAACATTTTTTTCTTAAAATGACTTCCCGAATACGATGTCAAAGCTTTGTACACCTATTATAAATCACCCTGTATATACAGGGTGAATCTTATCTAATCCGCCAAAATTAAAGGAGTACTAGAACTCATCATTCTAAGCAAAAAAGTTCATATGTACATGGTTCCGGAAATGCTTCGTTTCCGAGATACAGGGTGTCAAAGTTGAAAAAATAAATCGCGATTTCTTCAACATCTTTCGACTGTTTCGAAGTAATTTCATGAAATTTTGTGTACGGGGTTTTTTTGGGACAGTTGTTTCAACATTTATCGAAAGAACATGTTTACTTTTAATATTAATTTCTTTTCTTTTTCTTTTTTAATGTTGGATATTTTAGTGCTCCTTACAAAAGTTAGTTTTAAATAAATAAACATTGTGAGCTTTAAATGCGTTTTTCTCAGAAAAGATCACTAAAATGCACCTTTTTTTAGGAGAAAAAAATAGGAGAATCGATTTTTCTAGTCCAAAATGGCATTCAGTGTAGCACAAAAAGGGGTCGAAATGGTTGCCGCTGGCGCCCTCTAGAAGTCACAACTAAATTGACCACAAATTTGAATTTGTCATCTCAAAAAACCACCGTATACGAAATTTCATGAAATTATTTCGAAACGGTCGAAAGATATTGAAGAAAACGCGATTTATTTTTTCAACTTTGACACCCTGTATCTCGGAAACGAAGCATTTCCGGACCCATGTACACATGAACTTTTTTGCTTAGAATGATGAGTTCTAGTACTTCTTTAATTTTGGCGGATTAGGTAAGATTCACCCTGTATATGTATATATATATATATATATATATATATATATATATATATATATATATATATATATAGTGTTTTTTAGAGTTTACTTGAAAAATTACATTTTTGTAAGCTGCGCATAAATGCGTGAAACAAATTCAATGAAATTCGGCAATAGTGTATTTTAGAGGGTTACCGTCATTTTAATAATCGAAAAAATCCAGGAAAAATTAGAGAAGGGTCAAAACCACCTTCATCCCTTGATAATTTTTTTTTTATTTTCTTAGGGGTGGTGATACGGTTCTAAGACTTCTTTTAATTTTTTTACTCTTGTATAAACTCCGTATTTCGCATAGTTTCCAAGGAAAACATGTTTTCTCAAACAATGATAACCTATATTCTTAGAATACGTTTAATAAAATTTCAAAACAACGTTTAGGTAACGATGCACACAAAGACAAAATTATTCATATAAGTGTTTAATTTGACGTACACTTACATTAATGCAGAGGTCGATTCGACGTAAAAAATTGGGATGCACCCTCCTCAGAACATTTTCGTTTTCTCGTAGTTCGTTTACAACATTTTGAATTCTGTTCCACAGTGGTTCGAATTGATTAATTTGAACCTCGTATACTTGTGTTTTTAACGCTCCCCAGATGAAAAAGATATTCTCTTACGCCACGTGCAATATGAGGTGGTGCACCTCCGTGCATGAAGAACATGCTTCGATGCAAATCAGGAGCCACGTCATCTAATAATTCTGGGAATATTTCATGAAGGAAACGAAGGTAACTATCGCCATCCAGATGATCAGTCAATCGGAGCGGTCCATTTATCGAATTCCTAATTGTTCTGATCCAGACAAGGATCTTAAATTCTCGTTGACAATTTTTGCCTTTAATAGCAAGGGATTTTATTCTGCATATGCTCATTGTGTAGGTTCGTCATGCAATGACGTGTACACAAGACTCATCAGCCTTGTATTAGTGGGGAATCCGTCCTCGACTGCTGTGCGTTCCTGAACAATTTGTAAAAAACTTATAGGTGCTCCGTAGACAAGTGGCAATAATTCTTGCACCAGCTGTATGTGGAATGGACGAATTGATCGCGCAACATCCGACTTACAGTGCTTTTTGAAATCTCTGTTTCTCGTTGCAATTTTCTGTTATTGGTCCGAGGATTATTATCGATCATTTGAAGAACTGGTTCTTCTGCAATAGGTCTTCAAGCTTGTCGAGGTTTTCAAACACTTATTGTGAATGGCCTGAACTTTCCCGTTTCTCGGGGACGCGTTTCGTCTCTGGCAAAAGCTTTATGATTTGGAATCCCCCTGGTTGTATACCTCTCTTGATACACGCGGACACTTTCGCGGCCGTTACCTTTAAAGTATCCAAGGAGTAACATTATGTCGGTCTGCTCATCGAAAGGGAAATCCATATTTGATAGCTTCCAAAGTAACACCAACAGCAACAGCAATAGTAATTGAAACAATAACGGTGATCGCGATAAAAGGAAACAATACAAAAGCAACTAGAAGTGAACGAATTATTGGCATATTATCTATTTTTTACTGTGAGCAATAACTGGCGCATTGAATTTGTTTTCTGTCAAAATCATGACTTTTGTTTTGTTACCATGTCGACGACCAACTAGATTTTGTATTGATATCTTATTAAACTTGTCCTAATAATATAGGTCATCAGTGTTTGGGAAAGCATTTTTTTTTTGGAACTATGCGACATGTGGAGTTTTTACAAGAGTCAAAAAATGAAAATGATGAGTAAACCTTCCTCTTGAAGAAGTCAACACCCCTAAGAAAATTACCAGGGGGTGAGGATGGTTTTGATCCTTCTACAATTTCTTCCGGCTTTTTTCAATTATTAAAATGACGTTGATACTCTAAAATGTACTTCTGCCAAATTTCATTGAATTTGTTCCACGCATTTCTGTACAGCGTTCAAAAATGTAATTTTTTAAGTAAACTTCTCACGTACAAATGTTACATTTTTTTATATAGGTAAATTGAGCGCAATCGATTTTTCTTGACCTGGACGTGGTGCTCCATTATATGAGTTGATATTTCACTATATCGGAGTTACATTTTGCGCCTCCGAAAATCAAGCACATTACACAGAAAGCCTTACACTTATGAAATATAAGACATACAGATTTCGTTTTCATGGCTTTATGCATTTCTTGCGTGTTTTACATGCCATACTTTATAGCATGTTAAATTGCACACACAGTTTATCGAAAACCAACTCATATGAATAGATAGCTGAACTCTATCTTCCACCACAATCCTGGTCAATTACATAGAGTTATGAAATCTTTGATATACCACTTACCTGAAGAAAGTTCTAAAATGGAAGGGGCGAAGACTTAATAAAATATTACTTCAAAATGGATACAAAGGTCAAGAAATATCGAAAATTACCAACGAAGTAAGACCCAGAAATAAGAACATGTCAAACAATGATCGCAAGATTCCTGTTATTCTATCTTATATAAAAGGAATTATAGACAGAATAGCAAGGAAGTTTCCCCAAAAATAATTTTAGAGCCGTATTCAAACCACACTCAACTTAGTCCCAATTTTTAAGAAACCCTAAGGACAAAATTCCCAATGTAAACCAAGGAAATGAGATACGGTATAACTGCCCAAGAACTTATGTCGGACAAACCAATAGAAAATAATAAGTGAGGGCCACTGAACACCAACTAGCAATTAAACAGCACAATCCTACATCGTCTTTAGTTGCACATCATTTAGACACCGGACACCAAATTAACCGCAACAATATTCGTTTAATAGCACCTCTACATACCTCACACGAAGGAATTACTAGAGAAGCAGTTGAAATTGAAAGAAGACCCAACGCCCTCAATAAACGGGATGGTACGTCCAGAATGCCGCAAATTTGGAAGAATACCATTAAACAAGTTGATTAGAGATTTTAACCAACTCCAAATCCTCCAGAAATTTCAAACAACTATGCTGCAATTACTCCTGACTACACCTTCTACATCGTGTACTAGACCAACTACCCGAAGTCAAACAAGCTCTTCCAGATGGACTTTAAATTAGCTACCTTGTTTCATATTCGACAATTCCTAAAGCTGCTTGGCTTGGAGCAGTTAAGCAGTGGAAGGAAAGAATCGCTAAATGCATTATAGCAGAAGACAACTACTCTGAACGTATCAAAAATAAAATTTTAAAAAGGTTATACTGGTTCTATTATTCTCAATAATAATGGTTTATCCCTCGCATAAAAGAGGTTGCATAATTATCCTAAAAAAATGTTATAAAAATTATTACATTTCCTTTAATTTTCAGTTTGTAGGTTGGAAGATAGTGGAGTGTTCCACGCAGATATTTAATAATGTATTTGCACAATTGAACATCTTGAAAAACCGTATCATTGATGGCAGAGATTCAGAAACAGCTGGAGTTGATTATAGTGTTAATGAATTTTACATATTAAAAGAACAACTTCCCATTTTGAAATAAGCCTCAATAGGCGTGGAAAAGGAACAGTGCCGTAACAATAACGTACGTTATAAGAGTTAGCCACAAACTCTTTTTTAATGTTAAAGCCACAAATGAGATTAACGGTAGATCAAAATGAAACATGGTTAAAGCACACGATTCAATCTCAACTACAGTAAGAGTTTAGACCAACTTAAGAAATAATAATCACGCGATAGGTGTGGGTTCAAACGTGGACGAAGTTGTCGTTTTTGTAAAACGGAGAATAATCAAAGCACTTCTTCTTCTCGGGTATGAAGCAAATTCCTAGTGCATCGGGCTTAAACA
>JARFJB010000025.1:3697500-3830000 GCA_036346205.1 Vesta saturnalis
CAAAAAGATTAATAAGAATAGTTAAGTAATTTATTTACTAATCTCTTAAAATGGCTACTTAAACTGACGGTAATTAAAACATTTTTGAAAGGTTGGCTTTTTAGGTATACTTATATTACTTTTAGATGAACTAAAAATTACCAGTTTGATCAATTAAAAAACTTTTTAATAATGTGGTGGTGTGTTTTACTCTAAAAATGTCGTCGAGTTAAAATAATACTGAATATGTGGTATAATAAAGTGCGATTTGCAAAATAAATTGTATTGATCTTTATACAACATGTAAAATAAAGGTAAATCTAAATAAAAAACACAATATGTTTTAGTCTTAAATCACTCTATACAGTTTCACAGCAAAATGAATATTATTTCAAAATAAAACCTTATTTTACTGTAATGGTGAATGATAGTTTAAATTAAAAAATGCATCATCCAGAGAAAATGAAGATACGTTTGAACTATGAAATGCCATTTACCGAGTAGTTATTATAAGGACGAATACTTATATACTACTATTTGCGCGACCTTTCGTTGAAGTTGTTTTTTTGGCTGAGCAAAGGGAATGTGCAAACTTACTATATCCCAATAATGTGTTGCGCCAAATGTCTTGTAATTTACCTGTTTATTGAATTAGCCTATCAATTTGCTTAATTAAGTTTATTGATTTCCTAATAGTTACTAATACTTTAGTCGTGTTGGAGTAATTGCTCTTCTAACAAAAGGGTTTGAAATTGTTTGTTGCTGTTGATTTAACTTAATTAAGACTTTTTTTATGCATATTCAATTAACATATTTGATAATTAATTCGGTGAGTGGGATTAAAAGTTTGAGGCAACGGAAATAGTTACAATAACAGTCGGTTACGTTTCTATAAGTAAAGATTAACAACATCTATTTAATACTGCCATGAAACGATACAATTTTATGCGTTATTCCACTAAGGCGGATTTGTAGCATCTATAAATAAATAAATTTTGGCAAAATATGTTAATTTTGGTTATTTAATGATATATTTAAAAGTGATACACTATTAATTTAAAAAAAAAGTTATAAAAAAATTCATATTTCAGGAAGGAACTAAACAACAGTACTTGATCATTAGCTTTAAATTGTTGCTATTATAACTCATCGCTATATTACTGCATTCATCCTGCGTTCAAACTTAGGTAATTGGGAAAAAGATGCGTTTAAGGGCAAACAAGAGTCCAAAAACGTATGTCCTTCTTCCTTGTTTCAAAGGGTTTTTCTTGCATCCATTTATTTTTCCAAAAATATCCGCTTCTGCGGCTGTCTGAACTCCCTTTGTACCGGTTCAGTTGCAACAGTCATCAAATATTTGATGAGTAACGAACCAAATTTTGAGAAATTTGAACTGCATTTGACAGGAAAAAATTTCCAGCAGCAGCAATGTTACAGGTCAAAGCAACTTTACCAATTGGTGACTGTGCATAAGTTTTCGTAACCATACTTAGTAAAATTTATTGATAAGAATATTCCTTTACTTGTTTTTAGATTCAACTTCTAATTAGAGCAACAATTACTAAAGCTCTTGGATATACTACAATTAGCTTTTTCTTCCTCACGTAACAGTTTAATGCAGTAATTTTAGCCAAACACCCACAGTATTCATAGAAATTAGTATGCCAAGGATCCTGATCACTTTTGTCACAGATTTGTCACCAGATCTAGGAAAAGTCACCAAAAGACTAGATTTCAAGGTTTAACATTGCCTATTTCAAGGGTAGACACAGGGTGAACTCTCGTTCTTTCATTGTAAGGTCAGTCCTGAAGGTCTCAAGGTCAACATGTTTCAAGGCCACGCCCTATTCAAATCAAGAACATTGTTCAAAGTCTATGCTTACCACATGAAAGAACAAAGACTATCTATTGTTCAGTTAGAAATAGATTGTTATCTCAATTCTAGGAAATCAAAAACGACATTGTTCAAAGTCTATGTTTACAATTTTCAAGGTAAAGAACAAAAGCGATTCATTCTTCTGGTCGAGTTATAAAAAAAATTGTTATCTCAATTTGAGAAATCAAAAAGGGGCTTCAAAGTCTATGCTTATAATTTTCAAGGTAAATGAATAAAGACGATTCATTGTTCAGTTAGAAATAGAGTGTTATCTAAATACATCTCTTTCAAGAACAAAGGCAATCCATTGTCAACGACAAAGTTTATGCTTATAAGGTCACACCTCTGCAAAGACGATCCATTCATCTCAATTTAGGAAATCAAGAGCCCTGAGGTGCATGTTTCAAAGCCAGCCCTAAACAGGTGGCTTTCCCCAAACAGGTAGCGCCAAAAACAGGTATGTTTCAAAACAGGTGTTTCCTAAAAACAGGTAGTTTCCTAAAACAGGTAGCTGTTTCAAAACAAGGGGTCCGTTTCAAAACAGGTGGCTGTTTCAAGTTTCCATACGACCACATCTCAATTTGAGAAAAAAAGGGGCCCCATTGTTCAAAGTCTATGCTTAAGGTCACATGAAAGAACAAGACGATCTATTGTTATGGATGAGTCAAGCTTAAAATTCTGGGAAATCATGAATAATGTATTGTTCAAAGTCTGTGAAATTTTCAAGGTAAATGAACAAAGATTCATTGTTATGGATGAGTTATAAAATAGATTATTATCTAAATACATCTCTTTCAAGAACAAAGGCAATCCATTGTCAACGCTTCAAAGTCTATTTTACAAGGCCAATGAGAACAAAGACGATCTATTGTTTTGTAGGTTATCGTAAATCAGCTGTATCCTCAAAATCATTGCCCTCGGTCTCAAGAAGTCTATGCATGTTTCAAAGCCACGCCCCCAAAACAGGTAAGTTTCCTAAAACAGGTAGCCGTTTCCTAAAACAGGTAGCTGTTTTAAAACAGGGGTCCGTTTCCCAAAACAGATAGCTGTTTGAAACTGTTTCCCATGTTCAGGTCGAAAATAGATTCCCATCTCAATTCCAGGAAATCAAAAAGGGGCCCATTGTTCAAAGTCTATGCTTACAATTTTCAAGGTAAAGAACAAAGATATTCCATTGTACAGGTTGAGTTATAAAATAGATTGTTATTCTTCTAGGAAATCAATAACAAAGGCGATGCATTGTTCAAAGTCTATGCTAAATTTTCAACCACATGAAAGAACAAAGACATCTATTGTTCTAGTTGATTTATAAAAATAGATTCTAAATACATCTCTTTCAAGAATAAAGGTGAACCATTTCAAGATTTAAAGTTTATGCTTAAAGGTCACACCTCTGATAACAAAGACGATTCATTGTTCAGTTAGAAATAGATTGTTATCTCAATTTAGGAAATCAATAACAAAGACATTGTCAACGCTTCAAAGTCTATGTTTACAAGGCCACATGAAGAACAAAGACGATTCATTGTTTTGGTTGAGATTCTCAAATTCTAGGAAATCAAGAATAAAGGGGTCCATTGTCAAAGTCTATGCTTACAATTTCAAGGTAAAAGAACAAAGACGATTCATTGTTTTGGGTCGAGTTTAAAATTGAGAACAAAGACGATGCATTGTTCAGACTGATTAGGTCATCTAACAAGTAAAATATTTTTATAAGACTACCAAATATACAGATTTTAAATTAGGGATATAGTCACTTTGTAATACCTCTGCTGGAGCATATCTATTTACTATTTGTTTTCACAATTTTCAACTGATTCTCGTTTAATGCGGACCACATCATCTTTCCTAATAGGTTCATTTATTGTATACTAGCCCATTAGCTTCCAAAAGTCTTCAATCAGGATCTACTTTGAGACATTGTTCGAGACTTATTACAAACCCAGCAAGCCCTGGGTATGCTTCAAGGTAAAAGTCACGCCTCCCAGTGTCAAGTGGTCAAAACAGGTAACCCTTTTAAAACAGGTAGCCGTTTCAAAACAGGGGGTCCGTTTCCCAAAACAGATATGTTTCAAACGTTTCCCATACGACCACATCTCAATTCTGAGAAATCAAAAAGGCCCCATTGTTCAAAGTCTATGCTTACAAGGTCACATGAAAGAACACAGACGATCATTGTTATGGATGAGTATAGCTTCTAAAATTTGGGAAATCATGAATAATGATTGTTCAAAGTCTTGCTTAAATTTTCAAGGTAAATGAACAAAGATGATCTATTGTTATGGATGAGTTATAAAAATAGATTATTATCTAAATACATTTTTCAAGAACAAAGGCAATCCATTGTCAACGCTTCAAAGTCTATGTTTACAAGGCCCTGAGAACAAAGACGATCTATTTTTTGTAGGTTATCGTACACATCAGCTGTATCCTCAAAATCATTCCCTGGTCTCAAAAGTCTATGCATGTTTCAAAGCCACGCCCCAAAACAGGTAGACGTTTCCTAAAACAGGTAGCCGTTTCCTAAAACAGGTAGTTGTTTTAAAACAGGGGTCCGTTTAAAACAGATAGCTGTTTCGCAACCGTTTCCCCATGTTCAGGTCGAAAATAGATTCCGCATCTCAATTCCAGGAAATCAAAAAGGGGGCCCATTGTTCAAAGTCTATGCTTACAATTTTCAAGGTTAAAGAACAAAGATATTCCATTGTACAGGTTGAGTTATAAAAATAGATTGTTATCTCTATTCTAGGAAATCAATAACAAAGGCGATGCATTGTTCAAAGTCTATGCTTACAATTTTCAAGGCCACATGAAAGAACAAAGACTATCTATTGTTCTAGTTGATTTATAAAATAGATTCTAAATACATCTCTTTCAAGAATAAAGGTGAACCATTATCAATGATTTAAAGTTTATGCTTAGAAGGTCACACCTCTGATAACAAAGACGATTCATTGTTCAGTTAGAAATAGATTGTTATCTCAATTCTAGGAAATCAATAACAAAGACATTGTCAACGCTTCAAAGTCTATGTTTACAAGGCCACATGAGAGAACAAAGACGATTCATTGTTTTGGTTGAGTCATTCTCAAATTCTAGGAAATCAAGAATAAAGGGGCCATTGTCAAAGTCTATGCTTACAATTTGCAAGGTAAAAGAACAAAGACGATTCATTGTTTTGGCTCTGTCGTAGCTTCTAAAATTCCGAGAACAAAGACGATGCATTGTTCAGACTGATTAGGTCATCTAACAAGTAAAATATTTTTATAAGACTACCACAATATACAGATTTAAGTATTATGGGATATAGTCACTTTTGTAATACCTCTGCTGGAGCATATCTATTTACTATTTGTTTTTCACATTCAATTTCCTTCAACTGATTCTCGTTTAATGCGGACCACATCATCTTTCCTAATAGGTTCATTATATTGTATACTAGCCATACATTCAGCTTCCCTTAAAAGTCTTCATATCAGGATCTACTTTGAGACATTGTTCGAGACTTATTACAACCCCGCAAGCCCTGTGGTGCATGCCAATAAGCAATGTCACGCCTCCCAGTGCCCTCAAGTGGTCTAAACAGGTAGACGTTTCCAAAACAGGGAGCCCGTTTCAAAAACAGGGGTCCGTTTCAAAACAGAGGGTCCGTTTTCCAAAACAGATGGCTGTTTCTCAACACAGGTAACCGTTTCCCACCAAGGTTACACGAGAGAACATAAGCGTTCTGATTCCTAAAAATAGATTGTTATCCACCCACCCCCCTCAATTCTAGGAAATCAAGAACAAAGGGGGTCCATTGTTCAAAGTCTATGCGGATTCATTGTTCTGGTCGAGTTATAAAATAGATTGTTATCTAAATACCCTTCGATTCTAAGAAATCAAGAACAAAGGCGATCCATTATTTTAGCCAACGCTTCAAAGTCTATGTTTATAATTTTCAAGGTCACATGAGAGAACAAAGACGATCCATTATTCCGTTATTCTAAAAAATAGATTGTTATCTAAATACATCTCAATTCTGGGAAATCAAGAAACGCTTCAAAGTCTATGCTTATAAGGCCACACCTTGATAACAAAGGCGATTCATTGTTGAGTCATAGCTTCTGAAATTCTGAGAACACAGACGATGCATTGTTCAGACTGATTAGGTCATCTAACAAGTAAAATATTTTTTTATAAAACTTATAATTTATTAACCACAATATTCATCTATATATACAGATAAAAGATCGATTTAAGTAAATATAATTTATGGCAAATTTGATGTACTTAACATTTTGTAATACCTTTGCTGGATCATATCTATTTTATTTATTATTTGTTTTTCACATTCAATTTCCTTCAACTGATTCTCGTTTAATGTGGTCCACAAGACATCATCATCTTTTCCTAATAGGTATTTTCATCGCTTCATTATAATGCTTATTTAGCCATACATTCGGCTTTCCTTAAAGTTTCATATCAGGATCTGTGATCCTTTACTTTGAGACATTATCCGTGACTCATTACAAACCTACATCTCTTAAACTTATATGCAAAAACACAAATTAAAATCTTTTAATTATACAGTTACGTAAATTTAAAGTTAATTCCGAGAATTCCCAAGGGCACACCTCTGAGAAAATAACAAAGAATTCATTGTTCCGACCGAGTTATAAAAATACACCTCAATTCTGAGAAATCAATTTTTAAAGAACAAAAGACGATTCATTGTTTAAGCCGACGCTTCAATGTCTATACTTACAAAATTTCAAGGTCACACTTTTATAACAAAGGCGATCCATTGTTCTGGTCGAGTTATAATTTCTAAAAATAGACAAGGTCACGCCATATTACAATTCAGAAAATAATTTTCAAGGTCCCAATCCTGTCCGATCCTGTCCATATTTTAAGAATGCAACTGGTACATCATATAAGGAGAGTGCATGATAATTTTACGGTAAACCTAAAGTGCTGTGAAGAGCAATTAGATATTAAAATAATAGATGTCTAACACTTGCATAGAAGGGAAACTTATGCGTCGAATTGTGCGGTTTAACTACAATGGTTCTTGTGCATTTTAAATTTGAAATTGTTTTTGAAAATTGTATATGTTTTGGGGGTCACGCTAAGAGACAATGATTGTAATAGTTGATGTACAGGATTCAAAACGGCAAAACATGTATTTACACCCAAAGAGCTAGCAATATACAATGGAAATCAAGCTGCCCATTTTGTGTTCAAACCACCATTTCCTTGGCACCTCTTAGATGTAGATTTCAAGCCTTGTTTGGTTAATCAATAATCATCACTGCATCAAATGGGGATCTGGATATACCTCTAAATTTTAATAACCGTGGTTTCTAAAGATGATGTTACGGGGCGAGAAAAGCCGATTACATTCGAAAATATTGAGACAGTCAGTTATAGAAATTTAAGAGCAACCATCTTTACCCAAAATGAAAACAACTTGTTTCTTTCATACACAAACCACCTGTAATTGTGCTTTTAACGAATGTACACTTTTATATAATAACTATGTAAGACAATATCAGTAAAAGGTTCATAAAATGTGTGGCTTACAAAAAGGGGGAAAAGTTTGTAATATTTACAATAAAATGCTATTATTTTAAGTGTATTATTTTATGTAAAAGCCCTCTGATGCAAACTATTTCTCAGGTTATAACCCAGCCTATCCATCTAGGTCAACAAGTCAACTTTTAACATTCCTTGGAGGTAAAATTTGGGAAACAAAATAAGAGTTCCTATTACTGAATTCTAAAATAGAATCAGTTCGGGAAACAAGAGGGTTGTTGTCTATGCTGAATGTTTATCAAGGTTCCTGTATTGGCTAAACGTTATGCTTATCTGGTTGTTGGAAATTCTTGGTCTCCAAGAAATTTTCAAAGACCATATGTCCTACAGGCCGATCTTACCCGACATCATCCGAAATGTTGGAAACCTGCAGGACCAACTAAACGAGTCATGGAAACAAGAATCTATTAATAAGGTGGGCTCACATTATGGTCCGCCAGGATGTTAAAACAGATAACTGTTTAAAACAAGCCTCAACACAGGTTTCCAGAGCCATTAATCATAGCTGAGGCTGACCAATTCTAAACGAGACATGGAAACAAGAAGAATGATGGGTCTATGCTTAATCGTGGGCTCAACTATGGTCCTAAGCCAGGTTGAAGTTTAAATACAGATAACCGTTTCCCAAAACAGGGGAGGCATCAACACAGGTTTTCTAGAGCCATTAATCAAGCTGATTGACCAATTCTAAACGAGTCATGGAAACAAGAAGAATGATGGGGTCTATGCTAATAAGCGTGGGCTCATACTATGGTTAACTGGGTTGAGGCAGTTTCCCAAATACAGATAACTTTTCCCAAAACAGGGGAGCTGTCACTCAACACAGGTTTCCCCAGAGCCATTAATCATAGCTGAGGCTGACCAATTCTAAACGAGCATGGAAACAAGAAGAATGATGGGTCTATGCTAATTCGTGGGCTCATACTATGGTCCCAACCGGGTTGAGGCAGTTTCCCAAATACAGATAACCGTTTCCCCAAAACAGGGAGGAGATTAATCATAGCTGAGGCTTTTAAACGAGTCATGGAAACAAGAAGAATGATGGGGTCTATAAAAGCGTGGGCTCATTATGGTCCAAGCCAGGTTGAGGCAGTTCCCCAAATACAGATAACCGTTTCCCAAAACAGGGGAGCCGCCACTCAACACAGGCTAAACTGAACTAGGTCAAAACTTAAACATCTGGTCATGAGGGGTTAGAAGGTCCAAGTACAATCTGAAAGTAGTTTTATATTATAGAAAAAGCTAATCACTTTTAGGGGTAAAGGGTAGCCCAATAGGCTTATCATCTAGGAGTGCAATGCTGACCCTGAGAAAATGATGAATTCTGCACCGCTTTTGAGAAGAAGAAGGGCTAGAATAGAAAGTAGTGTTGGCAACCATGATTGTTAGGGTTTAAAAGTCCCCATTGTATGTGTGCACAGTAGACTCTTGATTAGCAGCAATGACGAAAGTAGTAGTACGTAAGGTAGAAAGTACAGAAAAAGCAGTAAGTGTGGAGGAGCGAAAGAAGAGGTTGGAGACATTAAAAAACAAGTAAAAGAAATAAAACTCGATTTGGAGTGTTATATAGTGAAAACAAAATGATGAAGCTGCGTATTAGCAATATGTAAAATAGTGTAGTAAAACATGAAATTTTGGGAAGGATGAGTTTAAATACCTATTTTAAAGAAGAAGAAAAGACGCTGCTATGTGTTGTTATAAGTATCTCACAATTGTATTAGGTTTAAGTAACTGTATCATTAAAAATAAAGACTTTAAAAGTTAAAGAGACGGTTTTCGGTATTCTCTTCCCCATAATGGTTCCTTATTTTGGCATATCTAGGCCGGTTCGATATCCACCTTTACCGAAATCTCCCATAAGGAAATGGAACCCTGCCGTACGTTGGGCTTTAAATTGGCCTATAACAACGTATAAAAGAAGATTTATTGAAAAGATCAATGACAGTAAAATGATCCCTAAAAAAAAGCAATTTACTGCAGATCGTTATTGTTTTTAATCATTAAATGGCGTTTATGCATATGTAAAAAATTTTTTATTATAATGAATAATATGACTTTCCTTTGTATCAAAACCCTTGGACTTAAAAAGAGTAAACAGTGACAGCTTGCAGTATAGAAATGGAGTTAATTTGATGTAATTTTTATATAAAAGGTTAAGAAAATCGATTTATAGTTTTAATGTTGCAGGACAAGGAGACCTGATTGTATATATGAATAGTTTTTTTGTGTGTTAGGCGTTAGAATGGGTTTTCATTGTGTTAAAGGGGATACAATAGGCTTGCATGTAATTTTAAAAATGTATTAAGTTCACACCTCGAGAAAAGAACAAAGGCGATTCATTGTTTTTGAGTTATAAAAATAGATTGTTATCCAGCTACCCCACCATTTCAGGTCTGAGAAATCAAGAAAAAGGGATCCATTTTAAAGTCTATGCTTTCAAGGTCACATCTTAATAACAAATGTGATCCATTGTTCAGTCATAATTGCTAAAAAATAGATTGTTATCTAGATAAATAATTTCAGGCTCAATTCTAGGAAATCAAGGACAAAAGGATCCATTGCCGACGCTTCAAGCTCAAAGTTGTATTGCCCAAGGCCATCATACACATTGCCTACGTATATTCCTCAAGGTTCTTTTGAGTAAGGTTTAATTTTATAAACCAACCTCAGGAGTACTAAATAAAATTTTCAAGGCGTGGGGATTCTACCTTTCAGGGTCAAATTTTGGCTGAGTCAAGCAATTAGAAGACATTAAACTGAGCAAAGAAACAACTCAGCAACTTAAAACTACATTACAAAACCTAGAAGTGTAACATCTATATACTTACATCTCATTTTATTCTATTTAAAAGGTTGCGAAATTTTATTGATGGTCTAGAGATATGTAGTTAGGATAAATCATCTAGAATAAACATTTTTTATTAATATAAACATATATTGTTATACACATTCCTTTACTAAAACACAGCTCTTTAACCAATTTTACGTTTCTTTGACCTTATGTTGATATCATCTTACTACATCAGCAAACATTTATCTGTGTGACACTTGCTTCCAACCTAGTACTTTTTACAAATGTAAGATAAATAAAAGTTTTCAGGATATTTTTATTTCAATAATAAGTAAAATTCTATATATATTACATGATCGGTAAGGCACCAAAAGTATACCAGGACAGTAACTAAGACATAAATTGTCCTACCTGTATGATTAGTTGAATGATATATTAGCAATGAAAATATTCTTAAGCTTGAAAACAACTAAAATGCATACGACTGAAACAATCAAGAAACACTTTTAGGTAGAGGGTAATCTATAAAAGTTAATATGGCCATCGGTTAGGGAATAGGAATTATATTATCAATTTATTATTGTTATTAATTCAAAAAAAAACGTTCATTAAAGAAATGCATAAAAGGTTACTCTTTTAATGTATATAAAACCTTTCTGTAAGCTTTAAATTATCTAATTAAATGAAGTATACCAATGTAGATTTTTACATATAATTAAAAGCGTGTTTACAAATGTTATTTAAGCAACATCTTAAAAAAAACATTGCACACGTTATCCAAATACGAATGGGGGCTCTGTATGAATGCAAGTCTATTGTATCCCTTTAAAACAATGAAAACCCATTCTAACGCCTAACACACAAATAAAAACTATTCATATATAACAATCAGGTCTCCTTCGTTCTGCAACATTAAAACTATAAATCGATTTTCTTAACCTTTTATATAAAAATTACATCAAATTAACTCCATTTCTATACTGCAAGCTGTCACTGTTTACTCTTTTAAGTCCAAGGGTAGTCAATTTAGGAATAGGGCTGAAATTTAATTTTTAGGTTTTTGCAAAAAATCAATTTAAATCTCCCTTATACAAAGGAAAGTCATTGTATTTTTTCATTATAACGCTTTACTAATAAATTTTAATTCACATATGCATAAACGCCATTTAATGATTAAAAACAATAACGATCTGGTTAAATTTTTTTATTTAGGGATCATTTTACTCATTGATCTTTTCCAATAAATCTTCTTTTATACGTTGTATATAGGCCAATTTTAAAGCCCAACGTACGGTAGGGGTTCCATTTCCTTATGGGAGATTTCTTAAAGGTCGATATCGAACCGTGCCTAGATATGCAGAGCCAATAAGGAACCATTATGGGAGAAGAGAATACCGAAAACCGTCTCTTTAACTTTTAAAGTCTTTATTTTTAATGATACAGTTACTTAAACCTAATACAATTGTGAATACTTATAACAACACATAGCAGCGTCTTTTCTTCTTCTTAAAATAGGTATTTAAACTCATCCTTCCCAAAATTTCATGTTTTACTACACTATTTTACATATTGCTAATACGCAGCTTCATCATTTTGTTTTCACTATATAACACTCCAAATCGAGTTTTATTTCTTTTACTTGTTTTATTAATGTCTCCAACCTCTTCTTTCGCTCCTCCACACTTACTGCTTTTTCTGTACTTTCTACCATACTACTACTTTTCGTCATTGCTGCTAATCAAGAGTCTACTGTGCACACATACAATGGGGACTTTTAAACCCTAACAATCATGGTTGCCAACACCTTTTATTCTAGCTTCTTCTTCTCAAAAGCGGTGCAGAATTCATCATTTTCTCCAGCATTGCACCCTAGATGATAAGCCTATTGGAAAAGCTACCCTTTACCCCTAAAAGTGATTAGCTTTTCTATAATATAAAACTACTTTCAGATTGTACTTGGACCTTCTAACCCCTCATGACCAGATGTTTAAGTTTTGACCTAGTTCAGTTTAGCCTGTGTTGAGTGGCCCCTGTTTTGGGAAACGGTTATCTGTATTTAACATCCTGGGACCATAGTATGAGCCCACGCTTATTAGCATAGACCCCTTCTTGTTTCCATGACTCGTTTAGAATTGGTCAGCCTCAGCTATGATTAATGGCTCTAGAGGGGAAACCTGTGTTGAGTGACAGCCCCTGTTTTGGGAAACGGTTATCTGTATTTGGGGAACATCCTGGGGACCATAGTATGAGCCCACGATTATTAGCATAGACCCCTTCTTGTTTCCATGTCTCGTTTAGAATTGGTCAGCCTCAGCTATGATTAATGGCTCTGGAGGGGAAACCTGTGTTGAGTGACGGCTCCCCTGTTTTGGGAAACGGTTATCTGTATTTGGGGGAACATCCTGGCGGACCATAATATGAGCCCACGCTTATTAGCATAGACCCCCTTCTTGTTTCCATGACTCGTTTAGAATTGGTCCTGCAGGTTTCGGCTACATTTCGGATGATGTCGGGTAAGATCGGCCTGTAGGACATATGGTCTTTGAAAATTTCTTGGAGACCTTGAGAATTTCCAACAACCAGATAAGCATAACGTTTAGCCAATACAGGAACCTTGATAAACATTCAGTATAGACAACAACCCTCTTGTTTCCACGAACTGATTCTATTGCTAGAATTCAGTAATAGGAACTCTTATTTGCTATTTCCTAGAATTTTACCTCCAAGGAATGTTAAAAGTTGACTTGTTGACCTAGATGGATAGGCTGGGTTATAACCTGAGAAATAGTTTGCATCAGAGGGCTTTTACATAAAATAATACACTTAAAATAATAGCATTTTATTGTAAATATTACAAACTTTTCCCCCTTTACTTGTAAGCACACACATTTTATGAACCTTTTACTGATATTGTCTTACATAGTTATTATATAAAAGTGTACATTCGGCACAATTACAGGTGGTTTTGAAAAGAAACAAGTTGTTTTCATTTTGGGTAAAGATGGTTGCTCTTCAATTTCTATAACTGACTGTCTCAATATTTTTCGAATATAATCGGCTTTTTTCTCGCCTTTTAGCGTACATATCATCTGTTACCGATATTAGTTCACGAAGTATATGTGGAAAGAGATGTGTAGAGGTATATCCAGATCCCCATTTGATGCAGTGATGATTATTGATTAACCAAACAGCTTGTCGTTGAAAGTCTACATCTAAGAGGTGCCAAGGAAATGGTGGTTTGAACACAAAATGGGCAGCTTGATTTCCATTGTATATTGCTAGCTCTTTGGGTGTAAATACATGTTTTGCCGTTTTGAATCCCTGTACATCAACTATTACAATCATTGTCTCTGTAGCGTGACCCCGCAAAACATATGCACAATTTTCAAAACACAATTTCAGAATTTAAAATGCACAAGAACGCATTGTAGTTAAACCGCACAATTCGACGCATAAGTTTCTTCTATGCAAGTGTTAGACATCTACTTATAACTTTAACTAATATCTAATTGCCTTCACAGCACTTTAGGTTTACCGTAAAATTTATCACTCTCCTTATATAGATGTACCAGTTGCATTCGGGGTTAAAATATGGACAGGATCGGACAGGATTGGGACCTTGAAAATTATTTCTCTGAATTGTAATATGGCGTGACCTTGTCTATTTTTAGAAATTATAACTCGACCAGAACAATGGATCGCCTTTGTTATAAGAAGTGTGACCTTGAAATTTTGTAAGTATAGACATTGAAGCGTCGGCTTAAACAATGAATCGTCTTTTGTTCTTTAAAAATTGATTTCTCAGAATTGAGGTGTATTTTTATAACTCGGTCGGAACAATGAATCGTCTTTGTTATTTTCTCAGAGGTGTGCCCTTGGGGGGAATTCTCGGAATTAACTTTGAAATTTACGTAACTGTATAATTAAAAGATTTTAATTTGTGTTTTTGCATATAAGTTTAAGAGATGTAGGTTTGTAATGAGTCACGGATAATGTCTCAAAGTAAAAGGATCACAGATCCTGATATGAAGGCTTTAAGGAAAGCCGAATGTATGGCTAGTAAGCATTATAATGAAGCGATGAAAATACCTATTAGGAAAGATGATGATGTCTTGTGGACCACATTAAACGAGAATCAGTTGAAGGAAATTGAATGTGAAAAAAAAATAAATAAAATAGATATGATCCAGCAAAGGTATTACAAAATGTTAAGTACATCAAATTTGCCATAATATGTATATTTACTTAAATCAATCTTTTATCTGTATATATAGATGAATATTGTGGTTAATAAATTATAAGTTTTATAAAAAAATATTTTACTTGTTAGATGACCTAATCAGTCTGAACAATGCATCGTCTGTGTTCTCAGAATTTCAGAAGCTATGACTCAACAATGAATCGCCTTTGTTATCAGGGGTGTGGCCTTATAAGCATAGACTTTGAAGCGTTTCTTGGCTTTCCAGAATTGAGATGTATTTAGATAACAATCTATTTTTTAAATAATAACCTTTGTTTTCATTGACCTTGAAAATTATAAACATAGACTTTGAAGCGTTGGCTAAAATAATGGATCGCCTTTGTTCTTGATTTCTTAGAATCGAAGGGTATTTAGATAACAATCTATTTTTATAACTCGACCAGAACAATGAATCACTTGCATAGACTTTGAACAATGGACCCCCTTTGTTCTTGATTTCCTAGAATTGAGGTGGGGTGGTAGCTGGATAACAATCTATTTTTAGGAATCAGAACGCTTATGTTTCTCGGTAACCTTGGTGGGAAACGGTTACCTGTGTTGAGAAACAGCCATCTGTTTTGGAAAACGGACCTCTGTTTTGGGAAAACCCCTGTTTTGTGAAACGGGCTCCTGTTTTAGGAAACGTCTACCTGTTTAGACCACTTGAGGGCACTGGGGAGGCGTGACATTGCTTATTGAAAGCACCACAGGGCTTTGGTAGGTTTGTAATAAGTCTCGAACAATGTCTCAAAGTAGATCCTGATATGAAGACTTTTAAGGGAAGCTGAATGTATGGCTAGTATACAATATAATGAACCTATTAGGAAAGATGATGTGGTCCGCATTAAACGAGAATCAGTTGAAGGAAATTGAATGTGAAAAACAAATAGTAAATAGATATGCTCCAGCAGAGGTATTACAAAGGTGACTATATCCCATAATACTTAAATCTGTATATTGTGGTAGTCTTATAAAAAATATTTTACTTGTTAGATGACCTAATCAGTCTGAACAATGCATCGTCTTTGTTCTCGGAATTTTAGAAGCTGACAGAGCCAAAACAATGAATCGTCTTTGATCTTTTACCTTGCAAATTGTAAGCATAGACTTTGTACAATGAACCCCCTTTATTCATGATTTCCTAGAATTTGAGAATGACTCAGCCAAAACAATGAATCGTCTTTGTTCTCTCATGTGGCCTTGTAAACATAGACTTTGAAGCGTTGACAATGTCTTTGTTATTGATTTCCTAGAATTGAGATAACAATCTATTTCTAACTGAACAATGAATCGTCTTTGTTATCAGAGGTGTGACCTTCTAAGCATAAACTTTAAATCATTGATAATGGTTCACCTTTATTCTTGAAAGAGATGTATTTAGAATCTATTTTTATAAATCAACTAGAACAATAGATAGTCTTTGTTCTTTCATGTGGCCTTGAAAATTGTAAGCATAGACTTTGAACAATGCATCGCCTTTGTTATTGATTTCCTAGAATAGAGATAACAATCTATTTTATAACTCAACCTGTACAATGGAATTCTTTGTTCTTTAACCTTGAAAATTGTAAGCATAGACTTTGAACAATGGGCCCCTTTTGATTTCCTGGAATTGAGATGCGGAATCTATTTTCGACCTGAACATGGGGAAACGGTTGCGAAACAGCTATCTGTTTTGGGAAACGGACCCCTGTTTTAGGAAACGGCTACCTGTTTTAGGAAACGGCTACCTGTTTTAAAACGTCACCTGTTTTGGGGCGTGGCTTTGAAACATGCATAGACTTGTTTGAGACCGAGGGCAATGATTTTGAGGATACAGCTGATGTGTACGATAACCTAAAAACAATAGATCGTCTTTGTTCTCTCATGTGGCCTTGTAAACATAGACTTTGAAGCGTTGACAATGGATTGCCTTTGTTCTTGAAAGAGATGTATTTAGATAAAATCTATTTTTATAACTCATCCAAACAATGATCTCTTTGTTCATTTACCTTGAAAATTGTAAGCAAGACTTTGAACAATACATTATTCTTGATTTCCCAGAATTTTAGAAGATGACTCATCCATAACAATAGATCGTCTGTGTTCTTTCATGGAAATTGTAAGCATAGACTTTGAACAATGGGGCCCCTTTTGATTTCTCAGAATTGAGATGTGGTCGTATGGGGAAATTGGAAACAGCTATCTGTTTTGGGAAACGGACCCCCTGTTTTAGGAAACGGCTACCTGTTTTTAGGAAACGGCTACCTGTTTATAGGAAACGGCTACCTGTTTTTAGGAAACGGCTACCTGTTTAGAGGAACGGCCACCTGTTTAGAGGGCGTTGCTTTGAAACATGCACCTCAGGGCTCTTGATTTCCTAGAATTGAGATGAATGGATCGTCTTTGCAGAGGTGTGACCTTATAAGCATAAACTTTGTCGTTGACAATGGATTGCCTTTGTTCTTGAAAGAGATGTATTTAGATAACACTCTATTTCTAACTGAACAATGAATCGTCTTTATTCATTTACCTTGAAAATTATAAGCATAGACTTTGAAGCGTCGCCTTTGTTATTGATTTCAGAATTGAGATAACAATTTATTTTTATAACTCGACCAGAAGAATCGCTTTTGTTCTTTCACCTTGAAAATTGTAAACATAGACTTTGAACAATGCATCGCCTTTTTGATTTCCTAGAATTGAGATAACAATCTATTTCTAACTGAACAATAGATAGTCTTTGTTCTTTCATGTGGCCTTGAAGCATAGACTTTGAACAATGGCCCCTTTTGATTTGAATAGGGCGTGGCCATGAAACATGCTTAGACTTGCTTGAGACCTTCAGGACTGACCTTGAAGCGGGGACCTCGAAGAGGCAGGGCACATAACCTTGAAGAGAGTTACACACCTGTGGTCTACCCCTTGAAATAGGCAATGTTACCAACCTTGAAATCTAGTAACTTTTCTGGTGACTTTTTCCTAGATCTGGTGACAAATCTAGTGACAAAAGTGGGACAGGATCCGTATAGCTATACTACTAATGGTCAAATTGCTCGATTGCCAAACCACTACAAGATTCGCCCCAAAATTTGTTGCTAAGGCACGATTATGTCAAATTTGTCTTCCGGTAAGATACTCAACAGCTGCAACCAATCTATTTTACATAATTCAGGTGTCCCTGTCTTTATACACATTTTAGTGGGGTTTCAATTGTAATAGGTTATACTCACAATTTCGATTTCTGCAGTTCACCTTCAAGATACACGACTGGTTCGTTACCTCGATATCATTTTCCAAGCCATTAGCAATACGAAAGCTTGTTCAACTCTTCTTTGTTAACATCGGGATCGATCATCTCTAAGAAAGCTATGATGAGCGCTTTTTTACTTAAGAACATGGGTTACTGTTTCGGTTCCTTTGAAGTGAAAGGCACTTCTGTCTCTTCATTCTTCGAGTGTAACCTCTGTTCTCATTAGTTATGTTCGCTTTGCGTTGTACATAATTAGGTTGAAAGGAATACAATTCTATGAGTGGCTGTTTCGGTTCCTTTGAAGGAAAAGGCTCATTCCTCGATGGAGGAAACAAGTTCGAATCTAATGATCTATGATGTTCCTATACTCAAAGCGTAAGGTTCTTTAGATATTTTCACTTTATGAATGGTAATTGGAGCGTTGTCACCTTATAGTAGGCTTTGGCAATTGACCGAATGATTTATCCAGCAAACTATGACAAGTTATCAACGTCGTTGGTGTTTCATTATCTGCGGTTAGTGCATCATTGTTCAGAAAATGGCAAATAATAATTACTCAAACATTTAACATTTAACATGCAGAATATTGACAGAACATGCAGAAAATTTAATGAAGAACATGTCGAACATGACGTACAGACGCACAGACGCACAGACGCACAGACTCACAGACGCACAGACGCACAGGCGCACAGACGCACAGACGCACAGATGCACAGATGCACAGACCCACAGACGCACAGACGCACAGACGCACAGACGCACAGACGCACAGACGCACAGACGCACAGACCCACAGACGCACAGACGCACACACGCACAGAAGCACAGACGCACAGACACCCAGAGGCACAGACGCACAGGCGCATAGACGCACAGACGCACAGACGCATAGACCCACAGTCGCGCAGACGCACAGACGCACTGACGCACAGAGGCTCAGACGCACAAACGCACAGACGTACAAACGCACATACGCACAGACGCACAGACGCACAGACGCACAGGCGCATAGGCGCACAGACGCACAAGCTCACAGGCGAACAGAGGTACAGACGCACAAACGCTCAAACGCACTGACGCACAGAAGCGCAGGCGCATAGACGAACGGGCGCACAGACGCACAGACGCACAGACGCACAGACGGACAGACGCAGATACGCACAGAAATAAAGACGCACAGACGCAAGACGCACAGACTCACAGACGCACAGACGCACAGACGCACAGACGCACAGACGCACAGACGCACAGAGGCATAGACGCACAGACGTACAGACTCACAAACGCACAGACGCACAGGCGCACAGGCGCACAGACGTACAGACGGACAGACGCACAGACGCACATACGCACAGACGCTCAGACGCACAGTCGCACAGACGTACAAACGCACATACGCACAGACGCACAGACGCACAGAGGTACAGACGCACAGACGCACAGACGCTAAAACGCAGACGCACAGAAGCGCAGGCGCACAGACGCACGAGCGCACAGACGCATAGACGCATAGGCGCACAGATGCACAGACGCACAGTCCCACAGGAGCACAGGCGCACAGACGCATAGACGCACAAGCGCACAGGCGCACGGATGCACAAACGCACAGTAAGGAGCACAAGGCCACACCACAAACACACTGACACACAGACACAGACATTGGCTATGTCACAGACACAGCGACAAAAATAGACACACAAGCACACAGGCACACAGAAAAGTAAATACACACAGAACACAGACAAAAGACAGAGACACACAGGCCACAGACAAGACACACAGACACAAGACACACAGACACACAGACACACAGACACACAGACACAAGCACAGACACACAGACACATAGACACACAGAAAACAAGACACACAGACACAGACACACAGACACAGACAGAGACGCACAAACACTTAGAAGGTGATATCGAAACTAAAATTAAACTAGACAAATTACATATACGTTTAAAAAAATTAATTAATCGGATATTTCATAATTCAGAAAATATTTATTTATTATTGCACTACTAGTTTCAAATGCTAAGCATTCATTTTCAAGTGCTTTTATAACCGATTTAAAAACTAAATATTTGAAATCTATCAAATAAACAGATATTATGATTATAAATAACAGATGGTAGGGTAGTAACGGTAACAGTATGTAAAAATTAAACATAAACAATAAAGGACTAAACTAAATCTAATATGGTTGTAGTATTGCCGGAATCTGAGTTCATCAATTTGGTTTTATCAAATTTGGTAATATAAATCGCCTCAAAATGTCTAGATGGCATGGGTTTGATACTTTTTTTAATAATTTCATTTTATTAATGTCTATGTAATGTCCATAATTCAGTAGATGTTCAGCCACGCTAGATTTTGAAGGTTCATTGTTTCTGAAAAATGTTCTTTAAATCGTGTTTGTAAATTTCTAGACGTTCTTCCAAAATATGTACAATCACAACCATCTTGACTGAAATTTTATATACCTGAATTTTGTAAATCTGAATGATGTCTTTAGGGTTTCTAACAAAATTGAAAGTATTTTCATTTTAAAAACGACACTAATATTGTTTCTTTTACAGCACTTCTGTATTGAGTTCGTAACTGATTTAAAAACGGTAAACTAAAACGGATAACAGGGTCTAAATTTGAAACTAAGGTCGTAAGTTTTCTTTGCCGAACTCTTTCATGTTTCTGAATAACTGCACGAATAGTTTTTAGAATATCCATTAATTTCACCTAACTTCAGAATGTAGTTATATTCTTTTATAGTTTTCTTGATTTAAAGGTAAAGAAACTAACGATGTGCCATAGAATGGAACGGCCATTTTATGCTGATAGCAGTGGTATGAATTTGAAGTTATATATCTACCTGTGTAGATTTTCTATAAATATCGAAAATTAATTTGTTATCTATTCTTTTACCATTCGTCCAAGAAAGGAAGATTTGTCGATTTCTACTTTATTAAAATTTATAGATAAAATTAAATTTCAAAGTTCTTAGATGTACTTGATTAACTTTAGCAAAAATATCATTACATATTAAAATTGTAAATATTATTTTTTTAATGTATTTCAAAAATAAAAAAACAAGATAAAATGAGCAAATAGCTTGCCTTCATGTTGACGTAAAATTATTTCAAACAAAATATTTTGTTTTACAATCAGTGAGTTCTTGTACTTTAATTTATTAGGTTCACATCATTTGAAACCAACCACTTTAGTAATACATGGTATTTTTAAAACACTAAAAAAGAGAAACATATCAAAGGATACCATCTTTTCATTGGTTTAAAGAAATATCAGAAACGCCTTGTAAATTTATACAATTTCTAACTGATAGACCAAATTTGGAAAATAAAAATTCTTAACTACCATTTAGAAATTTTTTCGGTTGGTATTATTTAAAAATTGGTCTCATTTCACCTGGTTTGTGGGTTTTAGCTAACAATTAACTTTGATTGTGTGTTTAAGTTTTTAGAAGTTCAGTTGTCAAAATGGTTTTAAGTTTTTAAAACAACTTCACTTTATAACATTGAAGGTAAAATTTTTTGTTAAAATTTGAAAGGACCGTCTTCAATTAGCATTGATCTGATCGTATTCAGTTTGTCCAAAATTGTTGGCTTTTATCTGCTTTTATTACATTTTTTTTTAATTTTTTTACATATATTTTTTAAGGTTTTTGCACGGTATAACTTTTTAGATGTATTATAGTCTCAATGCAGTTTGTTAATTTTCTATTAGCAGCATGGTCATAATGTTCTCATTTCAGTTGAGAATGTAACCAACCAAGAGTTAAATTTTTAATGGAGAAAAGAAAATTTTAAACCATTGTTATAAATCCAACTCATCTTTATCAAAATACAAAACATTTATTACAAAGTTGTCAATTGGTTTTACTAATGTTCTACAAATTACCATATTTTTGTCTGATAATTTTTTAAATTTTGTATTCAAAATATTTTTCTTTTAAATTTTTTACCAATTACGTTTATATGTCAAAAAGGTTAAAAAATCTTCTAAATTTTATTCATTAAAAACGATGCAACTTTTTAAATTATATTTTGAATTCAGTTTACAAAAGAAAAGGATAAAGATTTTCTTTACTATTTTTAGATTCTTTAATTACATCATATGGGATTATTTCAATTTTTGTCCATTTTTATAAAATTTGGATAATAACTTTTTACCTTCAAAATTGATATCAATAGTAAATCTATCTTTTTTGAGTTTGAAAATTTTTTGCTGACGTTAGCCATTTCAATATAAAAGGAAAAAATTGAGCAACTTGAAATTTAATATTTTTAAAAAATTAATTAATCGGATATTTCAAATTTAAAATTTTTAAATCAGTTACGAACTCAATACAGAATGCTGTAAAAGAAACAATATTATTTTTTTAAAAATGAAAATACTTTAATTTTTGTTAGGAAACCCTAAAGACATCATTCCAGATTTACAAAATATATATATAAAATTTCATGTCAAGATGGTTGTGATTTAATATTTGGGTCAGAAATTTACCCGATTTAAAGAACATTTCTTTAAACAATGAATTCAAATCTAGGTGGCTGAACATTTGAATTATGGACATTAATAGACATTAATAAAATGAAATTATTAAAAAGTATCAAAATGCCATCTAGACATTTTGAGGCATTTATAAAAATTTGATAAACCAAATTGATGAACTAGATTCCCAATACAAAACCATATTAAGATTTGTTTAGTCCTTTATTGTTTATTTTAATTTTTTTTTTTATCCCTACCATCTGTTATTTATAATCATAATATCTGTTTTTTGATGATTTCAAATATTTATTTTTAAATCGGTTATAAAAAACTTGAAAATGGTTTTAGCATTTGAAACAGTAGTAAAATAAATAAATATTTTCTGGAATTATGAAATATCCGATTAATTAATTTTTTTAAAAAATTTAAATTTAAGTTGCTCAATTTTTCCTTTTATTTGAAATGGCTACCAGTGCAGAGCAAAATTTTTTTCAAACTCAAAACAAAGATCCAGATGTTACTACTTGATATCAACTTTAAAGAAGTAAAAAGTACATTATAAAATTTTTAAACATATGGACAAAAATTAGAAATAATCGAAAATATTAATTAAGAATCTAAAAAATATGGCTAAAAAAGAAATTTTATTACTTTCTTTTAGTAAAACTGAATAAACATATAATTTTTAAAGTTGCATCGTTTAATCAATGAATAAAATTTCCCAAAGATTTGTTTAACCTTTTTAGACATATAAAAAGTAATTTAAAAAATTATCAAAAAGAAAAATTTTGAATAAAAAATTTAAAAAATTATTATCGAGCAAAATATTGTTTGTAGAACATTCACGTTTAGACCTAAATTGACAACTTTGTTGTCTTCGTGTACATAAAGATGAGTTTTTATTAACAATGGTTTAAAAATTTTTATTTCTATTAAAAACGCCTGTTTCGTTGGTTCCCAAATTCTGCAACTGAAAATGAATTTGGTGACCATGCCTTTAATAGAAAATTAACCAAATATGAGACTAATTAAATCTAAAAGTTATACCGGCACCAAAACCTTAAAAAATATATATGATACCATTAAGAAAATTAAAACAAAATGTATATGTAATAAAAGCAGATAAAAGCAACAACGTGGTAATTTTGGACAAACTAGAATACGATCAGAGAGTCAATAAGCTAATTGAAGACGGTCCTTTCAAATTTTAACAAAAAATCCTTTACCTTCAATGCTCTATAAAGTAGAAGTTGTTTTAAAAACTTAAAAATTTTGACAACTGAACTTCGTAAAAACAAACACAGCAATCCACAAGTTCCAAGATTTTTTAGCTAAAACCCACAAAAGGTGTTAAAATGAGACCAATTGTTCTAATATTAATGCAAACCGAAAAATTTCTAAATGGCTAGTTAAAATTTTCATGTTAACTCCACCTAATGGTCTATCAAGAAATTGTATAGAATTTACGAAGCGCGTTTCTGATTTTCTTTGAAACGCAATGAAAGATGGTATCCTTGAAAGTTTCTCTTTTCCTAGGTTTTAGAATATAATTATTCGAAAGTGGTTTTTCAAATGATGTAGAACCTAATAAAATTAAGATGAATGAACTCACTGATATGTGTATGAAACAAAATATTTTTAGTTTTAGAAATAATTTTTGTCCAACATGAAGGCACAGCTATGGGTAATCTCCCATTTATATCGGAGTTGTTTCTTTGTTAGAAAACACAAAAAAAACTCTTTTCCACGAATTTGGGTGAGAATGTAGATGATATTTTGTATAGTTAATCAACGCTACATCATAAGAACTTTGGAAATGTTAAACTCACAATTTCCATCTATAAGATTTAAATGAAGTAGAAATCGACAACCATCTTCCTTTCTTGGACGTAATGGTAGAAAGAATAGATAACAAATTAATTTTCGATATTTATAGAAAATCTACCTTTACAGGTAGATATATAACTTCAAATTCATACCACTGCTATCAGCATAAAATGGCCGCGTTCCATTCTATGGCACATCGCTTAGTTTCTTTACCTTTAAATCAAGAAAACTATAAAAGAATATAACTACATTCTGAAGTTAGGTGAAATTAATGGATATTCTAAAAAACTATTCGTGCAGTTATTCAGAAACATGAAAGAGTTCGGCAAAGAAAACTCTTACGACCTTAGTTTCAAATTTAGACCCTGTTATCCGTTTTAGTTTACCGTTTTAAATCAGTTACGAACTCAATACAGAAGTGCTGTAAAAGAAACAATATTAGTGTCGTTTTAAAATGAAAATACTTTGCAATTTTTGTTAGAAACCCTAAAGACATCATTCCAGATTTACAAAATTCAGGTATATATAAAATTTCATGTCAAGATGGTTGTGATTGTACATATTTTGGAAGAACGTCTAGAAATTTACAAACACGATTTAAAGAACATTTCGGGCTTTCAGAAACAATGAACCTTCAAAATCTAGCGTGGCTGAACATCTACTGAATTATGGACATAGACATTAATAAAATGAAATTATTAAAAAAGTATCAAACCCATGCCATCTAGACATTTTTGACGATTTATATTACCAAATTTGATAAAACCAAATTGATGAACTCAGATTCCGGCAATACTACAACCATATTATTAGATTTAGTTTAGTCCTTTATTGTTTATGTTTAATTTTTACATACTGTTACCGTTACCTACCCTACCACCTCTGTTATTTATAATCATAATATCTGTTTATTTGATAGATTTCAAATATTTAGTTTTTAAATCGGTTATAAAAGCACTTGAAAATGAATGCTTAGCATTTGAAACTAGTAGTGCAATAATAAATAAATATTTTCTGGAATTAGGTGAAATATCCGATTAATTAATTTTTAAAAGTATATTAGAATTTCAGTTGCTCAATTTTTCCTTTTTATACATATACGTACTTAAATTTTTCTTTAAACATTATCGTATGTTCATGAATGATTCTCCAGGTGTCTTTTAAAATTACAAGCATTTTTTGATTAATTTAGGTATATAACATTTCCAATAATAAACGTTTTTCATAATTCTGTTCTATACACAGAATTTCGTTTTTGTCGTAATCAAAATTGTGTTTATAATCAATAGCATGTCTGGTGAAAGCGGTACCTTTTGGTTTCACATTTTCATCAGATTTTAGTTGAACTAAACGATTCTTTAAAGGTTGCATGGAAGTACCAATATGAATTCTTGTCAATTGTTACACAAAATTATGTAAATAGTATTTGTGGTTTGTTTTTTAATCTAGAAAATAAGAAAGAGTTAAAATGTTGTGATTCAAATGCAGGATTTAAATTAGATTTAGTTAAATTCTGAAATAAAATTGGTTTTTTATTTCAACAAGGACATGAAGTGTATTTGAAATTTTGAATAAATATATAACTGTTATTTTCAAAAGCATGAATAATTTTTTTAAATTGATTTTATATAAAATTTGGATTTAAAAGGTATTGATCAATGATGTTTCTAATTACGTTAATTTCTGTGTTATATGGAAGGTTAGAATAAATTATTTTATCCCAACTCAATCTAACTTATAATTTAGGATAAAAATCTGAAATCAAATGATGGCGAATAATTAAAATTTGTTTCAATGAAATGACCTTTAATGTCCTTTCATTTTTTACTTAGAATTTTGATGGCCAAATGTGTGAGAATATTTGTAATAAATGAAACCACATCTCTTGAAATGAGGATGTGGTTGTCTATAATTTTGTTGTCTTTAATTTTTGTTTTAAAATCAAAAGAATTTGTAATAGAATAGGTTTTTTTGCTTAAAATTAGTTTCAGAATAGTACAAAGAAACTTTGAAAGACAATATGTGGCGAAATTTACCGATATCGTTATTGGACAAAACGGACGATCTTCTTTATGAATTTTTGGTAAAAAATAGATTTTCGGAATTTGTGTGTATTTTACTGTTAATTGGTTATATTCCTTTTCTGCGTTCATTATACCAATTATGTACAATGGAATTATTCTTTTTAATGATTATTATGGTTGGGACCTTTTGAATAACTAAATACCTAGATGCATTTGTTAGACGAACCTTAGGTTTGTGAACGTATGCATCTTTATTTAATTTAAAATTACCGTTATCTGTCCTTAGCTGGTACTACCACAATGTCTATATGTTCATCCAAATTTGTTTGTCTTGTAATATAGTTGTGTATAAAATTTGGTTTGTTTCTGGAATAAATAACGTCCCTTGTTAACATTGTATATACATTTTTAATGGTAACATTTATAATTTATTTTTTCTCTTCGTCAATACGTGAAGATATGTCTTAGATTTGTTATAACTTTAATAACATCTTTTTTATATCCTTCTAGGTTCGGAAAATTAAAACGTTTACCTAAACAAAGGCAGTACAAAACTGATTACTAAACTTTTTACCCAATCTTCATTACATTTACTTAATTGATTTTCTTTCTTCAAAATTTTAATTTTATTTAAACGTACCTGCTTAATTCTGTTAAAGGTACTAAAATAACGTTTTTCTTGGTTTAGGACATTCAAATAAATTTCTTGGAATCCCTTGTATAAGATTATTTAAGTTGTACATAATGTTATTGTTCAAGTAATTTAACTCTTAAAGGTTTACACAATGGATAGTTTTAAAATTCTCATACAGTATTCGTTTAAAAGGTTTTAAAATTAGGGACCCTCAATTTAAAAACTCTTAAAGAAAACTTTTAAACAAAATTATGGATGTCCCACGGGATCCCATCATCTTCTATAATTCCTAATTTAGTAATGAAATTCATGGAGGACATTTGTCTTCAGAGCTTAAGTTTTTCACCAACATTTTATTTGAAATATGTTGATGATTTTCGGATCTAAATTATGTACCGAATCAATTTAGAATAATCACTGGTGGTTTTGCAAATAACAGTTACCTATCCCAGATATTTAGTATTAAATATTATTAAAAAACGAGTTCATAGATTCTACAATAATTATAAAAACTTTCAAACTCCTTATTCTAATCAAAAATCAACGTTATTTAAGAATTTGACTACTTAGTTTAATCTGAAATCTGCATTTGAATCACAAAATGTTAACTTTTTCTTATTTTCTAAATTAAAATCTTCACAAGCTGCAAATATCATTTACAAAATCCTATAAACAATTGATAGAAAAAATTTATTGGTACTTCCATGCAACCTTTAAAGAATCGCTGAGTTCAACATTAATCTGATGTAAGGGTCAAACCAAAAAGTATCACTTTAGCCAGACATATCATTTGTTATTTCTTATTACGACAAAACCAAAATTGTATTTTTTTTAATGAAAAACGTTTATTATTGGAAATGTTATATATCAAAATAATGAAAAAAATGCTTGTAATTGTAAAAGAGACCTGGACAATCCTTTATCGATATGTGATATTATTAAAAGAAATTTTTGTTTAATAGCACCCTGTATTATTTTCATAATTTTGGATTCAAGAAAAAGACTTAATGGCTTTTTAATCCAGGTTGCTATGATTTGATTATGATGTCGGATGTATAAAGTTGGTTCATAAATAATCAAGGAAAAAAATAACAATTAACAGATTAACATTATTTACATTAAATGTTCGAATTGTAATACACCTACTGCAACACACATTTCGAATCGTGTAAGTAGACTTCTGGCACAGGTTGTATGAATCATTGCAGAAGTGATTCGGTCACATGTCTGTTGTTGTCTCTTAGTTCATCTACAGCATTAGGTTTTAATTGGTAAACAATATCTTTAATAACCTCCCAAAAGAAAGAATCCAGAGGTGACATTCAAAATCAAAATCGGTTCATAAATAAGCAAGGAAAAGGTTTAATGGATTTTATTCTAATCCAGCTTGCCATGATTTGATTATGTTGTCAGGTGAATATTATTGTATTAATTTGTCAGTCTACGACCAACAATTTTTATTTTCCGTTTGTAATAAAAATATTAGACCAATATTGTTTGCACTTGTAATTGTGTATAACATTTTACTATCCCTTATCTATTTACTCCTGAAGAGTACGTTGATATGATACTTATTTATGGAGAATGTTTGAAACATAGATGAAATGCCCAACAACTATATCATAAAAGGTTTCCAAACCGAAACATTCCCAGTCAAAAAACTTTTGCGTATTTGGAGAGCTCTCTTAGGCAGGGATATTTCTCAAATAATAAACGTGGTGCAATTGAAAGAACAGTTAGATGTGAAAAATATTATAAACGTGGTAGCTTAAGTAAATTTGAATCCTAAAGTGTCTGTAAGAACCATGGCCAATGAAGTTGGTATATCAAGAAGTTCAATTCAGAGGATTTTAAAAGACTTTAATTGTCATCCTTTTGAAATACACTTAGTTCAAGGATTACGACCTGGTGATGAGCAAATACGTCTTGATGTCATTGCAAGCATGTTAAAAATTAATAATGAGACATTTTTTAAGTCAAAAATACTATGGAGCGATGAGGTTAGGTTTCACAATAATGGTGTAATCAACCGTGACAATGCGAGTTACTGGTCTCCCATTAACCCACATTGGGTAACAGAAACAAGATTTCCACATATTTGGGGTGTAAATGTGTGGTGCGATTTATTTAATGGCCATATTATAGGTCCATAACTTTTTGACGACACTGTAACAGGTTTTCGACATTTACATTTATTAGAAAACATATTACCGGATTTTCTAGAAGATATTCCATCTAATCAACGTCAAGACAGGTGCTAGCAACCAGATGGCACTCCTCCACATAATACTAGAATCGGTGAAATTAACTACGCATAATTTGCAGTAAATTAAGTTGGTGAAAATAACTGTAAATATGTATTATTTTCATATGCAATACTATGTAATAAAATTAACAAAATGAAAAAGAAAAAAATCAAAAATCAATTTCTCATTAAATGCTCGAATATTCTTCTTTCAACTTCAATACATTTATTAACACGCATTTCTGATTCTTCTCTTCATATTTTCTCGTGTGGTTGGAATTTCTTTATACACATAATCTTTTACGTAACCCCACAAAAAGAAATCGATTGGGGTCAGATCACATGACCTCGGTGGCCAAGAAATGGGTTCTCCTCGATCTATCCACTGATTTTCTTTTATTTTCAAAACACTGAGTAAATTAAAGCACAAATGAGGTTTAAACTGAATAGAACCAATTGTTAAAAACAACTTTTCTTTTTTCAACGTAATATTTTCATGGCACTTGCGAGTTTAAACATTAATTCCAAATAATCTTTGTTATTTGATCAGTATCCAAATAAAGTTTACAAAAAGACGTAGAAAATGGAAAAGGTTATTTGAACATAATCAAATTGAGTACTTCAAAAATTTTACTAATGACTGATTTAAATTTAGAAATTTTATTAAGGATTGATTTAAATTTGTCTTGAACGAAAAGAGTGACTTATCTAAGAGAATAATTTAATTCAGTCAATTTAAAGTTGTTACAGTAACTCTTGTTTTTACTGGGAAAAATTTTTTAGCATGAAAAAGAACGACAAAGTTTCTTTTATAAATTAATACAAATTGCTTAAAAAATTCTTTAGCATGAAACTACAAATCCATAACCATCTTTATACGTTACATTTACAAAAAGACGTACAAATGAAATCGTTGATTTGCACATAATCAAACTGAGTACGTCAGAAATTTTACTAAGGACTGATTTAAATTTTCCTAGAAGCAAGAGTGTTTTATGCATTAATTTTGTTCAAAAAAGTCTGTTAAATTTAAAATTATTCATTAAATCAGTTTTCAATTGTTATATTAAGTTTTATTTTTACTTGACAAATTTTTTTAGTAAGACACTACAATCCCATGGTCAACTAATACCTGTACCTTCAGTCTTTTTGTATTGCAATCGTAATTGCACAAATAAACTGAAAATATATTGAAAATTATTAATTTTTAGGTATAAGACATGCTTGATGAAAAAGAAAGAATATCAAACAAAGCATCAAATGACACGAACATCATGAGGGGGGGGGGCATTTAAAGTATTTAAAAAAAGTTGTTTTTACAAAACAGTGACACGCTCTGTACATTATTAAAACAAATCTGAAAATTAAGATATTTATTTCAAAACACTATAGGACCACCAAAATTTTTTTGTTATTTTAAAATAAACAAAAGCCGCCCAACAAGTAAGTGGGATAATTGAATATCTCTAAAACCAAAGGAGAGAGACCCATACAATTTGGTATCAAATGAAAGCGTATTTTATGGGAATTCCAAAAATGTAATAATATACAGGATGTTTCATTAAAAAAAAAATAAGTTTAGTTTGCTCCAACACGAAACCCTGTATGATCAAAAATATTTTTAATATGTAGTACCTATTGATATCTACCCGTTGTCTAAAAATCATTGCTCTAACTTATTTCGTCTTTATACAATCTTCTACCCCCTCCTCGTTTAGCCACCCTGTATATGTATAATAACCAACACTGATTTTTTTATTTTTGCCTGATAAATATATATATATATATATATATATATATATATATATATATATATATATGTTGCTATTTTTGGTGCTAATAGTCAGATCTAAATATGATACTTGATAAATGATACTTTTTTTGGAATATATTTCGAGCTCGGATGAGACTTCTTCAGTGACTTTTTTCATTGAAATACAAATTGAAAAAAATGAAAAGTGTTTATCTTCTCAGCATAAGCACTATTATACTTTAATTTTGAATTTATCATTTTATCTTTTTTATCACTTTTCTTGTAGTTATGTTCAAATAATTGTTTTATGTTTTTCATTCGTTATTATGCTCTCAATTTTGTTATCTTCTTGTTTTATTTCATTGTTTTAATAAAATAGAATTTGTGTAGTTTGAATTAAGTTCATTTTATTTTTGAAAAACATTTCAGCTTCTGTCAAAAATCACATTAAAGTAGAAAATATTAATTAACAAGAAAATTGTCGATAATAGGTATAGGTAATGTTATAGCCAAACGATGCATAACTAAATGCTGCATTTATTCATCCAATAATATACAGGGTGTCACATTTGAATTAACAAAGATTTTCAACTTTGAAAATTTTTTAATAGTTCATCAAATTTTGAACACCATGTATGCAATAAATCAATTGTCAAGGAGTATTTCAAAAGTATAGTTCTTATGCTTCTGTCTACTCCAGAAGCACTTTCCATCAGTCAAAAATAAGTAAGACAAGCAGTGTTGAAAATAGGGTTACATCTTTCAAAATTTTTGAAAAAAATCAAGATATCTAAGAAACAGTTCAAAAAGGTATAGGAAACCCTTATAAGACTTATCCTAAAATTTTGTCAAGAATCCAAAAATAAAATAATATACAGGATGTTCCATTTAAAATAAGGAAGTTAGTGGCGACTTCCGGTATAACCGGAAGTAACATAACCTTGAAAATTTTAGAATGAAAGAGAATCTTAAATAACCCTTAAGTCCAAAAATTCAGATTTCTAAATTGTTTCTAACCACATAAACTTCTAACGAACGCCTACCGAGGAAAACCCTGTATATATATATATATATATATATATATATATATATATATATATATATATATATATATATATATATATATATATATATATATATATATATATATATATATATATATACGTATGTTTCTCTTTTGTTGCTGGTAATAGACAGATCTAATAATAATTATACTTTGTTTGGTATATATTTCGACCTCGAATGAGATCTTTTACTGAATTTTTAAAAAGATTACAGATTAAAGATTATATAATTTTAAAAATCATTCAAAAGAGAGTTCACCAATTTTATATTTTTAAAACAGGAAATAATATAAATCAAAATTATAAGGTTGTTTCAGTTCCTTTTACTAACAAAACAACCGAGCTGGTAGCGTAGTGGTGACATGACCTAATTAGCAATCTAGAGGTAATGGGGTCGATTCCCGTTAGCGTCTGCCTTGTATGAGGTTTTTTCAGGGGGTTTTCCTCATACACTAGTAGCGGCATGATCACTGCGTATATGCACACCATGTGCGGACTACTTAGGCGAATGCTGGGGTGGTATTTTCCCCCTCAGAACCCTAACTCCATTCCTTCCGATCCTATCCTGACCACACTCATCCTTAATCCCACCCTGCATATATACGTAATGTATGTATATATGCTGAGAATCCATGATTGTGGCTGAAGGAGCTGAAGGAGCTCGGAGTAAGACAAGCAGTGTTGAAAATAGGGTTACATCTTTCAAAAATCAAGATATCTAAGAAACAGTGGAAAAAAGGTACAGGAAACCCTTATAAGACATCCTAAAATTTTGTCAAGAATCCAAAAATAAAATAATATACAGGGTGTTCCATTTAAAATAAGGAAGTTAGTGGCGACTTCCGGTATAACCGGAAGTAACATGACCTTGAAAATATTATAGAATGAAAGTCCAAAAATTCAGATTTCTAAATTGTTTCTAATCACATAAACTTCTAACGAACGCCTCCCTGGAAAACCCTGTATATATATATACATACATACATACGTTTACTAAAATCAATAATTATCACTACATACGAAATTGGAAGGTACTCCTTAGTGGTAGAATTAGTTTTAAAATAAAGTAATTATTAGCATTGTTTAAAGTTTGCCTTATATATGTGATATAAATAGTAGATTATATTACAACTGAGTGAAATAAGCCATTATAAGCTAGTGAGATTTTTGAAGCACGAGCGCTTGCGCGAGTGCGACAAATTCTCACGTGCTTATAATGGCATTTCACTCACGTGTGATATACGACGTTTTGTCCAACAGTTGCATTTTTTTTAACGAAAAACTAGAAGAGATTATTTAAAAAAAGTATAAAAAAGAGTAAAGCAGCCAGGGCTTGGTTGTCATGAATACGTTGTTGATGAAAAACAAATTTTCGACCATATTTTCATTATAATGGCATATTTCACTCGCCATATAAAATGTAGTTACAGGTGAATAAACTTTGATTTTAGTAACTGAAAACTAACGTATAAAACACGTGAAAAACTGCAACAGTTGGACAAAAGTGTTTTATTATAATACAAAATAGCGTAAACCGTTCGTAGGCTAAAAGCCAACCATTTTCAAAATACATATAAAATATGAAAGTTTTTCCAGTCTTGCGAATTTTTACTTGCTAAAATTAATTAAAAAAGCTGTTCATTTAATACGAAAAAGTAGTTAAAACCTAATTTTTGCTTTAAAAATCCATAATATCCATTTTGTACCCAATGCCCTAAAACCATAAAGTTTCTTTTGTTGTGCATGGGTAGAATGCTTTTAGTCACAACGAAATAATTAGTGAATAAATAAATTTTTTGAGCATTTTTGGCCCTATATAATGAGCAAAACATTTCCTATAAACTAAAATTGTGAATAACCATAGTTTTTGGGCATCCTTAGCCCCATGTAATAACAAACGTCTTAAAACTCAACCCGCTTCCGGGAGCTAAGCCTGTAATAATATTAAATAGGAGAAGGTATCGTGTAATATTTTATTTTAACGGTCTTTCTAATCCGACGTTTTGGCGTTTTGATTTTAATTACTTTCTACTTTCGAGATAACTAAAACACAATGGATCGCATGTGGTGTAAAATATTGTAACTGTTATTTCTTTCATTTCATTTTCAAAGTTATAAAAAATGTATTAATTTGTTGTACAAAGGATCAATACATAATTGTTCAAAATATTTCTGGTTGTTACCCAAACTGTTGCGTAACTGTTGTTCACACTCGCGGTGCACATTCTGAGAACTAGTACCTATTTGCATAATAGAATAACACAGCTTGTGAGGAGCTCTATCTTGTTGAATATCACTTATCAAGCAGAGAGTATTACCTGAATCGACTTTATTTTCAGCTTTAGTAACAAAAATCAAATTTTGAAATATGATTAAAAATTATTTTATTAAATACATAAATAAAAAGTTTACCTCGAGTAGGATTCGAACCTACGACCTGTACTTTGCTAGAGTACCGCGCTACCAACTGCGCCACCAAGGTTCAAGCCCCAATCGATGCAAATTTTGTCTTTATGTATGTAGAACTGATGTGATTTCTAAATATAATGAGATTACAGTCAAATTACTTATATTAATGGAATGTGAGCCTGCAATATCGCAAGGATTCACACATACCAAAGATAATAATTTTTAATTACAAATTTACCTTTGAACCTATTCGTTCATAACAAAAACATATAATAATTTGAAATATGATGTTTATTATATTATTAGATATCACAAATATCTTTATACAACCACATGAGTACCTTCATCACATCGTTTTATACAGTTATACCTATTTACAAAATATCGTAACTTTACCTCAAGTATCTCGAAAACAGATAAATCAACTTAAAAAAATCAAAACGCCAAAAAGTAGGATTAGAAAGACCTTCCAAATGATGCATTACTTTACATCCCTTCACATTAATACTTTTTATGAGGGTAGCTCTCGAGCGGAGGGAGTAAAAAGGTTATGCAACTTTTGAAGTTGTCTCCTTAATACGACTTTTACGCTTTTCGGGAATTTAAAGAAGAATACATAGATCATGCATAATTTAAAATAGAAAGCTTTTTAATGAACACCCTGCATACATGAATTGTAGTTGAACTTCAGTTTAATTATGGTACTTATCTTTTGGGTTATCATCGTGTATTTTTATTTATGTATTATACAAACTGAAACGTTTCGATTACAATTACGGGTATCGCGCTGAGTAAATGATAGTTTAAAAAAATTAATTAAGTTTTGAAACAATTATAATAATTTACAACCTAAACGATAAGTATCTTAATTATGAATGATAATCGTGAAAATTTGCAGTATCACGGTTATTCAGTTTATTAGATTTCCTCTCATGTAGGATTATAAATGATATAATTACATAATATTTGATTTTTGTTTTACAGTGTTTGGTTCTTACCCAATAGGGTTGTAAATTAGCAATTAGTACAAACAAGCAAACACGGGTACAAATTTATGGAGATGCTAAGACCACTCTCTGTGAATATAACTTCGTAGGAGTAACAAAAATAAATTTATTATATATTAATGTGTGTATGTAATAAAATTGTTAATGCTCTGTTTGGTATTTTCACTAAGCAGGGTAATCTGCACATATCAGATGCGCCATAAATCGTTTCAATACACAAATATGTAATAAAATACAGTATGCTCCGATCTGACAGTAAACGTTGTTCTGTTTTACACTATCCTAAATTCCTTTAAAATAAACGTATGGTTAACTATATGTTTCCTTTATACAAAATGCAATTGAAATCGTAAATTTATATAAATGCTTAATTCTGGTCTATATTCCTGCTCAGACACCAACTTGCATGAGATCCATTTGATTTATAACACTTCGCCACGCAACTACATTGAAGAAAAGGTATTGATGTTAATCCTCTCGAGCAGCATTTGATTTATTTTATTATATCCATTAAATTGTAGGTAAATTGGGCCTATTGTGATATTTGATTGCTTGTCATATTTTCAGTTATTGTTTATAGTTTTTAAATGACATAAATCATTAACTAAAGCAGCTAGTTAATTTTTCACGATTTTTAATAAAAGGAAAGATAAGGAAATGTCACATATCGCAACACATAAAAGCTGACAAGTGGATAAGATAAAATTGTGAATTGACAAAGGGATGAAGATTTTTCGTGACGTAAATATGAATTTTTTTTAAATTCTATTGTATGTCAAATAAGTAGATGTGTGATTTATGCGACTGACAGGTTTAATCTGTTTGAAACGGTAGAATAAGTTATAACAAATATTGAATAAATTTACGTTTTCCTACATTCTTTTTTTTATACGAAATCATATTTTGTATCGAGGTTTCAAAACTCAATTTATTTTAAGGGCTTTGCATTAAATATAAATAAATCTTGTTCAGTTATTCCTTGAATTTATTGTATTAGAAATTCAAATATGTAATTCATTTTTATATGAAGAGAATTGTCTGGTAAAGTGATAAAAATTTTTTAATAAAATCTTGTATTCAGCAGCAACCTTATTTGACATTTAAATTAAGTATTTACCGTCCTTGCTTACCCTTAGGACTGTTTTAATCAGTATATTTTATCTAACCTTCTTACTTATAAATTCTACCGATAAGAAGCGCATCGTTACCACATAATCACATTACTCTACTTATTTAAGAATTACAATATTAATAAAATGAGGTGACGTCGCAAGCATTCCAAATGCGTACCATCAGAACCTTTTTTATTTATATATAATTAAATATCACTAGTTACTAAGGAATTGACAGATGTAGATGATTATATTTAAATAAATAATATTATGAATACGGTTGGAAGTAGCCCATCACAATGAAATAATGAAAGAATTATTAAAAATTAATATTAATTTTATTAAATACATAAATAAAAATTTTAATTACATATTTACCTTTGAACTTATTCGTTCATAACAAAAACTTATAATAACATAAATAAAAAGTTTACCTCGAGTAGGTTTTGAACCTACGACCTGTACTTTGCTAGAGTACCGCGCTAACCAACTGGGCTATCGAAGTACAAGCCCCAATCGATGTAAATGTTATCTTTATGTATGTACAACTGTTGCAAATTCTAAATTTAATTAGATAACAATCAAATTACTTATTTTAATGGAATGTGAGCTTGCAATATCACAAGGATTCACACATAGCAAAGCAACTTGACTAATATCAAATTATTACACGTTTTTGTAATGAACGAATAAGTTCAAAAGTAAATAACTAAATTAAAAATTATTATTAATTATTAGATTAACAATAATTTTTAATTATATTTAATATTAGTCAAGTTGCTTTGGTATGTGTGAATCCTTGCGATATTGCAGGCTCACATTCGATTAATACAAGTAATTTGATTGTAATCTCATTATATCTAGAATTTACATCAGTTCTAGATACATAAAGACAAAATATATTGGGGCCTTAATCTTGATGGCGCAGTTGGTTAGCGCGGTACTCTAGCAAAGTCCAGGTCGTAGGTTCAAATCCTACTCGAGGTACACTTTTTATTTATGTATTGAATAAATTTAATAATAATTTTTAAGTGTATGCTATGTTCAATTGAGGAGTTCGAATGCAAAACCGGATATATCCACTTTTTACACAAAATCATGTAGTATGTTTACTATTTAATGTGAAAATTGTGTGTTATGGAGGAGGAAATTACTGCAAATGAAGGAAGTGATGGAAATGGGAAAAGAAAAAGACGCGACAACAAAATAGAAGCGCGTAAAAGCAAAAGTAAGGTTAAATTAATTTTTAGAAGTACAATTTTATAACAATTTGTTGTATTTGAGGTGTTATATCCCCACCCTAGATTAGTAGTCTTTACACGTGCTTGTCATCATGACATTAAACAGTATCAATGCTGCAAAGTGAGTACGAAAGGTATTTTAAAACAGAGAACACAGTTTTATAGTAACCAAGAGAAAATTCGCCAGGACATATTTTTATGTAAATATATGTCCGTTACGCCAGTTAAACGATGCAGACAAAGTAAAGAAATGAAAGAAAAAAACACAACAGTTTTTTACATGTTATAATCTAATAAAAATATGGTTAAGGTTTGCAAAACAATTTTCTGTGCCGTTTTTGGCGTAACTAAACAGACTTGAAACAGTTGCAATGGTTCTGGAGGAATTAGGGGTTCCGAAGGGGAAAAGGGGAGATGATAAAAGTATCAAAGAAAACTGAATCAAAAAAAGAAAAAGTTTATTGGTGACTTGCGAGGTAAAGAAAACCAATATAACAGAACAACTTTGTCTGTGGCAACGCTGCACAAAATGTAAAACAGGCACTATAATCCAAAAGATCAAGTATCGTATAATATGTTCAGAAACATCTTTTTGAATGACTATTTAATGTCGCAGTGGAAATTCTGAGCTCATCGTAGTTTTAACATTTTTAATTTTCAGAAAGCTTTTGTTCCTTTTTGTTGTAGTAATAAATCGGGTTGTTGAATATAATTAAATTTTTGATAAATCAGAATTTTTTAATCTTATTATTTGTATATATGTACGGGTGATGCTTACGCAAGAAGAAGTAATTGATATTACCTCTCCTTAACATTAGCGACAGCTGCTGAATAGGTGACGCATTTTTTTTTTAGGTGTTAAGTTTTTTTATATGTGTTCGGTGAATTACCTTTGTGCACGCCCCGCTGCCTGGAGGATGTTTCTTGATTGCACTTGTCCTTTGTATACATTTTTTTATGCTATCTTTTAATTGTAATATAAATATTTGTATCGTACTTTTTTGGCCCTTTTTTTACCTTCACCAAATTAAAAGCACGTTTATTTACTTTTAATTCACTTATACGAGTATTTAAAAATACAGGGTGTCCTCATTTTTTCATACAAGATTCCCTATTAAAACATCGAATTTTGGCCAGCCTGTACACATTCTCTTGATTTTAGTTGATCAATATTTAATATGAAGGGTCATAATTATTTTAGTTTTTTTGCGAACATTTATATTTATCTACAAAACGTGAACGTGAAGTACATATTTCTTTATACGCTAATTCTTAACTTCAAAGTCAAAATCTTACTGCTTCCTTGAATTTGGAAGTTCAGCCTTGCAACTGAGACGCACACTTCACACATAGCCTATTTATCACCACTGTACACAGGAAATGGGCAGACATTTTCCTATTTGTACGTATTCCGGGCTTCTCAAACCACATTCGTTATTTTTAGATCAATAATGACCCATTACCAAGTAAGTGTATGCTATGATTCTAATCTCATTATATTTAGAATTTACGTTAGTTCTATATATATATATATATATATATATATATATATATAAAGACAAAATTTACATTGATTGGGGCTTGTACTTCGATAGCGCAGTTGGTTAGCGCGGTACTCCAGCAAAGTACAGGTCGTTGGTTCAAATCCTACTCGAGGTAAACTTTTTATTTATGTATTTCATAAAATTAATAATAATTTTTAATTACATATTTACTTTTGAACGTATTCGTTCATTACAAAAACTTGTAATAATTTAAAATTAGTCAAGTTGCTTTGGTATGTGTGAATCCTTGTGATATTGTAGGCCCACATTCCATTAATGTAAGTAGTTTGATTGTTATCTCATTAAATTTAGAATTTACATCAGTTCTACTTACATAAAGACAAAATTTACATCTATTGGGGCTTGTACTTCGATAGCGCAGTTGGTTAGCGCGGTACTCTAGCAAAGTGCAGGTCGTAGTTTCAAATCCTACTCGAGGTAAACTTTTTTTTATGTATTTAATAAAATTAATAATAATTTTTAATTACATATTTACTTTTAAACTTATTCGTTCATTACAAAAACTTGTAATAATGAATAAATTATTGTTTAATATTTTAATATTTTTTTAATATATACAGAAAGTATAATCTATATTTGCTGTGAAACAACACATGATACTCTCAAAGTGGAAAATTCAATACCTAAATAATTCTTTTAGGATAATTTGCAATACGTTCTCAATGCAAACAAGCAACTTCGTCAGATGATTTCAGTCAGATAGGATTTAAATCTTCATGTTGAGAGATACTTAGATGTCAACTTAAACAAAGAATTCCTAAACCAGCCGTCGGTCAAAAACATCTTATATACAGCATTATAACTCTTATTTGATTAATGAAATTTATATTTTAGATTCACTTCGTATAAAGAAGTTTTATATAAAATTGTTACGTAAAATTGAATTATCTGTAACTGCTCAACAGAGCAATATCATTATTCAGATATTGAAAGAAATTTAACCAATACTTTAAATTCCACTTTTAGGAATTTTCTTTTGTGACGAGTCGCACCAAAATATAGTATATCACACAATTAATTTATAATTTTAATTTCTACACACGACGTCCCACGGCGAAATGAAACTATGGACGGACGAAAAAGTAGAATTTTTTATGAAAATTCGTTAGTATACTAATGTCGATAGGGACCATTCGGCTAAATAATTTCCCGATGGTGATACTTCCGGTATGCCGGAATCGACCGTATTTTCTTAATAGATATTTGGATTCTGGAGAGAAGAGTAAAAATATTTTGTATTACTGTCATATGTCAACAGTTTTCAAATTATTTAAAATTTTCGTTAAAAAATGATACTTTCAGACCTTACAAAACATGCTGCGTAAACTTTTATTAGTGATATTGGGGCAATGCGTAGAAGATACCGGAATGTAAGGTAAGTATACTGAATAAATTTTGATCACTTTTTACTCCAGGTGTTCGAAAAATGTTCTTCTTTATTGCTGAATATATGATAAAAAAGTAGGCCTTTCCATTAAAAAAATCGCAATTTTTTTGGAATTTTATTTCTGGCAAGCAGGGCAACAACAGAAAAAGAAGACAAAAGATATTCCGGGTACCGCAACCGTAGTAGCCACGCCACAAACAACGAGTCCTCATAGCGTAATGAAGAGGAAGCCAAAAGAGACGTCGATGGACCGCCCAATTACGCCCTCATCGACCGCCAACGCTTTTAGGGCCCTTGCAGACATCACAGAGCGCCATGAAAGCCGCCGTTACAAGGAGAGGGTGCTGCAGGTAAACAACGACGACCGATCCTGCTTCTGTTGGTGACGCTCCCAACAGAAGGCGTAAGGATGATCCAGCAGCAGAAGTACGTCATTCAGTTTTGTATCTCCATCGGAAACTTGAGGCGTAAATCTGGCACCAGACAGGGTCACCGGTACCAGGAATTCTGTCACGTACAGCGTTGCTGTTTAACGGCGGCGCTGTGTCAAGTGCGCAGGAAATCACCACTACAGAGAATGCACTAAACCTCGCACCGATCAGTCTAAATGCGTGAACTGTGGTGGTAACGACCTGGCCAACTTCCGGGTATGACCGAAGCTACCACTTCTTCCGCAGCGCCATCGGACGCAGACCAACGCACCACACCAAGAGCGACAGAAGAGGACACTTCTGACAGCAACACCCTCTAAATATTGAATAGAAGGCGCAAGTACCGAATGCCGTTAGAGACGCAATCGAGAAAACGCCTGCTCACCTGCTTTAGAGTTCGACGCCTGACCTGTGGGGAATGATCCTCACGCAGTCAGGAACGTCTGCCCTTTCCTGTAACGGGGACGAGAAAGGGATGCCTTGGATAAGTATACTAGTATCGTCTTCCAATAACTATTTCCTGTTCTAAACCTCCTACTTGTTCTGTATTGCCTCACTGTACAGAAATTCCCGTTCTACTACTGCATAATTATAGCCCCGCTAACGCACGCAATTGTGACCACTAAACTTATACGTTTTTCTTTTTATTTCAGACATACGAATCAGCAACACCACCATCCCATACCAGCCGAGAGACAACACAGTACCGACCCACCAACAAACTACACAACCCGAGGTGAATCGGCGCACCTTCAACATCACGCAACCCATAACCGCACAACCCACTCGCTGAAGGGAACGAAGACTTCTGAGCAGCGTACCACCAGCCTAACACGATATTTTGAATATTTTATTTAGTTATAATTGTACTTTGTGTTTATTATCGATATGTATTGTTAAATATCTAAAATTTTAATAAACTCTGTTGAATTGAATTTAAAATTGCACTTGACGATTTTTAAAACAAATCTAAAAATCTCACGGCTAACTAGATCTTTATTAACATTTTATTGAATATACAATTGGACGAGAGACTAAAGGTTCATTTATATCCTAGAACTAGATCTGTTATTTTTAAAGATAGAAGAAAACTGTAAACAATGTTTTTTTATAGATTTTTATGGGATTTTTTGGGATCTTTAGTATTTCTATAAAAAAATCACCCTCTGTACCTTTCTTCTATTTTTAAAAATAACCTAGTACTGAGACATAAAATCTGCCAAAACCCCATAAATTCATCAAAAAGCTGCCACCCCGCATAACGTACAGGTTTTTTTTTTATATTTTAAATCAACCATAAATTTCTTCGTATAAAACTCTGAACCTTGTTATTCATTTTATGTTTGAAAATAAAACAACAGCAAGCGCGTATTTTTGTTTTAGATTCTTCACTTACCGCTAATGAATTGAAAACAATGACAATGTCACTAACGCAGTTGATACAATCATTTCGGACAAAATATTGGATAATAGTGATAATGAGGATCCTGAAAAGAGAATAGCTAACTCAGAGACGATTAACTTAATGATAAAAAATCCTATGAGGCGTACAAGCACGCTAAAATGTTTTTCTCTAAACGGCGAGGTGGTGAAGAAGTTAGGCGAGAGTGACTTCTAAATTCTGTGTCGAAGAAGGTAGTTTACCGTGCATACTGTCTCGAAAATATCCTTGTTAATCCTTGTTAAAGGATTTAACGTTTGGATGGATGGATCGATGGCTGGATGGATGGATGATAGATGGATGGATGGATGGACGGATGGATGGTTGGATGGATGGATTGATGCATCAGTAGATCGGTGGATCGATGGATGTATAGACGAATGGATGGATGTAGGGACACAGGCGAACGAACAGACGGGTGTGTGTTGTGTGAGTATATGTTTCGCGCGTGTTCGTATTAATTTAAGTGTTAAATGCGTATTTCTTTTAATTACTGATATTTCCCTACAAAATATAATTTATGTACTTAAGTATTAAGTGCCCGAGCCTATCATTTGTATTTGGCCCGTTAGAAGGTTAATCCGTCACCGGGTTCCAACTGAATTTAAAAATTTGTCAATTTCGGATAAGTAAAGCGCTAAATAAATTTTTACTACAACCAAACCTAGTTACGCAATTATAGTTCATTCAACGTGCTCAATAATATATATATATATATATATATATATATATATATATATATATATATATATATATATATATATATATATATATATATATATGTTTAAAGATGAGAGGAGATAGTTTACCGTTCCGCATGATTTCCCGTTGCATTATAAGCGTGTCAGCTTTGTCTTTCTACGACAAAGTTTGTATCGATTTGTATGGTAAAATATACTTAATTTTTTTTTGCCAAAATAAATTTCATTTTAAAAGAAATATTTTACGCTATTTTAAGTTTCACCTGCAGTTTGAATGGTTGGTTGTCAAAGACATGAGAAGGAGATTTGTTGAAATCCATTTGTAACTTGTAAGTTGCCACTGGTTAGCGTACACATGGTTATTTTTCATTTTGAAAAGCTACCAAATGCTGTATACAAATGCTGTATGAACTATCATTTATATTCCTTACATAACTTTGGAGTTTTCAAAGTTCTTGCACATTTTATGTAGTCATTAAACTTAATAGTTTTTTAGCTCCATATTTTTTATATACCTAGCCTTTTTGCTATAAGCTTCACTTTTTACTCAAATTACATATTATTAGATCTTAAAGCAATAAATTCCGTCATCATTATCTTTATCCTTCGTGCATCTGGGTACTTTTGTTTTCCAGAGGCATTTCATTAGGAGTGTGAGAACTGTAGTCACTCAGATCAAACCAGTCAATATTTTATTCAAAGTGTCCTTGCACTGAAATGGGTAGGGTAGACTGCCAAACCATTTTTAGGAAGCATGCAATTACAGCAAATTGCGTTCAATACTGCGATACTCACACACAGAGTTTGTTAATTGTCCCTTCTGTTTTATTTGTTTGGCATAGTAATATAGTACCGCTTTACTCAGAGAAGCAATCATAACTTTTGCGCAATACCACTCACTCCATTTACTGACCATTTGTGTCACGTCTTCTATGGTTTTTCCTATAGATTAGAAAAGAAGATTCATCATCTTCCAAAAGTTACAAACTTCCAAAAGTTGCGTTATAGATTAGCTTATACAAATTCTATTCTAACTAATTTTTCGCATTTGTACGCATATGAATATTTAACTTAACGTATGATTTCATTCCATTTAACTTCACCATGAGGCAAAGATTTACATAAAGCTCAGGAGTAAAGAGCATAGATTAGGTTATTAGAATTATTTTGTAGTCACATACTTGTTGTTCTTCGTTTTGATTTAGCGTACTTATTGTTACGGTCTAAAATGAAATTAGCTCGGAAGGTAACAGATAATTAAGGAGCACCGGACTAGCTGGGTGGGACAGATGGCCGTGGGAGTGTTTTTGAATTTAAAAATACTAAAGGTGGTTTGTCGTATTGTCGAATGTCGCAAATTAGGGTGCATCGCAATTGGACTAAAGTAGTGTAATGGGCGCCAGACGGTTATTAAAACAAAATCGGTAAGAATAGACCTGGACATACGCAGATAACTCAGCCTCAAACAGTGAAAAGTCTCACTTACTTTTACGTTGGATTCCTCCAGATGCACGTAGGAGATGCTAGCTCTAGACCCAAATCTCCAAAACAACCACGCGCTTGAAATACTAAGGAAGCGTGGGCGCAAATCAGCTGTTGGGGTTCAATGGCTCCCTTTAACCTAATTTTACGTTGTTACTCCCAACGCTTGCAAACAAAATACACTCAACACAAACAAAAGAAACAATCCTAAATATTTCGCTTAACTACTGCAAAGTCAAAACTCACATACTAGTCATCTACAAAATTCTGTCATCATTTGAACTCACAATCAAATAACTAGAAATTAACTAAACCAACGTCGGTCAAAGTTAATAACTTGCTACCTTTTCACTTCCATGTCAAATCAATAAAATTTTAACTCAATAAAATTAGTTTCCACTAAAACCATTTAGTCCGTAAATTTCTAAAATACCAATCTCTAATAATTATTGTCTTCGCTATTCGGGAGGAGATTACAAATAATCCTCATAAATCCAATGAATTATTCAATATTCATCCCTTCAATGAACACAAGTTATAGAAAATACAATCGACAATACATATAATAAATTTACGGCCGCATTAATTCATGGCCGGTTACCTAAAAACTTGGTATGGGGAGATACTACCCCTATTTCTAAATCGGTCAAACTTGCAAGCTATGGCCTATACCTTAGTTTAAATTTGAAGTTAATGTTACCTAAATACTGTTTAAATTCAAAACATTTACGTAAACCATTCATACACTCAAAATTATGAATTCTATGAAGTGAAATTTTTATCCACGTAAACCTGAAGTACATTCAAATAATCACTCTTAAAACATTACAAACACAGATAAAAGTAGGTCATCAAACTTACTTGAAACAACATCAATGGGCTAACAATTCAACAAGGACGACTACGTTCATCTGTTTACTTCTGTATAATTTGGCGAAAACACGACAATTGTAAGACACGCACAAACACTATGAATATGCAAAGTTGGCTTACCTTCTAGAAGTACGCTTGAAAACTTCTCTTCCAGGTTATAGTGGAAACAATCTGAACGTGAACGGCTTCAGGAAAACTGCTTACTAACTTTTAAATTGCAAACAATACAGCGACTTCTCACTAGCAAATTCGATAACGTTACGTTTTTATTCGACGTTGTAGACTTTTTGTACACAAAGCCGTTTACGCACGATATTACGTACACGATATTAACTTAATAAGGTAGCTTTATTTATAAGTCTATTTAGGATAGAAAATAACTATTTAGAAACTTATGTACAATGAGACTTGGTTTATGCTTGCAGAGGCACAATAATAAGATTCGGGCACACGATACTCCACCATAAACAATACATAAAATCCGCAAAAGAGATTAAAACTCCGTAAATTAGGAATCACTTGAGGAAAACACTATCCTAATTTTGGAAACGATAAGCAGGTCTAGATGATCACAATAAACCACATAAAGCTCCCCAGCCTGGTGAACTACCAACTAAAAAACCGCACAAAGGCGAAAAGGACACGCTGTCCACGGTACGTTCGGAAGGACCGGAAACGTCGACGGTTTAATTTGTGCTCACAACTGCACTTAACCACATCTGGACCAGGACTACATTAAAAAATCCTTCAGTTTCGCCATATTCAATTTTTAATATCAACAACCAATAAAATTGCTCATTACATTCAATTAAAAATCACGCGCTGAAAAAGAACACACCTCGGCAGAAGAACGAAGACGTTACGTCATGTTTTCTCTTTTTAACTGTTCACATAGAAACTGCATGAACAGCTTTTCAAGTAACCAACGGTTTATCTCACTCTACGGTGCACATTAACTTTTACTTAGGTCATATTGTAGTTCAGATAAATATTGCCTTCTCCTATAATGATAATTCTTAATTAAATACGACTCGGTATACTTTACCACTGAAGATTCTTGGCACCATTTAGAATTTTATATCTTGTTTGTCTCAAAGCTCTATTGTAATTACACTTAAATTGCGTTTTCAATTTTAAACCTAAGGAAAATTTATACGGTATTTACGATTTTAATTTAAAAGAATTCTAACAAAGAAATCCATTTTAAACTAAATACGACAAATTCAATAGCAAACGATATACTAATTTAACTTTAAAGAAAGGCAATTTACTTCTTCAACTTACGAGAATTACTAAAACCTATAACGAAAACACTTATTTACACAAAAACTATTCTAACACTACTCTAATTGTAACGCAAGCATCACCGTAAAAGAACATAATTAAATCTCGAATTAACATTATTCCGGACAACAAACAAAAAAACTATTATACGTCTTTACTGAATTGAAATTCCAAATTTTAACTTGTAATAAAAAAACTCTAACACTCTCAAATAGCAACAACAAAACAATTTAAACCTTTTGACTTTTAAAAACAAAATCTCTAAAAACGAGGCAAAAAAAATTATCTAGTGTAATTTGCTTAAAATTTTCACACCCGGTGACACTATTGCTACATTGGATTACCCTTCTAAACAGTCAGGTCAATCTTCAAGTCAAAATCTCAGTGAACAGTTGAGAAATAATCAGTGCAAACGTTGTTTAAGAATACACTAGGATGAAAGAAACTGTCCTGCGGTCAATTGGAAGTATTTCGCATGCAATCGTACAGGGCATACAGCTAAGTCAGTTTATGTAAAAACAGAGTCCATAATGTAGTAGATGATGAAGTTCATAATGATGGCAAACTTAACGATGAGTCAGAAGATGATTCGTTAGAATTAGCTTGGTTGAGTCTACTCTCTATATCCAAGGAAAATGAAAGTTTACAGGTAAAATTGGTTGTTGACGAACAACAGCTCAAAGTGGAAGTTGATTCTGGAGCTTGTAAGTTTGTGATGTATGTGGACGATTATAATGATTTGTTCACACATGTAGAGTTAACTCCTGTAGATTTTAAATTAAAAGTAGTCACCGGTCAAAATGTGTCAATAATAGGTCAGATTGGTGTTGAGTATGCAAATGATGTTTTTAAGTCACCTTTAATTATAGTAGATAGCATAAATAGATTTACACCTTTGTTAGATCGCAACTGGCTAAATGTCATATATCCAATTTGGAAAAATGTCTTAGTGGAGTCAAAATCAATCAAAAATGGTAAAATCGAGTCAAACGTAATGAATGAAAGTCAAAGTAAGTCTAATAAAAATCAAAATATTTGTGTTGTCGCTAGTACATCTATATCTGCTAAAATTCGTGATTTAATTTCGGAACTCAAAATTCAGTTTGCATGTAATTTTCAAAATGATACTAATAATCGAATAAAAAAAATTCAAAGCAGAGATTAACGTAAAAGATGATGTCAGGCCGATCTTTCATCGAGCTTATGAGATGCAATACTCTTTGGAACCTGAAGTTGAGGAGGAATTGTCAAAAATGGTAATATCTGGAATTTTAACTAAAATAAGTATAGTAAATGGGCGAGTCCTATTGTCGTCGTTCCTAAAAAGAACTCAAATGACATTAAGATCTGTGTAGATATAAAAAAAAAACTGTAAATAAGGTCATTAACAGTGAACACCGTGTAATACCATTGCCGGATGATATATTTGCAAGCCTAAGTGGCAATGGATTTTTTACTGTTTTAGATCTAGAAGGGGCATTTCAACTTGAAATTAGTGTCTTCCAAGGAACTATTCACAATAAACACTCATTTAGGACTTTTTCGTTATAACACATTAACTTATGGGATAAGTTCAGCACCAGGAATTTACCAATCTGTTCTGGAAACTATTTTATCTGGTTTGTCAAACGTTTGATGTTATGACATCCTACTATAAGTTTTTGTTATGAAGGAATAAGTTCAAAGGTAAATATGTAATTAAAAATTATTATTAATTTTATTACATTATAAATAAAATAAAAATAAAATACTCTAGCAAAGTAAAAGTCGTAGGTTCAAATCCTACTCGAGGTAAACTTTTTATTTATGTATTTAATAAAATTAATAATAATTTTTATGACATCCTAGTTTATGGTTCTTCTTTATCAGAATATCACCAGAATATTAAGGCTGTCATGCAATAGTTAAAAGAGTACAACGTAAAAATCAATAGAAAAAAGTGTGTCTTTTACAAAATTCAATAGAATTTCTCGGACACAAAATTGATGAACGTGGTACTCATCCAACAAACTATAAAATTGAGTGTACTCAAAAAGCGCCTTCACCAGCAAATTTAATACAACTTAAATCATATTAGGGTCTATTAAATTACTATGGTAAACTTATACCGATGTTGTCAAGTAAACTTAGACCATTATATGATCTATGCAAGTCTGGTGTTGAATTTTATTGGACAGACGAATGTGAAAACGTATTTCAATTGAGTAAAACTTAATTACATCCGAAGATGTCCTCACACACTTTAACCCATCCTTACCTATTTATGTCCCATGCGACGCAAGCGGGCATTTAGTAGGGGCTGTTTTAAGTCATCGTATTAATGATGAAGAAAAACCCGTAATATTTGCATCAAGCACCCTTTCTGAAACTGAAAAACCTTACTCAAATTTGGAAAGAGAAAGTCTAGCAATTATTTTTGCTTTAAAAGGTTTCACAAATCTATATATGGCAGAAAGTTTAGTTTACTTTCTGGTCACCAGCTTTACTATATTTATATATATATATATATATATATATATATATATATATATATATATATATATATATATATATATATTTGGTAGAAATAAAGTGTACCAGTCACAGCCGCGTCTAGAATAACTCGTTGTGCTATTACTTTAGCAGCTTATGGCTATAACATACAGGCAAAACTAGTTCTTTATACTCCTTTAACTTAGTTGAAAATATTCCACTACATTCGAGTGATATTTCAAAAGCGACTCTTACAAATTTAACACTACCAAAAGTCATTGAATTTACAAAAACTGGATGGCCTAATGTAGTTCAGGATGAAAAACTAAAACCATATTTCCACAGAAAAAACGAGTTATCCATTCAAAATAATTATCTTTTATTAGGTATCATTCCCGAATCTCTACAAAATGAACTTTTGGAACTTTTGCACGAACAACATTTAGGTATAGTCCGTACTAAAATGTTAATTAGAGCTTACTGTTGGTGGCCAGATGTTAACAATGATATTGAAAAATAAGTTTATGTGAAGTTTGTCAAACTTTTCAAAATTTTACAAATAACATTTCTACCGAGTTAACATTGATTTTTTTCGCAAATATAACAGTACTTTCCTAATTTTGGTTGATGATAAGTTAAAATGGTTAGATGTGAAACTGATGGAAAACGGGACTAATGCAAAAGAAACGATACTTAAACTAAAAGAATTTTTCTCTATTTTTAGGCTACCTGTTGAATTATTGTCTGACAACGGTCCACCGTTCAGTTCTCAAGCAATGGTCTTGTTGAGAAAAGTGTCCAAATTGTTAAAAAGAATTTAGAAAAAGCTTTATTTTTTAATAAAAAGAAGGAAATATGCCAGTACACTTTAAAAACTAGGTTATGTAACTTTTTATTTACACCCTCTACAGTTATCTTGCTTAGAAAAAAAATGTTCAAATATTGATTCCAACTAAGACAGTTTTCGAAAAACTAAATTGCATTGTTTAAATCAGCCTAATTATGTAAAAAATAAGATTCTAAAAATTTGGCAAAAAGGTAAAAGTCATTCAGCTTATTTAGTCCAAATTGATGTTAGCATTAAACATGTACATAGTAACGATATGCGTCAATGTCCAGACAATATTTCCTATAATTCTAATCTACACATGCCTTTACTACACAAAGACTTTCATTCGTTACAAAGTGTACCACTTAGTACTAAATCCCCATCAATTTTACCTGATGCTAATATTAGTTGTAAGATGTCTAAACCTATTCAAAATGGTACACCTGTTAAGAGGAACCTAGAAGTACCAGAAGTTGAACAGTAAAGTCATCCATTCGATCACTCACAAAAGATAGTTTAACCTGGAACTCCTAGATTCACTACTATTAGTACTAGATCAGGTAGGCTTGTTAAACCTCCACAAAAATTGGACTTGTAAGTTTTCTCTCTTTTTAAGTAGAAGGAGAAAATGCAGTGGATTCAATTTGTTTATATTAACATTACCATAGTGATGAGTTAATTACGAGAATATGTATATGTAATTGTCAGAAATAAAATAATAATTATAAAGTTATGTTTTAAGATTATAAGGTTACATACATAACAATAATAATTGTACTTTTCAAGGTAATAATTAAACTTCTTGTTCATTATTATTTATTTGTCTTGCTTTTTTAGAGGTTAAGTGTTTGATTGAAGTATGACAGCGCAGTGCTGTCAACATCAATACAATAAATTTTACTATTATATTCTTGCACGCGACGTTTGGGTGCTTTAATGAACTTATTGTAAACGCAAAGTAGAAAAAACAAATTTACAAAACTTTATCTTTCACATTATAAAATTAGTATAAAGTTGTAGAAAACTTTATTCGAAAATACTAAATACAAAAGCTATAGTACAATAATTGCTGTGTCACCAGAGTTAAAGCACGAATATAGCAGTGCCGTTCGCAGACTTTAAGTATGTCATAGAACAGCAATTTGTAAAACTTTTGCGGGTATGACCAGGGTTACGGGCCGCGGCGTTAAACGAAGCTTGCAACTACCAATTCTCATAAGAATACTTTTTCAGTGCAGGTATTATTAGTGTTCAAATTAAAAATGTTAACGTTTTACCGACCTGGGCCCGAAACAATGAGTTTTTGGACGATTTTGAGGTAAATAAAGATATTACCGGCGAAGCCTAAAAAAACCATTTCCCCAAAAAAATAGGTTTTAGTACGAAAAATTAGGCCCTTCATATTTCTATTACAGTGTCGTTTTTTTTATGTGAGATATTCAACAATTACGGGAAATGATTATATACGAAAATAAGTAGATGAACTACATTAGAAACCTGCGAGGAATAAGCAAGATTTCGTATAGAAAATATACCAAGCATGGACTGATCAAACTATCAAGTACCTAGTTACCCTTAGGAAATGTCGTGTATTGCCTCAACTAAATTGTTACATTAGTAGTTATTGTATAAGTCGTATCGGAGTACAACTGAGAACAAAAGTTTATAGACGTTAGTTTCGTTCAGTGTTGCCATTTTCTCCTTCATAACTGATCAGAAGAATAATAAATTAAAATTACAAATCTAACGTATACGAATTTATTATCTATATCTGATTGCACTCAGTTATACAAATATCGGAAGATAATGGTAGAGACGCAGATATATTGCAACTTTTTAAATGAAGCTAATTTCTCATTTCGTCTTGGAAAACAATATTTAATGCTGTAATTGATTCGTTTACACATTATTTGCGAAATTTGACTTTACTCAGTTTTTTCATAATGATACGTTACATAGAATAAAAAAACACACGTGTTAAGCAAAATATGGTGCTGATGTGAACTTCAATAATACATTTTAGTAGTTTCGAAGTAGCACTCCATATTGTACTTATGCACTGTTGTTTTACAATAAGTACAAAAATCATCTTTTATTTGCTTAGCTGCACAAACAGTATGCAGTTTGCAGCACAACTCGATCCATTTTCTTATATTTCAATCCAAACTAGATGAACTAGAATATAGGTTACATTTGATGCAATAATTACTAATTAAAAAAGTACAGTAGAATATATGAAAGGTATAATGGTCTCAGTTAATATCTAAATCGGATTTGATGTTAAGAACAATGGGGAGAGAATAATGAAATCTGTCAAGTTTTGGATCTAGCGTTTATTCAATTAATTTGTATTTCCATTAGTCTCACTAATGTTAATGCATCAGTAGATCTCCTTTAACCGCCAATTTAATAACTAAGCGTTAGTGTACAGTGTTAATGAATTTACTACTACTAGCGCAATCTTAACAAAACTAAAATATATTAATTAGGAAAAGTGTGAAAAGTCATTCTTAATGCTTTAAAGTGTTAAAATAAATATGGAAAAGAAAGTTTGAAGTTTCATGCAAACGTATAAATGTTTAAATTTTAGGTTATTTGGATTAAGATGTTAAAAACACAATTATTATGCGGAACGTATCACATTACTGTCAAAGCAAAAAGTCACCTGACTTTAAACGCTTACATTTCGAAAACTGTTCGGCCGATTTTAATCAAACAATTTGCATCATAATCGGTATTTATTTCTGAGTGTGTGAACCTTCGCGCAAGACCAATCTTTATGAATGAATAATTAAACCACTAATTAATGGATTGTCTTCATTTTTAGATATATTCCAAAGTACATCTTTGCTTAGAGGTTGATGCTGATTTCATCACATTCTATTATTTAAAAACCGTGTAATAAGGAAAAAATTCAACGCTCGTTAACTCCTTTATTCTAAGCATTATACGCAATATTTTTACAGGACGCTGTACATTAAAACCAATAAATGTGGAAAGATCGATTGTTAACCAAGGGATAGAATTAAATATTCAGTTGAACAAGGATAACGTCTAACTGGACGCAGTGGTAACAGGGAAGAGAATTCAACGCGCGACCTTGTGTCAGCTCTACTGAGAAATTGCAATTTATATAGCGCGGCAAAATGGTTTCATATGTTAATGCAATTGTTTAAGTAAGAACGTAATATTAAAATTGCAATAAAAGGCGAAATTTCTAGATCTAGAAAACTATTTTTTTCAATTTCAATAATTGCTATCGGCTTCGCCATCCTCCTCAATGTCCTGAAAATTGTTATCATCATCATCACTGTCGTCGCCTAAGTTTATAACTAACGGTCCTATGCCGCCGTCTACTAAATTTTCCTTTTCTCTGTACATATCTTCGACTTTCTTGGCATGATCGACACAATTACTCCAAACGATATTTGGCACAGTCTGTAATGTTAACTTGTAAAGTTCCAAAACATCCTTTATTTTGAACGTTGTGTGTTCTTTTGCAATTATATTTTTGACATAAGCCCATATCAATTCGATTGGATTAAATTCATGGGCCACTGGAAGCCATAACATTTTAACTCCTAGTAATTATTTGACCACTTTTTCAAGCAAATATTGTTTCTTATAATTGTACATACAAGATAACTCCAAAAGTGAAGCACTCGTTAGTCGTTAAATGAATTGAATTGCTGTGGTCAAGGGACTTTTCGTTTGTTAAACCATTCAATTATACTTTGTTTTCTCCAGACGGTTGTGGATTTCCAAAATCTGGATCGATCATTGTGTGGTACGCTGTTTGATCTAGCACAATCACCGATTTATACCAACATATATCGTAACTATTCTTCATAACGCTGTTTATTCGTTTCATCATAGCAATCAGCCGAACTTTTTTTTCCAACGAAGCATTTGGTACAACCTAGTAAAAAGCCGTTTTCGTTGCCAATATCAAATATAATCACTCTTAGTTCAGATCCAGAAGGTCGCTTGATTCTCCCTATTAATCCCCTTATTTATTGAATTGTCCTTCGGGATTGATCATAACTCGCGCGGTTTTCTGGGGAACAAATTCCACCCAACCAAATTTTCTTCAATGGTTTGCGCCGCATCATGTTTCGTCAGTAAAAAATATTCCATCCCGTTTCTCTGTACCCTTTAATCGAATATAAGTAATCCTCTCTTTTAGCAGCTATTGTAGTAGCTTCCATCAAAATTGGCCGGTTCTGTAATTTTTTATAAATAAACTTTATTTCTTTTACCCATTCTTTTTAATGTTGTCGTATATGTTTGCTAAAAATCCGGACGTTCGTCTGTCAATCTTTGATGCAGCTCGACTATGGTTGGAAACCTTTTTTCCATATAAAACTTTAATATTTGTCTTCGTATAACGCCCTTTAGAAAATCATCTATACCTACTTTCGGTCTACCACTTCTTGGCCTCGCCCCTGACACTGTACCAGTACTACTTGCTCCTTTTTCAATTGATACCCATCAACACTTCTTTCATTACACCCCAAGCATTCCGCAGTACGCTGTGTAGCTTGATTAAGAATAATTGCGTTTACGCGATTTTTTACGGTTCGAGGAAAGTTTTTTCTTTTAGAACAATCCATTTAAACTCGGCGAACATATGCTTAGGCATTTTTATTTTTGGTAAGAAGCTGATATGATATACGTATATACTCGTGTGTGTATATAAACAGGGTGATCAAATTCAAGTGTGCACTATTGCTAACTTTTTTATTATTGAAGCTACGACGTCGGTTAAATTAGAGAAGTAGTAGTATTCGTTCCGATGATCAATATGATGGTAACAGAAAAATAATTGAACATCGCGTTTCCGAGTTATTTTAAAAAATGTAGTTTTCTTAAATAGGACATCCTGTATATTTATATGTTAATCGATTGCCAACGCTTTTTTTAACATAAAAGGTTATAAATTTCAGCCTAAAGCCAAAGGTTAAGGAGATATGAGCCTATTTCACTTTTCGCTTATAGGATACCATAAAATTCAAATAAAAACGAAATATTATACAAAATATGTTATATTTAGTATTAGTTGAGTACGTCCCTTAATTGTGTTTAGCGATTTTTATTTCTAAACCATCTAGGGATGCTATGAGAAATAATAAAACCAGTAAATCTTGTCGTTTTTGCCTTCAAACCTACACATACATATATGGATATAGTATATATCAAGGATTTCCTAACGCTACGTAATTGACCAGAATTGTGATGCGAGAGAGAGTTCAAGTATCTATTCGTATGAGTTGGTTTTCGATAAACTCTGTGTCTAAATTTACCATTAGGAAGTCTTGTTATCAGAGTATCCAAAAAAGGGAGTGAATTATTTTCTTCAACTTCCATAGTAAATTTGATGTTGTCGTGAATGTTGTTAATATGTCCTAGAAAACTGTTCAAGTTTCCTTTTCCATGGAGTCAAACTACAATGCGTCGTCAACATAACGGAACCAACATTTAGGTTTTAAATCTGCAGAATTTAAAGCAGTGGTTTCAACATTTTCCATATATACATTCGCAAAGGCGGGAGAGAGTGGCGAGGTGCTCTTTCAATTTGCTTGTAGAATTGTCCTTTGTATGTAAAATAGGTTGAGTGCATGCAGTGGTTTATCAATTTGAGTATATCTTGGTTTATTGAGTGCTATTCTTCTAGAATTTTCATCGTTTCTTCAATAGGTATTTTGGTGAAAAGTGACGTTATGTCGAAGCTAACTAAAATGTCACTTGGAGCCAAGGGTACAATTTTGAGTTTGTGTAGAAAATCATAAGAGCTTTTGATGTAGGATACACATTTCCACAAACCGGTTGAATAATTTTTGCTAGATAACGAGCAAGGTCATGAGTCGGAGAATTGAATGCACTGACGATAGGGCGTAACGGCCAGTTTTACTTATGTATTTTTGGGAGTCTGTATATTTTGGAGATTCTTAAACTCTTCTCTCTTGGAATTAGTTTGTGTTTTGCTTCTTTGTCTAATTTTGTAGAATTAATGATAGATTTTGTTGTTTTTTCTATGTAGGTGGTAGTATTGTACTGATTTTTCTTATATTCTGAAGAAGTTAACAGTTCAGACATCTTGTAGTGATAGTCACCAAACAAGACCTCCAAATGTTGAACCAAATCAAAATGACGACCAAATATTAATACTACCCGCTGATAAAGGAAACGCTACTGTCATTGTCAACTCTAAAGACTATCACCACAAGATGTCTGAACTGTTAACTTCTTCAGAATATAAGAAAAATCAGTACAATCCTACCACCTGCATAGAAAAAAGCAACAAAGTCTATCATTAATTCTACAAAATTAGACAAATAAACAAAACAGAAACTAATTCCAAGGAAGAAGAGTTCAAGAATTCCCAAAATATACGTACTCTCGAAAATACATAAGGAAAACTGGCCATTACACCCTATCGTTATACTTGAGCTGGCGTTCGAACGAAGTACTTGAGAATTTTCGCGCGCGCACTCCTCGGAGTGAAATTACGTTCTAAAAGAACCCTCAAGTGCTAGGTAGCCTACCTGGTACTCAAAACAAACCGGATTTGTGTAGTTTTCACTACATAGATCCGGTTTGCAACATGTCGGGGTACCGGGAAGAAGCCCTCCAACTCCAGGTCGAGGCACTTAAAACTCAAAACGAAGCCCTGAAGCTGCACATCGACAGTATCAAAAGCTCCGAAGAAATGAAACTCCGCGAGATCGAATTTCTGAAGAATGAAGTCCACGAACTACGACAATACATAGAAGCACTCGCTCAAAAAAAACCGGCCGCAGCAGAAAACGCCACAAACAAAGCACAGAACGTAGAAAACGATCCTGAACACCACGAAAATCCCCAACGACGAAAAAAGAAAAAGAAAAAGCACGGGCCGAAAGCAAAACAGACGATGGAACTAATTTCCATAAGCGAAATTGAGGTCAACACACCTTCACATACAAAAGAAGCCACCTCCGACGCAGAATACGAAGTCCTTCCCGAAGAAGACTTCACCACAATCAAAAGTAGGAAAAACAAACGACCACGTACCGACGAGGAAGAGCATAGTACGAAAACACCGCCAACAAAAGCGGAAAGGATACCGTCGATCATCCTCCATCGCCACGAGGACTACACAAACACGATGGAGAAGCTGTCCTCCCTAAACGTAGTCCCGAAGAACGTGTGCACTAAAATAAAAATTAACCTAACCTCGCCGGAAGACTTCAGAGCCGCAACAAAGGCCCTTGACGCAGAAGAAACGCAATTCAACACTTATCTCCTAGAAGCGGAAAAACCACTAAAAGCAGTCCTAAAAGGTATCCCACAGGACGACAAAACCATTAAACAAATAGAAGACGAATTAATCGAAATGACGAATACTAAAAATAAGCCGTGTGTTCGCAGGCCCCGACCGAAGAACAACTAGTATGGTGCTGGTACAACTACGCAAAAGCGAACGAGCGAAGGAGATCTTCGAACACACGTCCATCGGGTACCTTAAAATAAAAGTAGAGACCCCACACCGAAGATCCGGAATAGGGCAGTGCCATAACTGCCAAAGGTACGGGCATTCGACCAGTGGCTGCCACGCTTCAGCGAGGTGTGTGAAGTGCGCGGGGCCACACCACATAAACACATGCACCCTTACCAGGGAATCCGGCCAGCCCACAAGGTGCTGCAATTGGACCGGGCCGCATACCCCCAACTTCCGGGACTGCCCGGAACATCCGATTTACGGCAACAAACAACAAACAAGACCAGCAAGAACAGTAGACAAACAACTAAGCTACGCAAAAATTGCATCAATAACACAACCACAACATACGAAAACAGAAAACGAAGAAACCGCTTTAATTATGCGAGTCCTAAAGGCAATTCGAGCCGACAAACAACAATGAAGGACCAAACAGGACCACAACACAAAACAAAACCACAACCAATCACAAAGAGACGAAGGTATAAAGGGGCTTGCCCCGTAAATACCGTGAATAATCAATAAAATGAAAAATGGAACGCCCTATCGTCAGTGCATTCAATACTCCGACTCATGATCTTGCTCGTTATCTAGCAAAACGTATTCAACCGATTTGTAAAAATGTGTATCCTACATCAAAACTCTTATGATTTGCTATACAAACTCGACATAACGTCACTTTTCACCAAAATATCTATTGAATTCACGATGAAAATTTTAGAAGAAAAAGACTCAATAAACCAAGACATACTCAAATTGATAAACCATTGCATGCACTCAACCTATTTTACATACAAAGGACAATTCTACAAGCAAATTCAAGGAGCACCTATATGCTCGCCACTATCTCCAGCTTTTGCGAATGTATATATGGAATATTTTGAAACCACTGCTTTAAATTCTGCAGATTTAAAACCTAAATGTTGGTTTCGTTAGTTTGACGACACATTTGTAGTTTGGTCCCATGGAAAAGGAAACTTGAACAGTCTTCTAGGACATATTAACAATATTCACGAAAACATCAAGTTTACTATGGAAGTTGAAGAAAATAATTCACTCCCTTTTTTGTACACTCTGATAACAAGACTTCCTAATGGTAAATTTACACACAAAGTTTATCGAAAACCAACTCATACGAATAGATACTTGAACTCTCTCTCGCATCACAATCCTGGTCAATTACGTAGCGTTATGAAATCCTTGATATACCACTTTTAACACTGACATCTGACCAAAATTTTAAAACGGAAGAGATGAAAACTATTAATAAAATATTATTTCAAAATAGATACAAAGATCAAGAAGTATTGAAAATTACCAACGAAGTAAGAAGACCAAGAAATAATAACTTGTCAAACAATGACCGCAAGATTCCTATTATTCTACCTTATATAAAAGGAATTACAGACAGAATAGCAAAGAAATTTCCCAAAAACGACTAGACCTTCAAACTACATTCAACATTGTTCCAACTTTTAAGAAACCCCAAAGACAAAATTCCCTATGAAAACCAAGGAATGTATGAGGTACCGTGCAACAACTGTCGAAGAACTTATATCGGACAAACTAATAGAATATTATATGCGAGAACCGATGAACACAAACTAGCAATTAAACAGCACAATCCATCATCCTCTTTAGCTGCACATCATTTAGATACAGGACATCAAATTAACGCCAACAATATCCACACGCCCTTAATAAACGAAATGACACTTCTAGAATGCCACAACTTTGCAAGAATATCATTAAAAAAGCTGACTCGACATTTCAACCAACTCCAAATCTTCCAGAAATTTCAAACACTTATGCTATCCCCACTTCTACACCTTCTACATCATGTACTAGACCAACTAATCGAAGTCAAACACACTCGTCCAGATTAAATTTAAATTAGCTACCTTGTTTCATATTCTGTACTTGTTAAAAATAGTTACTTTATTTCAATTTCTGTAATTGTCAAAATAAATTCTTGACAAAGGGAAAAAAGAACGTTCCCGAAACGTTGAATGAATTTGTACGTTTATTTACACAAGCTATATATATATATATATATATATATATATATATATATATTTCCGAATAATATCTAGATAGTATCTAAATACGTGTTTCGGCATCAAATATGCGGTGTTTTAACTCTCCTGCAACTAACCTTTGGTTATAAACATTCACGAAGCGCTAGACGTACTGACTACAGAGACCAGGCTCGGGGTCATCCACGACCACCTGCGGTCTTGAAAGTGACGGTTCAAGGGTTCTCGTACAAATCAATCAAAATAAGAATAAACCATAATACTAGACGTTTTAAAGCTTTTTCGGATTGCAAGTGATAATCATGCAGCATATCTTGTAGCGTTTGGCGTTTCAGGATTATTTTTCCATGACACTGGTGTAATTACGTTAATATTGAAAGTGTTTGCTCCTTATTTCTGATTTATAATACCCTGCATGTGTACTAGTAGAGTACTAAAGAGACGCAATGGGATACCCTGTATTTTTAAATACTCGTATAAGTGAATTAAAAGTAAATAAACGTGCTTTTAATTTAGTGAAGGTAAAAAAAAGGCCAAAAAATTACAATACAAATATCTATATTACAATTAAAAGATGGCATAAAAAAATGTATACAAAGGACAAGTACAATCAAGAAACACCCCCCTGGCAGCGGGGCGTGCACAAAAATAATTCGCCAAACACCTAAAAAAAAGCTGGGTCACCTATTCAGCAGCTGTCGCTAATGTTAAGGAAAGGTAATATTAATTACTTCTTCTTGCATAAGCATCACCCGTACATATATACAAATAATAAGATTAAAAAATTCTGATTTATCAAAAATTCAATTATATTCAACAACCCGCTTTATTACTACAACAAAAAATAACAAAAGCTTTCTGAAAATTAAAAATGTTAAAACTACGATGAGCTCAGAATTTCCACTGCGACATTAAATAGTCATTCAAAAAGATGTTTCTGAACATATCATACGGTGCTTGATCTTTTGGATTATAGTTCCTGTTCTGCGCAGCTTTGCCACTGACAAAGTTTTTCTGTTATATTGGTTTTCTTTACCTCGCAAGTCACCAATAAACTTTTTCTTTTTTTGATTCAGTTTTCTTCGACATTTTATCATCTCCCCTTTCCCCTTTCGGAACCCCTAATTCCTCCAGAACCATTGCAACTGTTTCAAGTCTGTTTAGTTACGCCAAAAACGGCACAAAAAATGTTTTGCAAACCTTAACCATATTTTTATTAGATTGTAACATGTAAAAAACTGTTGCGTTTTTTTCTTTCATTTCTTTACTTTGTCTGCATCGTTTAGCTGTCGCAACGGACATATATTTACATAAAAACATGTCCTGGCGAATTTTCTCTTGGTTACTATAAAACTGTTCTCTGTTTTAAAATACCTTTCGTACTCACTTTTCAGCATTGATACTTTTTAATGTCATGACGACAAGGACGTGTAAAGCCTACTAATCTAGGGTGGGGATATAACATCTTAAATACTTGTCCTTTTAAAAAGCAATTTAACCTTACTTTTGCCTTTACGCGCTTCTCTTTTGTTCTCGCGTCTTTTTCTTTTCCCACTTCCATCACTTCCTTCATTTGCAGTAATTTTCTCCTCCATAATACACAACTTTCACCTTAAATAGTAAGCACAGTACATGATTTTGTGTAAAAAGTGGATATATCCGGTTTTGCATGCGAACTACACTTAAAAATTATTATTAACTTTATTCAGTACATAAATAAAAAGTGTACCTCGAGTAGGATTTGAACCTACGACCTGTACTTTGATAGAGTACCGCGCTAACCAACAGCACCATCGACGTAGATTTTGTCTTTATTTATGTAGAACTGATGTAAATTCTAAATATAATGAGATTACAATCAAATTACTTATATTAATGGAATGTGAACCTGAAATACCTCAAGGATTCAGAGCATACCAAAGCAACTTGACTAATATTAATGTATTATAAGTTTTGTTATGAACGAATAAGTTCAAAGGTAAATATGTAATTAAAAATTATTATTAATTTTATTAAATACATAAATAAAAAGTTTACCTCGAGTAGGATTTGAACCTACGACCTGTACTTTACTAGAGTACCGCGCTAACCAACTGCGCCATCGAGATTCAAGCCCCAATCGACATAAATTTTGTGTTTATGTATGCAGAACTAACGTAAATTCTAAATATAATGAGATTACAATCATAGCATACACTTATTTGGTAATGGGTCATTATTGATCTAACAATAACGAATGTGGTTTGAGAAGCCTGGAATACGTACGAATAGGAAAATGTCTGTCCATTGCCTGTGTACAGTGGTGATAAATAGTTTATGTGAGAAGTGTGCAGTTTCAGTTGCAAGGCTGAACTTCCAAATTCAATGAAGCAGTAAGATTTTGACTTTGAAGTTAAGAATTGGCGTATAAAGGAAATATGTACTGCACTTTCACGTTTTGTAGATAAATATAAATGCTCGCAAAAAAAATTAAATAGTTATGACTCTTCATATTAAATATTGATCAACTAAAATCATGAGAATGTGTACAGGCTGGCCAAAATTCGACGTTTTAATAGGGAATCTCGTAAAATATAGCTCGTATGAAAAAATGAACTTCGCGTCCTCGATCTCTTTTTTTGAGAAAATTCAATGGTGCATTCCAAATTTGGCTAACGTGTTTTGTTTTGGAGTTATCGCCAATAATTCAGATTTCCGAGTTTTTACTTTATGGCTATATCTTACTTATTTATGAAAATAGAAAGAAATAATTTCTACGTTCTTCAGGCACTTTTTTGATCAGAATGCAGTGGTGTAGTCAATTCTTGAAATTCGAGTTATAGCATAAAGTTTTATTCATTTCTACTGCTTTCTAGCAAAAAATAGTTTTTTTGGGACATAAAAATCTCACGTTTCTAGAATCAAAAAATTTCTGTCACTGCGTTCCAAAACTTGGAATTTAATAACATCTGATAGTTTATTATCGCTATAAAAGTGCAAAATATGGCTTTTGAAAATAATGAAATGTTTGATATGTTAGAATGTTTTATTTAAAGTAATAATAATTCTGAAGTTGCAAGTGAATTATATTTTAATCGTTATTCGGACACAAGACAGCCTAATGATACTATTTTCAAACGATTAAAACAAAATCTCATACATTATGAGACTTTTGACAAACCAAGAACAAACAATTATAATTGAAGATTATGAGGAAGTTGCTGTCAATGTTATCGGAATGGTAGATGCAAGTCGTCAAATTGAGCCCGAGTCGGTTATACGACGAAGTCGGGCATTCTCAGTTCTAAAAAGATACAAATTCAGATCATGTAAAATAAAAAAAACAACCAACCTGTCCAGCACGACGCCTAGAATTTTATGATTAGTATCTTCAGCAAATAGAGCAAAATGCACTATTCTCAACAAATATTGTTTGGACCGATGAAGCATACATTAGTAGTGCCGGGATTTTCAATCGACACAATGAGCACTGGTGACGTTCAAAATCAGAGACGCTTCGGTTTTAGTGTTTGGCGTGCCCTATTCGGAAATCGCATTTTAGCCTATCACGTTTATGAAAAAAAATTGAATGGTCAAAGATATTCTGAAATTTTAAACCAACGCATAGTCCAGGATTTTTCAGTTGACTTATCGCTGAACATTAGACAAAACTTATACTTTCAACAAGACCCCCTCTCAATAGCAGAAACGTCTCTGAATTGTTAAATATTCATTTTCAAGACAAATGGATAGGAACAAATGGACCTGTGAGGTTGTAACCACGTTCACGCAATTTAACGCCCCTAGATTTTTCTTCTTTTGGTGACACATCAAAGACAATTTATATAAAAATAATAATGATATAAACGAACCAAGACAAAATTTACAACACAATTCGTAATATTTCAAAGCAATGTGAGCTACGTGTTGCAAATAATCGACATCAATTTGAAAATTTAGTTTAAGTAGTTTTATATACAGAGTGATCAATCTCAAGTGTATACCACGTGATCAAAATATTTAAGTTGGTACCACTGATAGGTTGGTAAGAAGCTGTATTGCTCTAGCTACTCTAGAGCATGGTTCGAGTAAAAACTATGATCAGTTTCAAATCTGTATGAAGGTCATTAACTTATACATATTATAAAATATTATCTTACTTTAAATAATGACTATTTTTTATTTCATTAGACTGCATCCCTATAAAATACAACAAAATAAATAAAATATTATTTATTGATTGGATTAAATCATTACAAAATAATGAATCTTAAGTATTTAAATGTTATAATTTCATTATAATTAAATAAAATTTACAGTACATGTTTATGGAATGACAATGTCTTTTACAAATTTTTTTTTACTCCTTAGGTACACATTAGTTATTACACTTTGCTTTACAGCATATGTTCAAAAAGACCGCCATTAAATTGTAAACATAAGTTCACCCTACGTTGCATATTCGCAAAATACATTTTGTAACATTTCGGCTCCAATATTATGAACTTCATGAGTTATAGCATCTCGCAATTCTTGAAGAGTATGCAATCTTCTGCTGAACACTTTGTTTTTTAAATAACCAAAAAGAAAAAAGTCTAACGGTGTCAAGTCTGGTGAATTCGATGGCCAACGATTTACACTAATGATTCTATCTTCAAAGAAGTCTCGTAAGTGATTAATTGTAGCCTGTGCAGTATGTGGGGTAGCGGAGTCATGCTGGAAATACCCGTTTCGTAATTCACGATCATCCAAATTATTAATAAATGGTTCTAAAGGTATTTCCCTGTATCTTGCCGCAGTAATTGTGCCATCGAAAAATACTGGTCCAAATATTCGTTGTCGCGACATTGCTATCCAGACACCGACCTTGATAGGGTGTAAGGTAGTTTCTCGAAATACATGTGGATTTTCTGCAGACCACGTACGATAATTTTGGCTATTTACGTAACCGGACAGATGAAACCAAACTTCATCAGAAAAAAAAGATACATCCAGTAAATCATTGTTCATCGTATTGTTGAACCATTGACAGTAGTTTACTCTAAGCTGAAAATCTCTATCTCGCAACTGTTGTAATACCGACACCTTGTACGGGTACAAATGTAAATTCTTCTTTACTGCAGTGTGGACACTTCCATAGGATACATCTAAAAATTATTTATGTAAAATTACGTTTGTACGGAAAATTTTTCATACGTGTTTGTGCAGATAGTTTTCGCAAAGGTTTATTGGGGCTTGCATTCATCCTTACATGGATATCTGCTAAGGTGTCCTCTGTTAAGACAGTAGCAGAAGCTTCACGTTTGCGTTTTAAAATACTACCAGCTTCCATGAATCGAGCTATCAATCGATTACGATGTTGACTAAATGTTTCGTAACTAATATTTTTATTTGGGTACTCAACAGTAAATTGATCGATGCACGATTGCAATGAATAATGCCATTGCCCATTACCATCTTGGAAGCCGCTACGAAAATGAGTCACAACAATGAATGTGTCATTTCGATTGAAAACGGCATGACGATTAAATTCGATATCACAATTTGAAATTCAGAATATATAATTTGTCTTGATATAGACAGTTTGTAAATAACTCAAGAAAATACAAAAGTGAAAAACGAAGGTATAATATGACATAAACTAAAACGACTAAAACCACACTAAAAATCCAAAGCAGCCAACTGCAAAATACAACAATATTAACAACTAGGGATTTTTGTCATACCACTGCAGTACACTTGAGATTGATCACGTTGTATAATATGACATAAACTAAAACGACTAAAACCACACTAAAAATCCAAAGCATCCAACTGCAAAATACAACAATATTAACAACTAGGGATTTTTGTCATACCACTACCAGACACACAGACACACAGACACACACACACTCACAGACACACAGACACACAGACACAAAGACACACAGACACACAGACGCACAGACACACAGACACACAGAGACGCAGACACCCAGACACACAGACACACAGACACACAGACACACAGACACACAGATACCCAGACGTACAGACACACACAGACAGACACACAGACACACAGACACACAGACACACAGACACACAGACACACAGACACACAGACACACAGACACACAGACACAGACACACAGACACACAGACACACAGACACACAGACACACAGACACACAGACACACAGACAGACACAGACACACAGACACACAGACACACAGACACACAGACACACAGACACAGACACACAGACACACAGACACACAGACACACAGACACACAGACACACAGACACACAGACACACAGACACACAGACACACAGACACACAGACACACAGACACACAGACACACAGACACACAGACACACAGACACACAGAACACAGACACACAGACACACAGACACACAGACACACAGAACACAGACACACAGACACAGACACACAGACACACCGACACACAGACACACAGACACACAGACACACAGACACACAGACACACAGACACAGACACAGACACACAGACACACAGACCACAGACACACAGACACACAGACACACAGACACAGACACACAGACACACAGACACACAGACACACAGACACACAGACACACAGACACACAGACACACAGACACACAGACACACAGACACACAGACACACAGACACAGACACCGACACAGACACACAGACACACAGACACACAGACACAGACACACAGACACACAGACACACAGACACACAGACACACAGACACACAGACACACAGACACACAGACACACAGACACACAGACACACAGACACACAGACACACAGACACACAGACACAGACACACAGACACACAGACACACAGACACACAGACACACAGACACACAGACACACAGACACACAGACACACAGACACACAGACACACAGACACACAGACACACAGACACACAGACACACAGACACACAGACACACAGACACACAGACACACAGACACACAGACACACAGACACACAGACACACAGACACACAGACACACAGACACACAGACACACAGACACACAGACACACAGACACACAGACACACAGACACACAGACACACAGACACACAGACACACAGACACACAGACACACAGACACACAGACACAAGAACTGATTACACCACTGGATTCTTATCAAAAAGTGCCCGAAGGACGTAGAAATTATTTTTTCTATTTCTATAAATAAGCAAGATATGGCCATAAAATGAAAACTCGAAAATCTGAATTTAAAATGCACCATTGAGTTCTTCTCAAAAAAAGTGGTCGAGGATGCGAGGTACTTTTTTTATACGAACTATATTTTATTGAAATTTGGCCACCTTGTACGTGTGAAGGTAACGCATAAGGTACTGTTTATTAGCTTATTTATAGGTTTTCTCTTATAACTTGGATTCCGTAATACTTCAAATAATCAGCAATTACATGCGCATGAAAATCGTAATCAAAATTATTACACACATAGCTTTGATTTCGCAAAGAACTTGTGAAGTATTCATAATGATTTTTGTATGAGACCGTCATTATGTGAATGTTAAAAATTAATCTTGTCGTACTTGCTTAATATTGTAGTACTGCTACATTGCAGATTCGTTCATGAAAATGCACTATTTAGTTAGAATAGAGTAACCAACTCTGCAAAATTTAGTGAGCCAATTTATAAAATTTGTATTGTATTTGTGTTCCTTGCTATGAGATTATACAAAGTTTCCCTTTCAGTAAGAACAACTGGTTTTCAAGAACAAAAATGCAGTGGCAACAATAGTATTTGCTTTGTTAGATAACTTTTCCCTTCTATTCATGAAGATAGAAGTTTCCTAATTGTTCAGTGTAGACTAAACCCTCACTATTGTAAATGACTGTTAAGTAAATTAAAGAACAGTGTAGAAGACGTATGTTCAAAATATCTTGTGTTATGCATTAATTACAAAGGTAAATTAAAAGTAATTCAGTTCGTTTGTATATTACCTAATTTAAAATTAAAATGCCATGTTGGAATCTCAAAATTAGAGATTATTGTTTCCAGAATTTTACGTTTAACGTTTTAACTTCAGCTTATTACTAAAAGCGTTTTAAAAGCTGTAAACTTTTTTCATTTCATTCGTAGCAATTTATACGAATTAGTATTCGTATTTAAAAATTACTAATGTTACAATTTAATTTAATAGAATCATACCTAATCCCTGTTTTTATATATGCAAATGCCATAATGGTATAAAATACTTTCGTTTTACTGCTCTAGTAAACTAATCCATAAAGTTATGATAAAACATTTATAGTATCTATAGAACAGAGATCTACAAAATTTAATAAGCACTAAAGTTTTTTCAAATAACTTGTGGAATTGCAATTGCTGTAATACACTATTACGTAGATCAGAGGTTTCCAAACTTTTTTTTCTCGTAGACCACTTCCAAAATTTCTCGAAATTATATCTAACGATGGAAATTTGTGTCGCGACTGAGTTTCAACCCTAAATTCGGATGATAAACATAAAAAGAAAAATAGTATATTTTCTTGTGTTCTATTCATTAAAATGAAACGATTGCAGACTTAACAGAATTAAAATTAATAACGTACCTTAACTTCAACAATGCAAATCAACAATTAAAAAAAATTGACATAATTTCAATGAGAGGGATGCACTTGATAGATTGACAGCAAATTATTAATATTTGGCTTCAGTTTTGTAAGGAATCGCCGCAAATCTCCCCGTTCTGTGATGTTAAATCTGCTCCTTTTTTTTTGTTAATAGAATTTTTAATATCTGCGTATACCGTATAGTAAGAATTGCCATACAGTAAATTTTACTAAACGTTTAGGAATAATTCAAATACAAAATGGATTTATTCATTTCTGTTAGTAAAATTTACTAAAATATATTAATTTTCGCAATATTTTAAAGAGTTGTTTTCTCCGTGTACAAGAAACATTTGTTAAGGCCAAGCCAACATTTTTGTTCTTTATTATCGAAACCAAATAAATTTTCGTGGACCCCCACTTACAACTTGTGAACCCTCATTTTTTTTTACGCCAACGTAGACTCTCGTCCAGTCTCCCGTGGACCACTGGGGGTCCACCTGGACCACTTTGGGAATCACTGACGTAGATGACATAAATTTTGCTAAATGCAAAGTGCAAATTCATGTTTTAATAATAAGCACTATTTCTCGTAAATGTGTGTTTTAAAATATGTACAGAATCTTAATTTCTTTGAGCAGGGTTTTAAATGGAACAAAATCATTGCAGATAGGTTTTAGTCTATTTATTATAAAAATATCTTTATCATATTTGTACAGGGTGTTCCTTAATGATATACCGATACTGAAGGAGTTGATTCTACATAAAAAATAAAACTTTTGTTTCACATAAACATATCTCCTCAAACGCACAGTTTTTGAGATACAGGTTGTCAAAGTTCAATTTTTTTTCGTTTTTTGTCAATATCTCGAAAACAGTTTGAGATACAGCGTCAACCTTTACCCACGTTTTTTACTTGAAAATACTCTGATTTTGAATACAATTTAAAAGTATTTGAAATATTCGGTGGCATAGGTTTTAGGTACACTGTGAGTTTTAATCCCCTTAACTTCTAACCCACTTAAACAAATCAGATTTTGACATACGCATTTGAACCGCCAATGTTTTCTACTCAAAAAAGGTACTCCTTTGTGAAAGTGCTAAAGTTAACCGTTTCGAGAAAAATGGCCATTTAAAAAAAGAAAACACTGTTTACATAATGTGGGTTTTATTAACATTTTTGTATTAACTGTAGTCTTAATAAATTGTTAATACAACATTCTAAAACAAGTGTTTTCTTCTCTTAAATAGCAATTTTTCTCAAAAACGGTTAACTTTTTAGTGCTTTTACAAAAGAGTACCTTTTTGTGTAGAAAACATTGGTGGTTCAAATGCGCATGTCAAAATCTGATTTGTTTAAGTGGGTTAGAAGTTAAGGGGATTAAAATTCACATTGTACCTAAAATCTACGTACTGACTTGTCCAAATACTTCTAAATTGTAATAAAAATAAGGGTATCTGTAAGTAAAAACGCTTGGCGCTGAATCTGAAACTTTTTTCGAGATATTGACAAAAAACGGAAAAAAAAACCTAAACTTTGACACCCTGTATACCTAGAACGGTGCGTTTGAGAAGATATGTTTATAAGAAAAAAAAGTCTTTTAAGTAGAATCAACTCCTTCAGTATCGGCATATCATTAAGGAACATCCAGTATTTTATTTTATCTCATTCATGGTATATATATATATATATATATATATATATATATATATATATATATATATATATATATATATATATATATATATATATATATATATATATGTACAGGGTGTCCATTCAGTGTGTAATTGTCCGATTATGGGCTCCCAAACTACTTGAGTGTGAGCAGGCTTCCCAAATAGACTAAAACTTGCACATTATAAAAATATTTTTATATATACAGGGTGAGTCAGAAACACGTGGTCAACCAAACTTGATTTTGTTTAAATGGAAAGTCATGTATATTTTCGCATCATCGAATAACTCACAAAATTTTGGGTACATTTGACGCGGAATTCATATCCCTAGCTTCAGCGGTTTTCGAGTTATTTGTATTATTTCAACATTTTTGAAAGATACATGGGGTCAAAGAAATTAGTGTACCGTGGAAGTTATTATATTGAAAATCAATAGGAAAGTATCTGACATGCATGCATTCGCTAAAAGTCAATTTTTTTTTACAAACGCGTTAGGAAGTTCCTTTCTTTGAAGAGTAGGCTATGAGGATTGGGATAACAAGTTTCTTACGTTTGAATTCTTTTGTGACCTTCTAATGGGTTCTTTCGCAGCTGAACAAAAAAATTCTTACATGCAGTGCATTATTATGACATCATGAATTTTCTCTCTCAAAGGTGGTGCTTCATTCGCATTTGGACAATAAATACTTTTACAGTCCGCTACATAATTAAGAGCTTACAAATAAATATTAATTTATTTTGTATCTACAAATACTTAGTAACAATGTTAAGGTTAAATTCTATAATAACAAGGCAATATGGAAAATGACAAACATGAAAACGAAGTCAGAGAGTTCATACCTCATCAGTGAAGAAAATTTTGATATGAAAATTGACATCTTCAGCTCTGCTTTCTTGAATGACCGAGCTGGTAGCGTAGTGGTGATACGACCTGCTTAGCATTCGGGAGGTAATGGGTTTGATTCCCGTTACCGTCTACCTTGTACGAGGTTTTTTTAGGGGGTTTTCCTCATACAAATGTAGCGGCATGGTCACTGTGTATATGTACACCATGTGCGGCATTTTAAAAGCTAAATAGATTTTCTAGAGTTTTATGATGGTTTTATTATAACTTGAAATAGTAAAATAGTTTTAAAGTTGCTTGTATACATTCAGTTATAACTTGAAGACCATATAGTTTTATAACAAAGGTTTATAAATTCTTTATAAACTGGATTAAAAAACCTTTTGGATTTCAAGTCAATTTACTCTTAATAGTATTTTAATGTTGATAGATTTGCTACCATTATAAGTCAAATTGTGCTTATGATTGCTTTAAATGTAATATGGTTTTATAGAAGCTCAGCAGAGTCAAACAGTTTTATTGTTAGTTTTAAAATAGGTTTTAAAGCGTTCCTCAAGTGGCTTTGAATAATATAATTTTTAAATGACCCTATTAAAACTATTAGTTACGCTATTAAGTATTTTATAAAACTTTGCGTGTATATAGTTTTAAGGTTTCTTTCAGAAGACCAAAATGTAGACCCTTATAAAACAAATTATTCTAAATCTACTGTCTTTAAAACTATGTTGCGATTTATGTGCGGATTCAGCCGATTTCATAACATATCTTACTATAGTCGCGTTTTCATCCTCTGCATGCGTGCGCGTACTTTATTTTGTGTGGTGTACTTCTGTGAGCTGTGTTAATAAAATATTGTGATGTCTACTTTTTTGGACAAGTGGTTACGTACAAAGAAAAGCGGAAGTTTTCATAGAAAATAGCAATCGGAGAAAAAATGCAAAATACGTCATAAAAATAGTCAGTTGTATACTACTAGCCAAAGGAATAGTGCTGTAATAGCAGAGCGAGTAGAAGAGAAAATAAATGACATTAAGCAACCTGAATCCTGCCACTACTATGGTGAAAATATTGATAATGAAGATGTAAAAGCTAAATGGTTGATAGAACTAAACGACGAACGCAATCAAGAAGAAGAAGATGATGATACTGAATCAAGAAATTTCACATTTATACTGGAAACAAGAAAATGGGCCCTTAATTACAATATCAAGCAAAACGCTTTAAAATCGTTTGTAACTAATGTCAATAATTTAGTGCCAAATATATTGCCAAAAGACCCACGTACTCTTTTAAAAACGCCTGCAACAGTCACTCCAATTTTCCAAATAGGTGACGGCCAATATTGGCACCAGGGTTTGAAGTCTTGTCTAGAAGAAGTACTGTTTTCCGAACATAGATTGAATAACATATCAATAAATATCAATATGGATGGCTTACCCATTTATAACAGCTCCAAAGATGAATTTTGGCCAATTTTATTTAACATTTATGAAATACCCGAGTTAAAACCAATGGTAATTGGTGTGTATTGGGGTAAAGCCAATTAAATGCATTTTTGAAGCATTTTGTAGAAGAAATGGCAGAAATAATGAAAAATGGAATTACAATAAACAATAGGAAATTCAACGTTAAAATTCGTTGTTTTATTTGCGATTCTCCTGCACGAGCTCTTGTAAAAGGTAAATGAGTGTATGCTTTCAAAAATATTTTTAGTTGCTGTGTTCTCTTTTTAAGGCGTAGCAAACTTCAACAGCTAAAATGGATGCCAGAAATGTACCATTATTAAAGAATACTCTTACGAGTCTCACTGTAATTATTATACTCGCAGATTATGCGAAAAAAAAACAGATTCTGGATTCAGAAATAAGGCTTATGGTGATCATCACAAAATAGAACCTCCGCTCCTACAGCTTCCGGTAGATATGATTGAAGATTTCGCTGTTGGTGATTCTCTTCATTTGCTGGATCTAGGAATTATGAAAAGACTTTTGACTGGATGGCGTGACGGAAATTTTGCCAACTATAAGACAAAGCGCGAGCAAGAGATAGCGAAGAAATTTCAATTTTTTTATTGCTATGTAAAATGGCATCTGAAATCCATCGTGCTGTAAGAGGGTTAATCGTATTAGCACACTGGAAAGGGTTAGAATTTCGAACCTTTTTATATTACATTAGTATAGTTATATTGAAATATTATTTACCTACTGATGCTTATGAACACTTGTTACTCTTTTTCTGTGCTGTAACTATATGTTCAGCAAAAATGTACAATTCTTGTCTAGATCTGGCCAAGGCTATGCTTAGTGCTTTTGTTGAAATTTATGGCGATATTTACGGAGAAGGTCATATCACTAGCAACGTTCATAATTTAACCCATATTGTTGATGAAGTACAAAGAATTGGAATATTATCATCATTTAACTCGTATCCTTTCGAAAGTAAATTGTACCAAATAAAAAATACAATCAGATCGGGCAACAGACCGTTAGCGCAGATTGCAAAAAGGTTTGGTGAACTTACTCAACTTTCAATTATTCAGTCTCGGAGCACCAACAGTGACAAGAAGTATCCCATTTTGAAAAAACCTCTTGACAAAAATCAAAACAATAATGAATTGCATTTTGCAACAGTGGTATTACCCAACTTTTTATTGGGCTCACAAGATAAAGACAAATGGTTTCTTATTCAAAGAAATGAAATCGCATGCCTAAAGTATATACTTAACCGAAATGGTATAGTTTTAATGAATGGCGCTAGTTTAACAAATATTTCAGATTTTTTTGACAAGCCAATTCGTTCAAGTTATTTAAATATTTACTCATCGACCTGCAAGGAAAATCCGCCCAAAGAATATTCATTAGATGAAATAAAATGCAAATTAGTAGCGGTCAAAGATCATCATACTAATAATATGATATTTTTTCCACTTATACATACACTGTGAAAAAGCTAATAATTATTTCTGATTTCAATTTCATCCATATCTTAAAATTCAAAAGTAAAATAAAGGGCACTGTACATTTTTATATTGCACTTAAAACTTCGATACAATGCCAACGTTTCGACAAATATTTATCGAAAAGTCGACATTATAACAAGGTTTTAAAGTGCAAAATTAAATCATCCAAAGTACCCGTTATTTTACTTTTGAATTAATAATTATAAAATAAAATTTACATACGTACTTGTAAATTCTTTGTTCTTTTTAAATGTCCCTATGTATATTTCTACGATTTATTAATAAACTATTACCTACGCTTTATTTTACAAAACAAATATTTTAATATCTTATAACCAAAAGAACATCACATTAAAAAAAATAAATATTTTCTTCAAAATAACAAAAAGCAAACAAAACAAATTCATTCAAACTCACTAACACTTTCCTCATCTACATCTTCATATTCTTCTTCGTCAAACTCCATCATCCTTCTTTTTCATAGCTTCATTTTTATTCTGATCGCTGCCTAATTCACAATTTTTTTCTTTTGTTTTTAATTTGTACTTTAAATGTTGTGGTCTATTTTTGTGCGTAGAACATATATTCGATTGTTTTCTTTGATTACTATTTTTAAGTATCCTTTTAAAGAATTTATCACACTCCACTTCAGAGAACTGATTGTCTGCTAATCTTATAATTTCTAAGAAACATTTTCTAAAATTTTTAAAATATTTTAGTGCCGTCTTGGAATTGCCCCCTTTGATTCTTGTATTTCCAGTCCATGAACATTTATCAACAAATTCTCTGTTTAAAAAGTAATCGATCAGTTTACAAGCGCAATCTACGCCATTTGCTTTTCCGTCTGAACCACATATATACATCATTTGTTGCGTTAATAATAATTTTCCAAATTGAGCATCGTTTAATTTTTCCTCTAATTCATTCAATTCCTCTTCGGTGCTTACAGGTTTGGAAATTAACTTTAGTTGGTTTTCTGTTGCACTGACAAGTCTCGCCTCCTCCTGTGGTTTATCTAAATATTGACTTAATAACCCCACTAAAACTTCCAAAGTTGCCTGCATTTTTGCTTGTTGGTCAATAATTAGACTCTGATTATTAATCACTGTTTGAAACAGCTGGCTACTGTCACTATTACCTTCATCGATATCCTTATTAGAATGTTTAGCCTTGTTCACATTATTTCTATTATTTATAAACAAATATTCCTGAACGTCTTCGATTTGCACATTTGTTTCATTGGTAATTCTATTTGTTGCAGGCTACAACGCAATATACTATTATAAAATAATTATGCTAAAAGTAAAATAAGCATATATATATATATATATATATATATATATATATATATATATATATATATATATATATATATATATACGACGTAATCGGTAAAAGAAGTTGCAGCTATAATTTGAACTTTTGACAAAATACCTGAAGGTATTGTAAGAATTTGGTATTTATAGCTTACTGTTTAACAAACGTAATGCAAAAATCCCTACTTTGATGTCTTACTTCGTTTATAGGAATAACCGTCGGGCGGACAAAGTGCACATAATAATTAATTTTTCTTTGTTATAGACATGAAAGCACCGTCACCGATATTTCCTTTATATATAACGCGTCTACGGTCAAGGCTACGATTTGCTCTATTTTGATACTCGATATGCATATCAACATTTGACTTTTAATGTTTTTATAGTTAGTTACTTTACGTTTGAATTTTTTCTTAATATTATGATGTGTAAAGACAAGTGTCGGATTGCTTGAATGCAACGGCACACAGTTAGACGACAATCACTTTACAATTGAACTACTTGTAATAATCCTTATTCATTTTATTACCTGTCCTGCCCAAATTTATATCCGGGTTTGTTTCAATTAATTCAAATCCAGTTTCTAACATTCAATTTCAATTATTCTACAGCAAATGAAGTCGGAAACGCCCCATACTTAAACACTTTCTACACACACACACAATATACACATCCTTTCCATCACGTAAAAAAAGCTCACACCCCGATGTTCACTCAATTTCAACACGTATCACTTATTCCTAAACAATAGCCACCACGGAACCGCCCTCTTAATTAAAAACTGCTTCCCATCCACTCCTTTTCAACTTCCTGTGCACCTACAGCATCTCGAATGAGTTGCTGTGACAGTGCACTTTCCCACTCCTATGATATTTATATCATATTATAACCCACCAGGCCACAATTCCCTATCCGATGCTCTTCTAATCTATGCCTTTAGCCTTCCCAACGCAGTAATCCTAGGTGATTTCAATGCTCGCCACACCCAATTTGGTGACACCGTAACGAATGGCAACGGTAACAGACTATCATCTGCTCTATTGCAGTTGCCGCTCCTGCGAATTGCCAATACACAGCCAACCTACTTCGAACACTTAGGTGCCTCAATAATAGACCACATCATAGTCTCCGAACCCATCGCTCACTATTTCGATCGTGAGTGCTTTTTAGGCACCACGATCACATCAGATCACATTCCCCTACTGGTCAAAACTTCATTTTGTCCAGCCCCCCTTAACCCCCTCAATACACAGTCATTAAAGATTTTTCAAAAGCAGACTGGAATGTGTTCTCCGAACACATCTCCAACAACCTTCCCACACCTAATCTTCAAACGATCTCGAGAGAGCCATTAGAGACCTAATTTCCGTTATTGCGGAAGCGGTCGATAACTCTGTCCCATTAGAAAATATCGAAATTTCTCGAAAACCGCTGCCACGACACATTGTGAACTGGATCAAAGAGAAAAGACGAATCTATCTTCAATTCTTGCGATCCAGGGACCCGGCTCTCAAGACCGAATACAATCGCCTTAACGCCTTAAACAGGCGAGAAACCAATAAACACTCTGAAGACTCCTGGACCAAAGCCACGTCCCAGCTTGATTATAGAAATGGTAAACTCTTCTGGCAACAGTTTGATAGACTGATCAGAAGAAAAGTAAACCCCAAATTCCACCAAACCGACCTTCAGGGTAACCTAATCTCCTCCGACCTAGGAAAGGCCGATTTCTTTGGTCGCTACCTCCAATCCATTTTCCGATCCCCAGATAACCCAAAATTTGATAACAAATTCAAAGCACACCTTGAGAGTCGCCATGAAGATTTCCGTACCCTTAACCTTCCCGAAACCCTACTCGATACCGAGAGTCCTTTTTACGCCCCTGTTACGCGCGACCAGGTCAGATCATATCTCAAAAAAGCTAAAAATTCTGCCCCAGGTCATGGCGGCCTAAACCGTAAAATTCTCCGCCACCTACCCGACCCAGCCCTCCGTTTACTTTCCACTATTTACAATAAATGCTTACCCTATCGTACTTCCCGACGGACTGGAAATCGGCCTCGACAATACCTAAACCCCACGCTGATCTTACCTCGCCCTACTCCTACAGACCAATCTCCCTCCTGAGCTGTCTCGAAAAATGCTTTGAGCAGACTCCAGCCAGGCGACTCAGGGACCACCTAGAATACAACGACCTCCTTCCCAACAGCCAATTTAGCTTCCGTCCTAACCGAACGTGTCACGATCCCTTGTTGAAGCTGCTTACAGGGACCACCAGAGCATTCAATCACAAGCAATGAAATCTGGCTGTGTTTCTGGACATTAAGCAAGCATTTGACAGGGTCTGGCACGCCGGTCTCCTACAAAAGATCCGAAACCTTAACATACCCGACCCCTTGCCAAACTCCTACTCTCGTACCTGACCAATCGGTCAGTTCGGGTCAAAGTAGGGAAAACCTTTCCCGATCCTTTTCAACCAACAGCAAGGCTCTGCCGTAGTTCCTATCCTTTACACCATCTTTGCATCCGACATTCCCGAAGTTACTCAACCCGGAGTAGTCGTTGCGCAGTTCGCGGAGGACACCGCCTTTTGGGCAGTTAATCGGAACAGCGAAACGGCCTCCCACCTCATATCCAAAACCCTACGGAACTTCTCTAACTGGGCGAACCAGTAGAGAGTCTCCGTCAATCCCACCAAAACAATTGGCTCCCCGGTGTAAAAAGAACACTAAACAGGATTAGAAACCGCGCAAACCTACTGGGCGCCCTTCGGGGTAGAATCAGAGGTTGTCACCCCAAAACACTTCTGCACACATACATCAGCCCTGTTATGGATTTACGAGCTCCTATATACACAAACATTAACCCTAATCACTTTTCCTCAATCGCCTCCTGTGAACGGCGAATTTTTAGACGGATACACAGGTTACCCCTCAGGTACCCTAATGACCTCCCCCTACACCACGCCAGTATACCCCCAATCACAAACTGTATCCAAAAACTCCAGCAAAACTTCGCTTATAAAAGAATTTTCGGCAACACTATCCCAACCAAAGAAATCTTTACCACTCCCTAATTAACTCGAAAAAAACCCAATTTAAAATTCAAACATCCTCCCGTAATCATCACACAACTCCTCGACGACCTCCCCGAGGGGGTAGAAGAATCCCTCGATAATACCCCATATGCCCTCCGCATCCCCCCGTCTATTCGATGACGACCCAGCATGACACCGGCCAATGATCTAATTAATCACACTGTACACCACACCACACTAACCCACACGTACACTTGAACCCAACCACACACTATTCAAAATTCAATTCAAATAAATTTAAACACTTTTTTTTTCTTTTTTTATTACCACACCTCATTATTGTACAAAATACAATAACACAAAGCAGCGCAATACCAACAACAAGGGAATGAACAGGGCTGAAGAGGAGAAGGACTCCTGAACAGTCTCATAAACAAAATAAACTACTTAATGCTACCATTTGTACCAATACATATATTTTTATCTAAATTAAAACCACAAGAACATGTTACATTCAAAATATAAACACAATTTTTGATAAATGATTTGTCTGGGTTCCGGATAGCTAACTCCAACGGTTAATCAGACATTCCCCTCCTGTGCGTTAAGACTTCCCAAACTTAAATGCTTCAAAACTAGTGTACTTACTGACGTGCCTACATAAGAATTTACATTCGTTCGACATCTGGGAATATGTACTCAATGACGTAGCATTCTAGTTCCACTTTATAGTGCTTTATATGAGCCCACCTTTGAAATTACAATCATTCAAATTCTTCCACAAATTATAACCCTCATTTGCCATTTTGACTGCTTCTAGTGTCATGTGACCATCTCATATCTGGTCGCATATGTCTTAAAATTTACATACAGTTCTAGAGAAACAAAAATATTTCATGATACATGAGAAGAAAGTGAATTTTTTCAATTCTTGCGTTCAACTTCGACTTTTTGTGGAAAACCATTACATTCTCTACTTGTAGAGATTAACCGTTTCTAAAATGTATTCGACCTCATTAAAGAGATTTTCAAAGATAAAAAAGGGGATATTTATCCAGAAAATATAGACATTCCAGTTTGCATTAATTAAAAATTCCCCATCGATCCCGCGTGTTTTTTAATTGAGGTCAAAAGTCACAACTTTTCGTTTTTTTGCGTATATCTCTGAAACGGCGAGAGGTACCGAAAAATGAATGAATCGTTAAATTATCTATAAAAAAGGTACCCATACTTTTTCTCCTACGAACCACCGTTCTCGAGTTATTACGGTTTCAGACCGTAGGAAAGTCGTATTTTCTGGTTTCCCCAGTAGGAATACTCCATGATATATTTGGATCGAGGAAATGTAATGTGACAATATTTTATTAATACAATGAACAGTGTAGCAGTAAGAAAATTACATTATTCATCATCAAATTTTACATTAAATTGTACATATTTCTTCCTCTTCGCTCTCTTCTTGCTCAATTTGTGTTGATGGTTGTAATAGAGATATATCAGTTAGATCCTCATCGATTTCGAAAGAATCTTCATCTGTCATTTGATTCAGAATTAGCGCAAGAGTGGCCTTGACAATTGGCAGACTGGTGAGCAAACCATCTAACTTTTATGTACGGCCAATTGTTCGTGCAGCCTTTCTTGCAATTACAAAAAATTGTAGAGCAGTTTCTCTGGATCAGGTGGAAGTAAAGTCCGAATTGGCTCCAAACTATTATTTATCAATTTCCATCCCCAGTCTTCAGGATTCAGTTTATTGCCTAGCCACACTTGCACTTGGTATAACACACGAAACAAGTGTTGATAAGCAGAAGCAGGTGTTGGAAGGAGACAAGATAACTCCACTCTTTTATTGTTCCTTGTATTTTTCACGATATTCAATAATCTATACTTGATTCCATTTTTTTCGGAGCTCCATATAAAGCAAGGAGAAAACGAATTCTCTTGGTGAGGATGACGTCTGTTGAAGAGTAAATTTTTGTAAATACTTTCTCGTTTTCAACCAAATCATTTCGTTTTTCAAACAATTTGAATACTGCGTATTTGCCCCTTTTGAAAATTGTCACAAAACCATTATTCTAATATTTTTTCTTCAAATGAATGACCCGATGATGTATACTGGACACATATGAATGCATATTTGTATTTTTTAGATTTGAAATCGCGATAAGCCGAAAACGGGGCATCGTAGGGAAAAAGTATTGATATCTTTTTTGCAGGGAATTTGCGATGGTTCTCATCGTTTCAAAGATATATGCAAAAAAAAACGAAAATTTGTGACCTTGACCTCAGATAAAAAACAACGCACAAGCGGGATCGATGGGGACTTTTGGCATAGAATTTGTAATGACATATGTACAAGAATCCAGCTTGTTGGGAATAAATGCAAACTCGGCAATTTCTTTCGTCTATTTTGTATGGTTAAATATAGAACAAAACTATACATTGACAAGTTAAAAAGGAACTGTCCAATCTCTTAACTGTAGCAATTGGTAACAAGTACCACATGTGCTTAACACTTCATTATTTTTCATCGAAATACCGAAAGTTTTGTATTAACGCAAATTATTTAAATTGCAATTTATTTGATTTCTCTATTTATATTATAATTTACCGGTTGAAATTTTATTGCAATGAATTTTATTTTATACAGTCGAATGAAGTTTTTAAGTCATGTGAAAGCTTTCATATATCACAAATAAAAGTATAATTTATAAGGAAACAATTTCTATTCGTTTGAGAGATTTCAGAAAAAATATTTACTTCACCGCTTTTAGATGTTTTTATGTGACAAACTTGGTTAAAGAACTGACTCCTCCTAACTTATAGAATTATATTTTATTTTCTTATTACCATTAGATATAAATATTATTATTATTTTTATTTTCTTAAAGTTGACGTAATTTACCAAAAGTGACAGGCCGGTGTGATTTGTTCAATTTAGTTATACTTGTATTAAAGGAAGGTGTTTTCATTACTGATGGCAAACCAAGGTGAAAATTTTGTAATGATGCTCGCCTGTTTTTAAAAGGAATTATTAAACGATTCCGTACAGTATCAGTTAAAACACCACTCAAACTACCTGTGGGAAATGCTCAAAGATTGATAATATTTTCAACCTAAATGTTTTACATTTCAATTACGCTCTTCTAAGGTGTCATTCAACTTTGTTAGTCAAATAAGGGAATTATATAGAGAAAGCAGACCAAATATTACCTTAGCGGCATGGACGCATGACGGCAAGATGGATGGACGCACAGGAGCACTATAAAATATATCAGACTTACTCTGGAGTTACCTATACACTTGCCCCAGCCTTCTGCTGTAATTAAGAGATGAGTGTGAGTTCTTTTATATTTTTGGCTACCTTAAATCGCACTAAAGGCTAAGCAACACAGACTGTAAAACATTTATTACTAATCAATCAACGCAATCTTAACTTTAACATAAATAGATCGAAACAATTTAGGGAATATTATCTTCAAACTCAACAACTCAAAAATAAAACTTAAAAAAAAGCATAAAGAAAATAATATAATAACTAACTAAATCTCCTATTTAATATATTAAAAAAAAAGCAAAACGCGCAATTTTGGATCAGGAGATCGGAGTCTGAAAGGCTTATGGTACGGAAATGGGTAGTGGGGAGTCCGTCTGGTCTAGTGCAGGAGTGTTCAGCAACATACGGTTATTCTTAAGGATGGCGTCCTAATAATATCTGATTACGAGACGTTGAAATATTATTACAAACCCTCTGAATAGGTCAAAGATCAATATAGAAGCTTTAGAATGATTGTAAATACGTGCAAGAATGCAAATTATTATATTCTTACTTTTACACTTTTAAGTTTCTTGATCGCTTGCTTCTTTAATTCCTATCCGAAACTTACGTGCAATATTACAGGATCAAAACTATTATTAATTATTGGACGGTCTTAACTAATAATATTAATCAAAATTGACGAATAGCAATTCGTAATATCAGCTTTAGTGTTTAGAGGGTCTTTTGTCTCTTTAAAAAGTAAAACGAATTTAGTTTCGCTTATAACAAATATTTAGTACGCTTGCTGGGTTATTGTAATGCGACTGTTGTGGTTTAAAAAAATATATATATATATATATATATATATATATATATATATATATATATATATATATATATATATATATATACAGGGCGAGTGTCTACTGCGTGGGCGGAGTATTTCTCCTTAACTGTTAGAGATATCAAAAGCAATTTTGGACCTACATTCTAAAAATATTTAAGGTCACTGACAAAAATATTCCAACCCTAACCTGTGTTTTTTAAACGGAACACCCTGTATATTTTACATTTTTGGATTCACTGTGACATTTAGAATAATAAAAGTATAGAAATTTGTGTCTGTATCACTACGCGTTCTGTAGATATCGTCCCTTTAGTACCAAAACAGAGTTTGATCAATTTTGGAACCACGATGCGAGCGTTGTCACTACGATTTTGCAAAACAGCTTATACCAATGACTTAATAATAGCCTACTAACAAACAAACTGGGAAATTTTTGAAAACATGTATAACTGTAGAGAATGATTAACTTACGCGAAATGTAATTTTCCTCAATGTTTTCAAATGCAACACCCTGTATATTTTTTCACATTTCGATTCCCCGAGAAAAGTAGATACTAATTGATAATAGGTTTCATAGCCATAAGAACAAATACAACAAAATCCAGAGCAAATAAGAAAATACGAATGGTAAATAAATTCTTTAACTTATAGGAAAACTTAATTAATAACTAAACAATAGAATAATTCTCTACACCTAAAAATAAGTTGAACAAGTAAACATAAAGGAATAAAACCATAAATTCAAATTAAATGTTCAAAATGCTGACCACGCCTAGCAAAGACTTTGCAATTCGCTCGGTAAACGCAAGATTCACTCGCAACAACATTAGAGGCGAAATGGATTCAAACGCATCCCTAATTATATTTTCATATCTTCGATTGTGGTGGGAGGATGCTGGCAAATTTTTTCTTTAACGTAGCCCCAAAGGAAAGAATCAAGGGGCGTAAGACCCGGTGATTTGGCTGCCCAGTTTTGAAAACCACCGCGTCCTATCCACCTCGTCCGATAAGATATTGCTTAACGTTGATTGCATAGTATGAAGGGGCGCCATCCAGTTGAAACCATATCGCACGAATATTTACCTCGATATTTTTATATTTTCCAAAAGCTCGGGTAAATCATTTTATAAAAACTGTAAATATCTTTCTCCAGTAAGACTCCCATCAAAGAAAAAAGGACGAACCACATTAAAATTGATTATACTACCCCACATTAACTGATCATCGATGCTGGTGATCAACAACTCTCAAGATGTGTGGATTAGTATCTGAATAGTGATAATAGTGATGTGTATTAATATTGCCATTATTGTGAAAAGTTGCCTCATCCGTAAATAGAATGTTATTAACAAAATTAGGTTCTTCATTGACTTTAGTAGTTACCCATTGGCAGAAAGATTGACGATTTTGAAAATCTATTTCACTTAAAGCTTGATGTTGCTCGATATGATAAGGATGCAATTTGTTTTTTTTTAATAAGGATGCGAACTGTATTTCTATTTAGGGCTAGGTGTGTACTTAGCTCTCTGGTATTAATTTGCGGATTTTCTATAAGAGATGCACCACCTTAAAACTCAATTTCTTCATTTGGGCTTGTTTTTGCGCGCTTGGGATAACACCCACTTCCAGAATTTATAAATATCTCAGCTACATCCATAAACGACTCTTTCCGCGGCTGTCTTCTCTCTGGGCATCGCTCACAGTACAAAATGGTAGCCAGCAAAGCATTCCTTTGAGTTTCGCCGTAAATAAAGATCAATATGGGCGATTTCTTCTTTGGAAAAATTCATTTTTTACAAAAATTGACAAAACGACAATCCAGAAACACACAAACTAATTGAACAATATTTTAATGATTATACAAACGTCAAAACTATAGATGCAATTGTTCCTCTTTATTAAGAGCGGCTAGCCTACCTGATTTTGTTGAATTCTATTGTCATAGGAAATTTGTATTTTAGAATATGTTTATTTAAAAGCGTCATTACCTCAAGAAACGCCCGTCTCATGGCTATGAAACATAAAATCAATTAGTATCTACTTTTCACGGGGAATCGAAGTGTGAAAAATGCACAGGGTGTTGCAATTGAAAAAATTGATAAAAACTACATTTCATGTAAGTTAATCATTCTGTATAGTTTTACATGTTTTCGAAAATTTTCCCAGTTTGTTTGTTAGTAGACTATTATTAATAGTGGGTGGTATAAACAGATTTACAAAATCGTGGTTCCAAAGTTAACTCTATTTTGGTACTAAAATGATGACATCTGTAGCACGGTTAGTGAATCCAAAAACGCAAGGATACACAGGGTGCTCCATTAAAAAGAAACGCAGGTTTAGGTTGGCATATTTGTTGTCAATCACCCTGTATACACCTAAATATTTTTAGAATGTAAGTCTAATGATTGTGTGGTATTACCACACCAAAATTGGTTTTGATATCTCTAATGGTTAAGGAGCAGTCCTCCGTCCACGCAGTATATATATATATATATATATATATATATATACATACGAGTACTACACTAAACTTGTATTTTTTTAATGGAACACCCATTATGTTTTTATATATTTGAATTCTCTATTAAATGTTGAGCAAAGTGGTATTAGGTACTGTGGATCTACGGCTAACGGTTCCTAAAGTTATTGACATTTCTATGTAAAAAATTAGTCAATTAAGTATGCCACTGCTCCGCCATCTTGAAAGATATCGGAGTGAAATTTTGGGATTTGTTTTTCTATTTGTCTAGTTTTAACTTCTACATTCAGATTGCAGACTCTTTTCTTTGCATGTACAGGATGGTCCATTTTGATGAATGTTATTTTTCTCATTTTCTTTAATGGCACACCCTGTATTTTATTACAGATTTGGGTAACATTTTTTACGAGCTTTAAATAGATACTCACTTTTTACTATCTATTTCTAAGTGTTTTTGAAGTGATAAAGTTGAAAATTGTAAACATTTTTTATTTTTGTTGAGTTTGTCACAATATAACATAAATAAAGACAATATCATAATGCACAGAAGAACAAAAATGAAACAATGCTAATTGCTATATAACCGCGAAGCTATAGGTGTATGACACAATTCAACATTTTGTACTATATAAGACCAACCCTTAATAGTTATTTACTCCTAGAACTGCATAACTATAAACTTTAACTTAAAACTTAACTTAAACTGTAAAATGAAAGTAAAGAACACAATCAATTACAATTTTATATTAAATGTTAAAAAATGTTTCAATTTGCAGCGATGCACATTGTCAACCGCCTAGTAAAGATTGCTTTGACATTTTGACATTTCGAATACTTCGAAAATCCTCAGTAATTCGAAGTTTCATATTGGCTTGTATAGTAGGCAAATCCCTATACACCTCCTGTTTCCAGCGATCTTCGTGCAAATTTTGTAAAAACGGACGTACTCGATTATGGTAGTGCGGCGGGGATATATCATGTTGGTAATACATAACTAACTTGTCGAGTATGTAGATTCACATTTTCAAGCAACTGTGGCAAATCTTCTTGAAGGAATTGCAGATATCTTTCGCCTGTCAGGGAACCATCGAAAAATAAAGGTCCTATTACATCAGTATTGATAATACCAACCCACACATTCACAGTTCACTAATGCTGGTAATATACTTGTCGTACCCAGTGTGGATTTTGAACGGAGTAATAGTGTCCATTATGTTTATTAACGACTCCTATGCTATTAAAACTTGCTTCGTCGCTAAATAGCACAAAGTCAACACAATTGGCTTGTTATTTAATTTTGTCCAAAATAATATTGCAAAATGCGACGCAAGTTGGGAAATCTTGCGGTCGTAGGTTTTGATGCAAGCACGAATGGTGTGGGTGATATTTATGTTTGCTTCTAATTCTTTGTATTGAACTTTTGCCCAGATCTCCTTGTACCGCAATCTGACGAACACTTACGGCAAGATTTTCTTCTAAATTTAATAAAACGGTCAACTAGTTTTCTTCGTTTGTAACTGTACGATTTTCTACATCTCTTTTTTTTGTATATGACATTTCCTGTCTCTCCAAATCGTTCTCGAAGAAGTTGAAACACTTCAGGTCTTGCATGTCTAGCTAAAGAGTACCTTTGTTTATACATATTGGATGCCAACAAAGATTTCCTTTCAGCTTGTCTCAAAACATAGATCACATTAATCAGCTCTTCTTTTGAAAAATTCAGCGCACACTAAATAAATAACAAAGTCACTATCAGGTAATTATCTGAAAATTCTTCACGAATGGTTTATAAAGTATCAAGTAGTGACAGAGCACCTTGGTTACAAGAAAATGTACGCTCGGTGGGTGTCAAAGACATTGTCTGACGCCCATAAGGCGAATCGCATGGGAGCAGCCCTTGAATTTTTGACCGCATACAACACAGATGGTGACAGGTTTCTTGACCGCATTGTTACGGGAGATGAAACTTGGGTTTCGTACAAGACTCCTGAAAGCAAGCGCCAGTCAATGTAGTGGCATCACACGAACTCGCCCTCAAAACCCAACAAGGAAAAACTAAATTTGAACGCTCGCAAAGTCATGGCAACAGTTCTTTGGGACCGAAAGGGCTTAATTCATGTTGAGCTCATGCCTAGAGGGGTAACAATAAACTCAGAAGCCTACTGTGAAACTCTACACCGACTTCGACGCGCCATCCAAAACAAAAGACGTGGAATACTGTCGGAAAAAGTGTTGTTGATCCACGACAATGCCCGGCCTTATGCATCAGCACGAACACAGAAGGAACTTCAACTTTTTAAGTGGGAAATCTTTAATCATGCTCCTCACAGCCTAGACGTGGTACTAAGTAATTTTCACTTATTCCCTAAACTGAAGGAGTTTTTGGGCGGAAAAGAGTTTACAACTTTAGCAAGCGGTGATAAATCTTTGGCAGCAGATGAGTATAACATCGGCATAGAAAAACTGGTCCCACGTTATAAAAAATGTCTTGACAAACATGGTGATTATGTAGAAAAGTAGAATAAGGTCCTCTGGCTTTGTAAATAAAGTTTTGTGTTCATATCTTTTGTTTTTATTTCACCACGTCAAAACGTTCTTTACTTTCTGGACGACCCACTATAATAAATGTTGGAAGTGGTGGCCGTTCGCATTCAAGCATGATGTTAAGCGTGATAAACACCCTCCAGTACTGCTGCTCGTACTTCTTGAGGAGAGAGCTTGTCGAGTGCTGCTCGCACAAGTGCCTCTAAATCCTCCCTCATAGTCACCAGTGTCTGGTAGCCCTGATGCTTGAAATGTCCCCAAAGATAAGGTGAAAGTCCAATGGCGTCAAATCTGGAGATCTTGCAGGCCAGTTCAATGGTCCTAACCGCTTTATCCATCTGTCTTCGAACATTAAGGATAGTCCTTAGAATACTTCCTTAGTGGAATTGACTGGTGCTCCATCCAATTGATACCAATAACCTATTTTCAAGTTCAAAGGCAGATTGAAGACGGAAATCTACTACCACAGTCCGTAATAAAATGAGGTAACGCGCCGCCTGTCATCTAAATTTTCCGTTTTTTGGAAATAACACTAGAACCATTTTATTTATGTAGAATAACATGTCATATCTATTTGTAGCAAATCTTATGGCCAATTCGATTACGTAACAAAAAAATAGAGTATTCCATTAAAAAAAATTTTCTTTACATTTTTAACTCTGACTGAAAAGTACAAATTTAGGAATTATTATCAGGCAAGATTTTTATTTTAAAAAATGCATACGATAAAGGTATCGTTAAACTACAAACTTAATGGGATTTTAACTTCTTATCTCAATCCAAATAGGAGTTACAGTCCATTTTGCAAACGTCAACCAGCTATCAAGATTTCGGAATAGATATTTATGTATTAAGGGCATAATCAGAAGATTATGGCTCGAGGGAATGTTAAAAGCCCGATGCAAAACGGAGGGCTTTTATATTCCTGAGAGCCATAATCTACAATTATGCCCGTGGTACATACAATGTTTTATTTTATTTTGCACCATGAAACTGGAACAAAATTTTAAAAAGATTCAGTATTTTCGGCAAGTTTTTAAATGCAAATGCAGTGAAATAAAGTCGACAGTAGGCTAATTTGTTGTTACTAAGATACTGTGATATTGCTATTATATATCATGTCATGTGTTTGCTGTCAATCATGCTGCTTAGCATCAATGACATTTCCGTGCTATAAAGACCACATTACGCCCGCATTTGGAGGCGTATAAAGAACATTATGGTGGCAAAATAAAATAAAATAATTTTTAGGCTCAAAAATCGTTATAGATGGGCATAATATAGTTTCAATAAGAAAGATGCAAAATTATGGTTTCCATACAAAAATGCAAAAATATATGGTGTGTTCCATTGAAAATATCAAAGTAGATGGCGACTTCCGGTCTAACGGGAAGCCCTAGAAGTCTGAAACCATTTTAGTTGAAGAGAACGCAATTAATTACATCTCTAATTTTCAAGTTTTTATTTTGGCGACAGCCGCATAAACTTCTAGTGAACGGTTTTGCTGAGACACTCCGTATAGTGTGTACAAAAAGTAACGTGACCTACTAATATTTCAATGTCTAATAGGAAATTGTGCAAGTGCAAAAGGACGCCGATAACGTCGTTTTCTTTATGGCATGGTATACTAATTTGCTTGTTTATAACAAGATTTTGGTGAAATTTCAAAGTGTAATTATTAAATCTTGCAGCGAAAATTCCGATGCTTTAACGTTTTTTATTTTCCGAATTATTGTAATAATTCGTTGGATTTAAATGAATTTAGGTAAATCGGAATTTCGCACTGGCAGTATATGATACCTTTTATATTGTTATTTGTATATATGTATTGGTGAAGCTACGCAAACAGAAATAATTCGATACTACTTCTCCTTGTCGCTGGCGACAGCTGTTGTGTAGGTGACACAGCTTTATTTGTATTCTTTTGGGTTTTTTTATGCTGTCTTGTAAATTTTTGTTTGCTATTTATTTTACCTTCACCAAATTAAAAATCACGTTGAGTTTATTTCGACAAATTTTAAAAGTTACCGAAATTTAAAGCCATTGACATCCAGAAATGTAAAGTAAGTTTTGATCATTTGCTTTAATAAATTTAAATAATTAAGGACCGTGTGGACAAGTAATTTTTGTTAATTGAGCAAGTAATTTCACGTGAAAGTTTACACCGAAAAGGTATAATGAATTTTGAGTATAGTTATCGCAATTTTTGCGGATTTTAAATGAAGCTTAAAATTTTGTTTAAGTGTAGGTGAGCTTTGCGTGGATATTTTTGCAGTAGAATTTCAAGTAAAAGCGAGTGTTTTCTTTTCGAGTGAACATTATGGTTTTCTGTAAGGCCATCATTTTAAGAGCTGGTTCATTACGTTTTTCCCGTTATAAATTTATTTAACAGGTGACATATTTTTCCTGATTTGTGACTTACCCTCGTTGTTTTACGTATTTTAGCTTTCCTAAACGCAAAATTAGTCCACCCTCTTTTTCACTGAGATACCGTTCCCTTTCCTTATCTGTTACTTCCGATCTACTGCCATTTTCGTCCGTAACATTGCTTATTGGAATCTATGCAACAATTTCTTAGACAGACCGTTATTTTTTAAATTCATTCGTTGAGTTAAAATATTCCATTCTGCCATCAAAATTAATCTTATATTGAACTGCCATTTTCAGTGTATATTTAAGGACATGAATATCGGTTACGTATGATTCTCCTGTTTTTTCGCCCAGATGAATTGAATTGTAATAGTTAACCTCGCTGAAGTCGTAAAAAAAGTATCATCAATATACTTCACTTTATATGGATCAAGAGGACCCGTTCTAGATTCTTTTATCAACTCGACAAAATTATCTGGGGCTCCCTATGTTTCTTTCTCTTTTCGATGTTAGCATGTGCACTGTCACCCTCCATTTGAGGGCGACCTTTGATGCGACAATTTTGAGTAACGGTGACATTAGTGGTACTAACGTAATGCTGGAGTGCGTTTGTCAACAGCGTATTGAGATTTTGTGCATTACGTCTATCCGTGACTATGACGACGTCTGTCTCTCTTGATTTGTCACCTCATTTTTCAAAAAGTCCTGCAGACATGCCGTATACTTTTTTACACCCATTTCCCCTTCACCCTCTTATCGCTCACAACATACCACTTTTTTGGTATAGTTCTCGGATTCTAATGTGTGTTTAAAATAAACACCACCAGCTTCCGTAAATGGAACTAACTGTAGCGATTGCGCATCAGCAGTGAAAATTGTAAGCTCACTCTTCGACGCCTTCTCTTTATCTCTAAACTTTTCTTCACGTGCCCTGTCCTTTTGTAAAATGTGTATCCTATATTTCTCATCTGAAACGTTATTTCCCAGTCTTGAATATCATTGATTTTGAAATGGTTCTCATACACTCTGTCATCATCTACATACGATTGGTATATGGGCTGAAGATTTACTAGATGAGTCAATAGTGTTTAAGTGAAACAAGATTCTGTACATAGGTTTTACAACTTCGCCAGTCAATTTTCTCCCAGAAGTTGTTAAAGAAATTAGATTTTTGTTTATACGAATGTAGAGCACACTGCCTTTTCTCAGTTTTATTGCATATTTGAGAGTTTCAACGTGGCTCCATTTTGAGAGCACCCTTTTCCGCTTCACTCAAATAATTATTGCCTTGCTCTCTGAGTATTTGATTTTTCTGCCTTTTCCAAAGACTCTTACTTGTTGGACCTTTGGATACTAGTTTCCGCTTCCTATTCATTTCCAAAGTATTTATTAAAGAATCATCTACAACTTTGCGACAGTATTGTTCCTTTTCTTATGATTACAGCGATTATTTTATTGTCTTTATCTGAACCCTTACCTTCACTAGGTTATTAATTAAACTCAGAACGATCAAAGTCCGAAGCTTCAGCATCGCCATCTGTTACTAAGGGATCATGTGGTTCGATGCCTTGCCGGGTCTGGCTCATGACAGTGAAATTTGGGGATGTATCATCAGACACCGAATATAGCAAGTTATCAGTGTGGTTTTGTGATATTTTAGTTACACTGTTTAAGGTTGAAAGCAGTTCGTCATCGCCAATACATAAATCCACATCTGCATTACTTACACATCCATCTAGTAATACGTTACTTAACATAGTCAAAGTTGAAATCGGTATTTCAGAAACAGGATCGGGCATAACATTATCAAGTGTATCGTTGAGATATTTAACAGTCACATTATTTGCAGTTTGTTCATGGCTAAAACTATTATTATTTGAAATAATCGGTTTATCTGTGGGGATTGAAGATGAAATGTTTGAGGTATTATTATTCGGATGTATTTTTTAACCAAAATAATGGAGTATAGCTAACAATAAATCGTGATCAATTGTATTGAACGCTTTTGAATATTCTATTAGTACTAAAACTGTAGCTGTACCTTGATCTCTGAAAATATCATCAATTACCTTCAATAATGCTGTAGAACTGCTATGACCAGATCTGAAACCAAACTGGTGATCTGGTAAAATGTTATTAAAATCGAGATGAAATTGAGATTGAAATTCAATGAAAAATTTGGACACTGAACTGAGGCAGGATCTGTAACAAACAAAATACACCCACATACCAGACAAAATTAAAAAACGCCGAACGCGTTTCAATAGCTACGCTATCACCACCAGCGGTCGACTAGGACGAAAATGTCTAATATATACATTATTCATTAGAATTTGTTTATTTTTGAAGATCTCTAAACTTTCATAACAATCAAGTTCGTGCTTATTACTAACATGTTTGATTAAGGATACCTTATCTACTATATGATTTTTATCAAACATATCTAGGGCTACGGCAGACTTGTTCCAACGTTTGTATTTTATATGGGCTAAGTGTTCTTTAAAATAAATTGTGATCGGTCGTTTAGTATGCCCCACATATATTTGTTTACAAGTTTTACAATTAATTTTATAAATTCCCGACCTACCCTGCGTATCCACTTTATCTTTTGGATTGCCGAAAAGAGTTTTCAAACTATTATCTGAAGTAGTGACTGTTTTCAAATTAACTTTGGAAATGATTTTAGATAGACTTTTGTACAAGCAGGATACTTTGGTAACTTTACATACTGCGGTTCTATTTGTTCTCTAGCGTTACCTGATGTAGTTACATTCGTATCCCTCATCCTATGTGTCTGTTTCCTAACTATATATATATATATATATATATATATATATATATATATATATATATATATATATATATATATATATATATATATATAGTTTGTCCCAGTTGACCGCTGATGATGATATCGTAGCTATTGAAACGGGTTTGGTGTTTTTCAATTTTGTGTGATACGTGGGTGCGTTTGGTTTGTTAAAATTCAATAGCTGCTTCCAAGATTTTAAACATAGCAGGAAGCGTACGGATAGAACATGAGCCGTTTAATTCTTTTAAATTTTTGACTTTAGACAATCGTCAAACTCTAGATCTTTCCATACATTAGGAGACACCAAATAAATTAAGCAGTAATTTATTATATGAATGCTAACAGGTAACAAATGAGGCAAACAGTATTTAATCATATGTATGCTGATATTATCATATCCGAATCCTTTTGATGCAATATATTTGATCAATTTAAGAACTGTTGATCCATCGATTGTTTTAAAAGTAGGATAGGTAGTCATGGCGTTTTTGACATTGCTCTGATAATAATTAAGCAAGTTTGAATTGACAATACGCGTTAGTTGAGTATTATTGACAAAGAAGTTGTCTGGATTACGTATATGTGCAGTAAGAGTGAACGAGTATTTTTTGTATAGTTTAATTGTTTTAAACTATTCCATAAACTCCTGACACTTTTAGAATTTTGCTTTACTTTATAATAAGCTTACTTCTCCCTACGTATAGTTGTGTTAACTGCATTTAGAATTTTTTTATACAGATTCCAGTGTCCTAGTAAATCAAAAAAACTATTTAAGTATCATATATATATATATATATATATATATATATATATATATATATTATTCCATGGAATGGAACGTAATTGATCATAAAATAAAGTTTCATTAAAATTATGAACATTCGCAGGTTGACTTAATTGAAGTATGCACCACATAAGTTCATGATACACAATTTCAGTAACGTGACCTTACACTAGAATTGATAAAAATCTTAGGATTATTGGTTATAATGTGATCTATTAGTGTACTAGACGTTAGAGTAGTACGTGTGGTACCTTTTATGATTTCCACTAGTCTTGTTCTGTGTAAAAAATCATTTAAGCACCGAACATCACTATGATTGTAAGTTAAATTAATATTAAGATATCCTAAGCAAAACAGGTTATTGTACTTAGGAAGAATCTCAGAAATTGTCTGTTTCTAAAATACTCAAAAAATCTCCGCAATGCATTGAAGGGTGTTTATATAAAACACCTACCGCATTATAAGTTGTTCAATAATTTACGTTAATCCACAGTTGTTCAATATCGATAGTTGATGGTATGATGCGATAATTTAAATTTTGATTAATGTAGATTTCAGCTCCTTCGCCAAGTGTGTTCCAGTCGTGTCCTAATATGTCATAGCTTTTAATTGAAACTAAATTCGAGGATAAGTAATCAGGCAACCTAGTTTCATATGTCATAGTCAATTGTTTGAACCAAATCTAGAAAAGCGTTAAAATTAGCAAAAATTTATCCGATATTTATATGTGCTTTTAACATCACATTTAAAAGAAAAAAAACAGAAGCAGATGTTTCTACTAGGTACCCTAAAGTAAAATAAAATCGACGATAACGTGACGTGTATACGTGCTCTTCTAGAGATTCGTGGAGTTTAGCAGCATTCATGCTCAACAAACACTTAATCTCTTTTTATTAACATTAAGCATATTTAGTAAATTTGAAAGAAACGTAAACGTTTACTTTGCAAACAAATAATCTATTTGATCTAGTGATACATTGTAAAAAAATAAAACTTCATTTTAAATTTTAATTTGGGATCTCTACTGGATCATCGCGCGTTTCGTAAAGAAAGTTTTTGGCCAAACTCTGCCTTTTTCCCTCACATTTTGTTAAAAGCATCATTCGAACGAAGATCCTTGAAAAAAATGTACAACTTTTCATTAGGCCGATAGCATATGATAACTCAGTCTTTGGTCTGTAGTAGCTTGCTGATCGGATTAATACAATTTAAGATTATATACCTAATTTCAATGGAGTATAAAAACTTAAATTCTTTAATGCAGTGCAACACGCCAGAAACCTTCTCTTATGGAAGCGTCAATTTCAGTATCATCATAAATACTTAAAAAAGCATCGTAAATTCTTCCGAATTGATACCTTGAGGGTTTTAGAGCTCCTACGCTACTTGCCCAACAAGTAGTGATTTTAGAGTTAGTCCCTTAACATATTTTAATTATAGGGCCCATCTAAGGGATGACGAAGCAAAAAAGAAGTACATTTTTTGAAGTATATTACAAAAATTTGCGGCTACTAAACTTAATGAGTGACTACTACATGGCAAGTAAAATGGTTGTGGAGTCATCCCCTTATTCTAGATTGTACCCGTGATTTATCACATCTCCCCGTTGTCGTTAACCTGGCCTCTCATATCCTGCAAATATAACCCCAATTTTGCAAGTTTTTCAATTGTTACATTTGAATTCCTTGTCCTGTCAATGGAAAAAAGTCTAAAAGTTTTTGTTAATGTTAATGATGTCAGTAGTACACCGGCACTATCCCCTCCACTTTTTTTACGTCACAAGCCCCGCCCCTTTCACTTTTTTATATGCCCACGTGGGCGACCGTATTTTCTACCCTTATTTTTTATGGTTTCTTTTCGGTGGCCTTTTTCAACCCTAATTTTTACACACCCACGTGTGAGACCGTATTTTCAACCCTTTTTTATCCCTAATTATTTTTTACACACCCACGTGTAGGACGTGTTTTTTCACCCCTATTTTATGACAGCTCACGTACAGAACGCGTATTTTCAACCCTTATGGTTTCTTTTCGAGGGTCAACCCTAATTAGAGCCTTTTTTGCACATGCTCACGTGAGGGGCTGGTCTTGGTGCTCAGGACTGGACCTGGACCTAGGTCTTGGACTTGGAGTTGGTCTTAGGGCTATTTTTGATGGTCATCTAATTAAGGTCCTTTTGGATATATTAAGAGCAGTGCCCCTGGAGGTTAGGCAAACGCACAAGTATACAATGTTGGAAATTGCATAATTAATAAGATATTATTATTAAAATTATCGATCCTATTGTTTTAAAATGGTCAAATACTATTGGATGATCTTGTACCTATACGATAAAACGTTGTATTTCTAATAGGGAGGTTCTTGTAAGACACGTGTAGGGCTTCGCAACTTGTTCTTAGGCTTTCGCCCCCTGACCGGAGATGATGTGGGGACCTAACCTTATAAGACAAGTGTAGAGCTTAGCCCCTACCGTGGCCCCCTTGATGCAATTGTATGAGGGTTCTAACTTAATCTTACAGCCTTCGTCCCATCATACAAAATTGTATTCAAGTAAGGAGGTTCTTGTAAGACAAGACTTGTATCAGGGTGTGCGCCCTGGCCTCTTTGAGTAAAAATTGATTTTAGCGCCACCTAGTGGCGTATAGACTAATGAACATTTTCTATAATATAAGCTGATAATGCACACCTCTCACTTGCTCTATCTTGTTTCTTCCTCCCCCTCTCTCTTTCTCACACACACACACAAACAAATCAATTAATTAATCAATCTTAAACAAATCACGCCCGATCACCAGATCAATCTCAATCAATCAACCGAAATTATGTCTTACAGTTTGTGGAAACCAGATTACAGTTCAAACTGAATACATTAAAGTCTAATTAAATATGACGTGAAATAATAAATAATTTCTACCCTAATGCAATGATGCTTTATGTATAGGCAGATCCTCTAAACAGTCACCACCTATACATTCGGGAAATTATATCTGATTTATTTGCATGCTCAATTACATACACACAAAATTGTTTCATTGTAACGTGTTCATTAACAGTTGTAAAAACCTATTAAAAAAGACTGGGAAGTAATAATTACTTATATATAACATAGAGTTAAATTAAATTAACATGTTTTTAAGAATATCAAACTGATATAACACAAAAAAAATGGCAAAAGGTTTTAATGGTTTTATTATTATACGTGAATTAACAATAACTACAAGTTTAAAATCCACGAATACGTAACAGCTATTTTGAGAGTTGATCTTATGACGTCATCCTATAAGAATAATAACACATTTTAAAAATCCTTATCGACATTTTTGTTAGCAATATCAGGTAAAAAACATATAATAAAAATAATACGCTTACTTTTAGAAGTTTTTTTTCCTTCAACTGTACCATACGTTGAACTGAAATATATTTTATACAACGTGTCTCACTAAAATACGACTTGTGAATGGCTGGATATAAACAGGCCATTACATACCGATCATTCATACCGATTATTTTTGAAAGTAATACACAAAAAACCTGATTACAGCTCCTCATATTTAACAATCATGTTGTACTTACAAAAATTTACATTCAAAACAGAAATTACTTTAAATAATTGAATCTTCAGATTACATAAAACTATTGTATACTCAATTACGCTCACACACACACACACGACACACACACACACACACACACACACACACACACACACACACATACACACACATATGATTCACTTTATATGGATTTTTATCAGTTGGGATTAATAGCAATGTCAACTAAACATTTTAAAAAAATTTGTAATCTGAAATAAGAGTGACGTAATCTAATTTTATCTGAAACTTCATGGAGAGCATCATCATCATCGAGATTTTGAGATACAATCACCTCATCGTCTTCACCTTGAACGATTATATTGTAACAACCTATAAAAGTAGCTAATAACCCCTGACAGCTTTTATCAGACACTATTATTATTAATACTACATGGACATGAGGTTAGCCCTAAATTAACTGGTTTCAACACGGCCCTGGAAATGCTGCACACGCTTCAAATCTTTCAGTTCGTTCGCAGAAGTTGTACCGTATTCATTTCCTTCAATTTTTATCTGCATTCTGTTTCGAGACTATAGTACGTTTTCTAATACATAAACAGAATCTTCAATACTGTTGTACGTGTAACAGCAAAACACATTAGCTAATTACTTTCACCTCTATATTATTTTACATGCAAGCCTGACCTTATCATAAATACATCTGTCAAAAAGCTAATTAAACATAACTCCACGGACTGGGCATAGCAAGTAGCGTTTCCAATTATAGCTTTTAGTCAACACAATATAGCTTACAACTACATACAATCGACTAGCACCGCTTTAGCACGAGGATCAAACGAAAACACGCACGCACGCGTGCACGCACGCGCGTACGCATGCACGCACGCGCGCACGCATGCACGCACACACCCACACTCATACAAACACACGCACACGCGCACAAACACACACATATACGCACAAGCACACACACACACACACACACACACACACACACACACACACACACGAGAGCGCGAAAACACGCAAACGCAAAAACACACTAATACGCAAATACGAAAATACGCTAACGCGAAAACACGCTAACACAAAAACACACAAACGAAAAACGCTATCACGAAAACACGCTAACACGAAAATACACGCGAAGACATACAAATACGAAAACGCGTAAAACGAAAACACGCAAATACGAAAACACACAAACGAAAACACGCCAACACAAAAAAACACGCAAAACGAAAACACGCTAAAGCGAAAACTCGTAAACCTGCAAACATAAATCAAGACGGTGGAGCACCGTTAGGAGAAAAAACAAGTTTATTAAGAAAATTGAAGGAAAGCTTAACGTTTAAAAATATATTATTATTATTATGAACAACAATACATCATTATTATTTAATAACATGCTTTATCGGTTTTCTTCTTCTTCTTCTTGAACCGTGATTCGTCGTCATCATCATCATGATTTTGAGATTCGCCCTTCTCCCCTATCTCATCGCTCTTCTTTCTCTTCTGTGAGCCATCACCATCACCTTGGATGTGAGATACATTCAGCTCAACCATGTCATCGCTTCATCATTATCTTGAACGGTTATGTTGTAATAGTTTATTAACAAGTCAGTAAAATCTCTAATGTCCGCTGATATTGGTTCATAAACAGGAGAATACATTATAATAATGCTCACTCGATGACAGTTACACTTTAAAGAGCGAAACACACGAGAAAGAGTACGCAGCTAGCCTTGAGGCCTTGTGCGCAAGCGCGCTCGTCAATGTTCAGGTAGAATCGGTTATCTTCGCGTGATGTCTGAAGTATTGACCTAACCACACTCTAATATCGCCCCTAGGGACATGTTTATAAATCTAAATGCCTCTTTTATGATTGAGGTATTTTCTCCTAAGACGGCGCCGTCTTAGGAGAAAATTGCGTACAATTGCATCAAGGGGCCACGATAAGGGCTAAGCTCTACACTTGTCTTATAAGGTTAGGTCCCCACACCATCTCCGGTCAGGGGGCGAAGGCCTGAGAACAAGTTGCGAAGCCCTACACGTGTCTTACAAGAACCTCCTTATTAGAAATACGGTTTCTCGAATAGGTAAAAGATCATCCAATAGTATTTGACCATTTTAAAACAATAGGATCGATAATTTTAATAATAATATCTTATTAATTATGCAATTTCCAACATTGTATGCGTGTGCATTTGCCTAACCTCCAGGGGCACTGCTCTTAATATAGCCAAAAGGACCTTAATTAGATGACCATCAAAAATAGCCCTAAGACCAACTCCAAGTCCAAGACCTAGGTCCAGGTTCAGCCCCCAGCACCAAGACCAGCCCCTCACGTGAGCATGTGCAAAAAAGGCTCTAATTAGAGTTGATCCTCGAAAAGAAACCATAAGGGTTGAAAATACGCGTTCTATACGTGAGCTGTCATAAAATAGGGGTGAAAAAACACGTCCTACACGTGGGTGTGTAAAAATAATTAGAGATGAAGAAGGGTTGAAAATACGGTCTCACACGTTGGTGTGTAAAAATTGGGGTTGAAAAAGGCCTCCGAAAACAAACCATCAAAAATAAGGGTAGAAAATACGGTCGCCCACGTGGGCATATAAAAAAGTGAAAGGGGGCGGGGCTTGTGACGTAAAAAAATGGAGGGGATAGTGCCCGTGTACTACTGATGTCATTGGGGTTAAATTTGTCAATAGACACATCTCTAACTAAAAATCTCATTTGCTCTATCTTACTGATATCAGGAGCACAATTTAGAATAATGGAATTGTATTTGCTTAATTTCGTCAATAATATGTGAATGTAAAAGATAAATCAGTTCGTTTTGGATATATTTTCCAAGATAGTGAACTTTAGCTTTCTGTTGTTTAAGCACTCTGCAAACATGCTCTTCATTATTGGATCAAATTGAGCTAGTAGTTGAATAATGATTTGTAAAAAAATTCCGTTACTAAAATCATAGTTTGTCACTGGTATCTCTAATCGCCGAACAATTTTGAGCAAGAATTTTTATTGTTGACATAACACGTAGAAGTGCCTCAAATCAATAATTTGTATCTGCAGCAATAAGCCTTTGTGACACGTTGTAATCGCTGATCAAATTCAATGTAAGACATTTGACATTGCATGTGACTTTTCGATGACATGTTCTTTTAAAGTGTCACTCAAGAGCCTCCAACATGTAAATCCTTCAGTAGAAAGTGAACTAAAAGAGCAACTAAAAAGTTTACAACAAAAACAATACACACAGTTTTGTATAATGGAGTCGGCTAACTAGTTGTGCAGTACTTTTTATCAGTTTTTCAATGTTTTTGTACAATAATGCGCACTGCATTTTCGGCAGTTGTTATCAACTGGGCACTTAAGAGTCCTTTAATGTTTTCGGTGGTCCCTTTTTTTACTAAAAAACATTTTTTCAGCGTCTGAAAAACTAGGTAGCCAAGATTCTGGATCGGAATCTAAGATAACCAAAGGTTGTGTATTTTCTTTAGAAGTTCCCGGAATGGGTTCTTATAGATAAATGACATTATCGATTACGATTACATAATCGACAGTATCTTAGTAATTTAAGCTTGGGACAACTCTGGGTTGTCAACCTCTTCTTTTTTTTAGTTCCTAGGTAGTTCAGTAAACTTCCAGCCTGTTTATCAATTTGTGAGTGCTTTTCGAGCCTTTTTCTTTTGTACTGAGCACTAGATAGCTTTTTCCGTTCATGTGACATTCTGAAATTATTAACAATCACCGTAAATACTGTTAAAGTCAGTACCTAAATCATGTGTAACTGTTACTTCATTTCGCACCCTAAATATAAACGATAAAAACAATTATAGAATGAGTACTTTACACTGTATCCTTGCTTGTTTTTGGAACTCCTACCTCTAGGAGATAATTTTTTTATTTGAGTTGATTATTTACATCTTTACAAGCTTAAAAGTGGAGGATATTGAATAATTTTTGAAATAAAGAAAACAATAATAGCAGTCGAGTTAGCAAATGTAACTTCACCTGTTACGAATTCTATGACGCGTCAATAATATTTTCAGATCAAAATCCACTTATCAATTAATACAAATTAAAAATTAAAAATTTGGTATATCTGTAATTCGAAAAAACTGGATATAAAATAATTATACTAACTTTCCTTAAAAATTAATCATACTTTTCTAGAACAAAGTAATTACATAAATAAGTTTTCGTCTTTACCTTTACAATATGGGCACAAAAAACATATCGAAATAGCTAAAATCCTGCGCGCGCGATAATCTTTATCGTCTTATTTTCAGGAATCGACAGAAATTTAAGAATTATGAGTTCATACCTGTTGCATTTTTAAAAGACATAGTATAGATTTTTACCATAACGAAATAATATACCTTTCTTGAATAGTCCGTAATACAACAGCTAGCACGTTACTAATAGAAGGGCAATTGAAGATCACCAATTACTGAATGAAATGAAATTATAATTTGGACCTATGATATAACCTTTGCAAATACCTTTTATTTTCCTTTTTTTATTACATTGGACCAAAAATGTCCGATTCTATAGAAAGCAGTTACGTCCTAACTGACATGTATCCAAAGTATACCTATATATGTTTTTATGTTTAAGAAAACTTGCGAGCAAGTGCTTTTTCTTACATATATTGCTAAATAAAATATATCTCAAAAAATATGCGTTCGGACAGTCAAAATGCCGCCCCTAAAATTTGCCGCCCGATGCAGGGACACCGGATGCACGGGCCTATTGCCGAAATTGTTACTACCTACTTTTGAATTAAATTTCAGAGAGAAAACAAAAACGAAGAAATTTTAACAAGATGTTAGAATGTATTATAAAATCGTTATAAAATTATTACAGTCATCAACATCCTTCAACACTTTGGAAGACTCGCTTTTTCGTATCAATGTTTTACTGTTTTCACCAAATGGGGAGCTAATATGACACAATTCGAATTTTGCATTGAAATTATTATGCTGCATCGTCCAAGTTACCACCTTGTATATGCTGTTACATCATCAAACCGCACTAGGCGTCGTGAAGGCTTACCAAGGTAAATGGGTTACCCAGCTAACTCCAAAATATAACACGTAAAGTGGCTAATATTTTATTTTGAAAACCTTACTCTTACCTTACAAGCAACAAATAACCAAGTTCAATCCGGCAAAGTGGTTCCTAGGCGGCACTACAATTTGAAATTTCTCTGAAGTAAGTAGTCCAAGGCGGGTCCTTAACTCAATCCTACTCGATCGTGAAAGGTGGAATTGTAGCCTACTCGATGAAATAATACACAACTCAATATCAATCATTCAGTTCGTGCAATTCCCTTTCGCTTTAAGATAGGACCTTAAATGTCGTCCCAATGATCCTAATCCGAAATAACAAACACATATTTTAAAGCATATAAGTTGCCAGAAAATTATGGGTTACCAAGTAAAACCAAGGTCGCAAAACGTTGTCGGTGTACTTTCGAATTAATATTTATAATTGTCAATAATATTTTGAAATAAATAAATATCAACCAATTTTGAAAATAATAATTAAGTCTATTCATTTTTAACCACGAAATCAATAACTCCTATCTCAAAATTAAAACAACCGTAACGATCTGTGGGTAATTTATATTCCATTAAAGTATTTTAATATCAATACCTTAAACGTCTGCAAGTAAAATTCACCTTGATTTACATTGTCACTTTGATTCTTATTCAGTTGTTGAGGAGGCAGCTTACAGGGTCTAAAGACCTTTCTTCCGCACTTCATTCGTGACGTCACATATAACATTTTACATATCACACAGGTCACTAGCACAACCGTAAGCCTAAACAGTAAACGCAAACAACGTACGGTCAGGTAGTGCACATAGTGGCGGAGGAGAGCCGGCGAGCAGTGCGTCGTATGTAGTAATTGCGTCGTATCCAGGTCTGAAGATCCGGGAACCGCACACAGGAATCTCCGAGAATTATAATATGTTAAGGTAATGAACAATTGATATTTAATTTAATTAAACTGTAACGATCGTTTAACGTTTTTTTCTATTACTTTATATTATCATTCACCTACATTTTTATTTAATATTCAGTATTGGTATCACCACATATATTCACACAAAAAATTTCAATAAATAAGGTTATGGTAAACTTGTTGAAATTTTATAACCTTTTGGAACTATTCGAATTTTGGTGCTTACCTAACCTAGTTAGGTATACAGTTTTCATAAACGTTTTAATTATTCTTCTAAAACGTTTATTTTCTTCTATTTTTTCTGATAAGGGGTCATTTATCTTTAATTGATTTTATGACCGACTTCTTTAAATACAGAGTAAGTTAAAATTTTCGGGCAAAGAATAATATATCAGATTTATAACAGACTAGGTTTGTTACATAAGAATCTTAGACAAATTTGGAATAAATCTGCCCAAAAGCCTTTTCCTGTTATGTAAAAGACCTCACTAAGTGTTGAGTAGAAAGGCCTAGTTTTATATTTCAACAATTCATTATCATTAGACTTAGACAGCTTGTTGTTTTATTTTGACCATGTGCAAATTACATACTAAGAACGTAGGGGAACCTGGCCTAAAACGGTATACCATGGTAAAACAGCATATTAGCTATTTTAAAACTCCCGCTCAAATGTAACGCTGGCAACATGCTTCACATAATGCAAGATCGTAGCGCAGCCAGTTGTATGTCAACCGCCAATATTGTTACATCGTTCTTGGGAAAATATTTAATTCGTTTTCAATTAGGGTGTGATTATTCCTACAATGTGAAGTTTTCGAATACAACAATAGGTGAGTACTTAGAAGTAGTTGTATTGGTTGTGTTTTCGTAGTTTAAAAATCATAGTTTCGTCTTTAAGTAGAGAACTTAATAATGTTTTCTAAAACGGTGGCATGTGGCTACAATGGCATACATAGACCAGGGGTAAAACGGCATAGTATGCCATTTTAGACCGATTATTATTACTGAGTACTTTATTTTCAATCAATACGCCAGAAAAACCACCCGCCAACAGTGGCATGAGAGAGCCATTTTAGACCGACTATTACTACTGAGTACTTTATTTTCAGTTTTCTTTCCCTTTTTTAAGAAATGGTGGATAGGAAAGGAAAAGGCCACGTATTTCATTCCCTCCCCAAGCATACATACATACATTACGTATATATGCATGGTGGGATTAAGGATGGGTGTGGTCAGGATAGGATCGGAAGGAACGGAGTTAGGGTTCTGATGGGGAAAATACTACCCCAGAATTCACCTAAGTAGCCGCACATGGTGTGCATATACGCAGTGACCATTCTGCTACATGTGTATGAGGAAAACCTCTGAAAAAATCTCATACAGGTAGATGGTAACGGGAATCGAACCCATTACCACCCAAATGTTAAACAGGCCGGTCACTACTACGCTACCAGCTCGGTAGAAATGGTGGGAAGATACGTTAGAAGACCCAACCGCCAAAAGTGGAATGGGGGAGCCATGGAAAATGCTAACTAGAGAGATGGGATGGCTGAAGGCCTCTAAAACATTCAATGTGCCGTTTATTACCCTACGGAGAATAGCTAGCAATACAAATATAAGGGTTAAAAATATTTGCAAAGGACTATGTAGATTCGTCACTACTTTCACTCCTGAACAATAAGAATCGATAATACACTTGAAACAAATGCAACAGCGTCTATTTGGAATTACGTGTAACGAATTAAGTTCACTTGTTTACGATTGGGCAGAAATAAACCAAATTCCTCATCCGTTCAACAAAAACGACAAACGTGCTGGTTGGGATTGGGATAGAGGATTTCTCAGTAAACACCCGGAAATCACCCTTCGAAAACCTGAAAATACTTCAATTGCACGGTCCATGGCTTTTAATAAACTGAACATTACCAAATTCTACAAGACATATCAAGAAATTTTTGACAAATATAAACTGGGCCAGGAAAATATCTACAATATTGATGAAAGTGGAATATCTACTGTGCAAAATATCCCAAACATATTCGCATCAACTGGTAAAAAGCAAGTTGGAACAATTGCATGTGCTGAAAGACGTTTCATGTAACAGTTGTTTGTTGCACAAATCTCCTAGGAAGTTATATGCCTCCAGTATTTATTTTTCCCAGGAAAAATTGGAAGGGTGGTTATTAGAAGGAGCCGCAACGGGCTCTGTCGGATTTCCGCAAGAAGTCACCGTGTTCAGCATCTACACGTGTCACCCCTAATATTAATCAAGAGATCAAAAAACGATGGTAGATCAATAACCACAAAACTACAAGTCGCGGGAATATTTTGACCTGCCTATGAGAAGGATGCCACATTAGAAAATACTGCGAGTGACTTTAAACATAGTGGTTTGTGACCGACAGATTCAAACATTTTTCTGGAATATTTGTGTGTTCCATCAAGCCTGACCGACCAAAACATTTTACTTACTAATACAATCCTCCAGAAGACATCGCGAATGTTGTGAGTGATATCTGGCAAAACATCAGGGAAGAGAAACCAGTAGTCGGTTTTTGTCAGAGTTGATAGAGAAAGAAACCTTCCTCTAGGAAGGCGACAAAAAAAAAATGCAAATTTAGAAGGGGATGTCGATAGTGACAGCTTTTGTATTTTCTGTTGTGAAAAAGTTTTTACGTCTAAATCTAATAAGAAGTGGATTCATGCTGCAAGTACAAGCAGTGAACGCACGTGGATTGTGCGGGTGTTAGTGCAAGAACCTATTTCTGCAACATTAGTCATGAATGAAGGGAAAATATTTAGCTACCACTTGCCGTTTATGTTTGTTTTGTTTTTAACGTTAAAACGGTATATGCCGTTTTACCCCATATTGTTTAGTATGGATATATTTTTTTCAAGAAAACTTGTTTTTTAGTATCATTTGTGACCAAGATTGTAACGTTATGTTTTTTTATCATTTCTAAATAAATATATTTTTTCTTCACACGTCCAATAATTAGGCCATAATTTGAGTGAGCTGATGTACAAAAATGCTACTTCTCCACCGGCGGCAGTTTTACTACTCCTTTTCCCTCCGTGCAGGGAAAAGCGTGTCATGGAAACGTTAAAATAACACACAATAACAATAAGAAATATAAGTTTAAACGTCATTTTTATTTGTCAAACTAATATTAAACGTGCAATTTGTAAATGTTGCATTTTAAAAATTAAAACCATGCAGTACTGTAAAAGGCTGTGAAGACGAAGTTAAATTTTCTGTAATCAAATGAGATGCTGATGGTTCCATAACTTTTGCCTTGCTGACACTAGGTGTCAATATTTTACTTACATTATCATGTTTATTTCGCAGTGGCTGCTCTATACATCCTTCCGCTACACTACTTGACTTCCAACCCCTGTGCCGCTTTAGCGATTCAATAATACCTCCTTCATCAATTAATAGTGTAGCAAAAGTACGTCTCTAACAATGGCCTGTGTATTCCATTGAATTATTTAATTTTAAGGAAGTTGCAACCTTTCTAGGAACACTGCTAGTACTATGTATTCCCAATACACTTCTATAGCATTTTCTATTTTGATATTTTAAAAAGAATGTATTTCCTGGCATGTGTTTTGGTCTTCACGCTGCGTATTTTCGATAAATTTCGAGGTAATTTTCTCCAATTATTGTGAACGATCGAACTTTTGTAGTCTTACTGTCCAGAATTTTATCCAAATAACATTCCCCATGTCCTCTATGTTTGTAGCTTTCAGTTTTACCATTTCGTCACATCTGCAGGCTCCAGTTACTCCAATTAATAAAACAATCTAAGGCAATTACATATTTAAACAACAAAGTTAAAATGACCTAAAACGTAAGTATTACATTTAATCCTAAATACAGATCATCTTGCGCTTCAAATAAAAAAGTTACAAACTGCTCTTTCGAAAAAATTCTTGATTCTTTGCCGAGTATCACTCGTTCTCTTTTTTCAAGAACGCCAGTAACTTTAAATACTTATTTATATCCATTCCATGTTTAATTATTAGTTGCGATTCGATCATGGAATATCGCGACCACATGGTCGATGACTTCCATTTTTCTCCTAGCCATTGACTTGAAATATGCTAGAAGCACATTTCCTTCAAATGTATTTACATTCTTTGAATTGCACCATCCTTTAAAGTATTGTACGCGGCACAATATTTCTCGCCCGATTTTTTGTGGGTCCAAGAGAGGAGACGACTTCATTGGCCGCCTGAATTTCTGCCGACAAGCTCGATTGCATTTTAAAAACTGGCCGGTCACAACTGACAGTAACGCCGAACAATTTATATCTATCAAAACGTTTTTGCATAACAATTGAAACTACTCGCATTTGTTAATCATGGCAACACAAATATTTATTGTATGCACCAATTAAACCGAGGCTGAGTATCAAAAACACAAAAAAATGGCAGCTTTATAATACACATTTTAAACCGTTTGAAGAAAAAATAGCATATTTTATTTGGAGAAGAAGTGACTTTTCATGGATTACCTTGTATTACCGCCGAACGTATGAAATAATATACTATTTTTTTTATTAGAAAAGATTATATGTGTTTTTGTTTACGTATGCCATTTCATACACAATAGTACGGGTAAAATCGTTAATGACAGTATTTAGTTTTTTTTTTACAATAAAATAAATTGTTAAATTGAACAGCATTCTTAGGGTGCCAGAATGAGAGTGGTACTCATAAAGCTTTACAAAACAATTCTACTTCAACACAGCAGTTTGTAACTTGCAAGTAGCACTCTATAGAAAAAATGCTATGCCATTTTAGGCTAGGTTCCGCTAGAAGTGTGCTTAATCGTTGGTATCTGATAAAAAGTTTAACCAATTTACTGAACGTTCTTATTTTAGTTCAAAATAACAAATTATTTATGATACCTTATTAGATTATACTAAGTTGATGATTTGATTACCTCTAAAATTGGATTAAAACTTTGGGAAAACCGTTTAACAATTCCACTAAAGCTTTTGTTCAGTTAGGCGTAGACGGTAAAGTATAGTTGAAAATTTGAATTGATAATAATTGTTGAAGGTGCTTATACTATATGAATGTATTAATGGACTTTATAATTATTAATATAATACCCTAAATAGAAACTTCATATATCCAGTTAATCCGTACCACTGCTTAAATGTCACTACGTATATAGAATGAGATAATACAGGAACATAACCATTGATCTAGAAACTATACAAGTAGCTTTGAGATTTCTAATTACATCCATTCCATTAATTTACCGTATTACAAACTCTGTTCGTTTTTATAAAACTAAGATACCGCCGTAAAGATCCCGTAATTTTATTCATACTTTAATCAAAGTTTTGAGTTGGAGAAACCAAATTTTAGGAAAATGCTTGTATAATATAAATTTGGGTCAAAACTATAAAGAACAAACTAAAGAAACTTCTATTAAAACTATCTCAAAGGTATTGAGTTTTAGATAAAGGCGAATTACTTTTAAACTGAAACTTGGGGTTATTGAATGCATTATAAACTCTGTTTGAAAAACTTTTAAACATATTAATGATTTAAGTAAAGCTTTTACTAGAAACTAATAACATGCAGTTCAGGTAAGAAACGTATTTTATGCTTATTCCATTCGTCTACTAGTGCTTTTGATATCCACATACTACGACTAACCACTAACAACGCGATTATAGCACGCATTGTTTAACTGCGGATCAAAATACCGCTTGAACTTATGTTTTAACTAATAGACGACCGTGCTTGTGCGCTTTTTAAAACAAATCATTTCAAGAAATGTCAATAATAATGGAGATACTTTACAAGCACACGCGCACGCAGGCAGGCACGGACACACTCAGGCATGAACGCACGTACGCACACGCGCAGGTTCGCACGCACGCACCCACGCAGGCATTCACGTATGCTCCCAAGCAGACTCACGCAATTCAATTCAATTTTTTTACAAAAGTAGCATTTTGCTAAAAACTTTACTCTTGTCAAAGAAATTGAATTTTTAGCTTTTTGGACACCTTGCGTACATACATTTTTTTAATCTACGAGCGTGTTTTTTCAACACGCAAAAGTTTTTTTTATAAAGAATGACTTTTCCTCGAAAAGAGAAATTTTGGTCTACTAGTTCTCTTGTCTACCAGGTTGCCAAACATAATGAATAAATACATATGCAATACAGTTTGTCTCTGACTCCTGTCATTACAACAACGACATTTCGGCAAAACTTCCAACACGAACGTAACCACATCACACGCAACCATTCTCAAAGATTGCCCAATACGGGAAGTTAAGACTCGCCAAACACCGCCACATAAGGAAGTGGTGAAAGTATACAACACTAGATATAAACAGGAGACCGGACAGCAGGACATCAGTTATAGTAATACTGAATCGAGCCAACCAGTCGAGGTGAACCTGAAGATGGCAAATGGAATTTTGCATGAACGTTGTCGTATCTTGTATCATTGCTACGTTGGTGATAAAGTTTTTAATTTATCAATATCTCTAAAAGCTTCAAAATGCACAAGTTGTTGGTAAGAAGTCTAAAATTAGATATAATTTATAGACTAATTCTGCTTGTGTAAACTATTAGGCAAAGCTGGATTTTCAGAGCAGTTACGAAAATGATGGAAACTTTATTGTATTTTACATATTCTAAAAATGAGGAAGCCTTAGCACCCCGCTATATCTAGTGTGTTAAAAAACAAAAGTTTATAAATGTACCCAAGCGGACTAAATACTCCATTCACTTCATCGTGAAGGCTGTATGCCTAAGTACATACATACATTATATATGTATATATATATATATATATATATATATATATATATATATATATATATATATATATATATATATATATATGCGTATGTATATACACAACATACACTACTGCGCTGGTGATTTTAATTGTGACATAAATTTTTCAACGCTTTTAAGAACTTCCAAGGGCACTACTTAATTTGAAATAACTTCTAAATTAGTTATAATTTACTAGAAATGTAATTATTACGTTTGTATTACTAATGAATAGAATTATTGCTAAGGTTACTCTCCCGTGAAAATGAATCTGGCAACGGCATTATTAAGGGTTACTGCGTGCGTGCCTGCGTGTATGCCCGCGTGTCTGCTTCGGAGCATACGTGAATGCCTGCGTGGATGCGTGCGTGCGAACCTGCGCGCGTGCGTACGTGCGTTCATGCCTGCGTGTGTCCGTACCTGCGTGCGTGTCTGCCCGCGTGCGTGTGTGCTTTTAAAGTATCTCCATTATTATTGAGATTTCTTGAAATACGATTTGTTTTAAAAAGTGTACAAGAGACAGTCGTCTATTAGTTAAAACATAGGTTCAAGGAGTATTTTGATCCGCAATTAAATAATCCGTGCTATAATCGCGTTATTAGTGGTTAGTCGTAGTGTGTTGATATCAAAAGCACTAGTAGACGAATGGAACAAGTATAAAATGCGTTTCTTACCTGAACTGCATGTTATTAGTTTCTAGTAAAAGCTTTACTCAAATCATTAATATGTTTAAAACTTTTTCAAACAGAGTTTATAATGCATTCAACAACCCCAAGTTTCAGTTTAGAGATAATTCGGCTTTATCTAGAACTGGGATAGTTCTAATAGAAGTTTCTTTACAGTTTTGACCAAAATTTATATTATACAACCATTTTTCTAAAATTTGGTTTCTCCAACTCCAAACTTTGATTAAAGTATGATTAAAATTACGGGATCTTTACGGCGGTATTTCAGTTTTGTAAAAACGTACAGAGTTTGTAATACGGTAAATTAATGGAATGGATTTAATTAGAAATCTCAAAGCTATATATATATATATATATATATATATATATATATATATATATATATATATATATATATATATACGTGTATGTATGCACACAACATACACTACTGCGCTGGTGATTTTAATTTCGACATTTATCAACGATTTATGAATTTTAAAGGGCATTACTTAATTTGAAATAACTGCTAAATTAGTTATAATTTACTAGAAATGTAATTATTGCGTTTGTATTACTAATGACTGGAATTATTGCTAAGGTTACACTCCCGTGAAAATGAATTTTCAGAATAGAAAATCTGGTGTGCAACATAATTTAGTATATCATAATAATATCAATGGTCACCGGTATCAGAAACATGATAAATTGTGACTGTGTGTGTATAGTATTTCGATAACGACTTTCAAGTTACGAGAATAACACCAACAAACTTATAAATGGACAAACTGGCTTATACCTTTTACTGACCCTCTGCCTGCCTGCAGCTATACAAAGAATTACTGTTTTTTTTTGTTGTTGTTGTTTTGTTAGCATGCTCATGCTTATGGTTAGTATTTACTTATTTATAGCTTATATACTATAATCGCAGACTGTTCAGGAGTCCTTCTCCTCTTCAGCCCTGGTCAATCTATGTTTGTTGCTATTGCGATGTTTTTATGTTATTGTATAATTTACAATCATGAGATGTGCTTATTTTTGGTGCAAAAAAAGAAAAAGATTTATTTATTTAATATTTAATAATGCATTAATTGGCTTAAGTGTGTGTGCTGTTTAGTGGAGTGTAGCGTGCTTAGTTTGATTATTAGATTCGTCGTCCGGTTTCTTTCTGGGTCGTCATCGAATAGACGGGGGGATGCGGAGGGCATATAGGATGTTGTACATGGAATTTTCTATCTCCTCGGGGAGATCGTCAAGGAGTTGTGTAAGGATCACGGGGGGATGCCTGAATTTTATTTTAGGTTTGCTTTGTGGGCCTTGGGAAAAACGATAGTTGTACAAGAATCTTTTATGTGCAAAGTTTTTCTGTAGTGTTTGGATTCTGTGTGTGATGGTTGGTATGTTTGCATGTTGTGTTGTCAGGTCGCTAGGGTATCTGAGAGGTAACCTGTGTAGGGGCTGAGTATTCGGCGTTCACAGGAAGCAATAGTGGAAAGGTGATTGGGGTTTATGTTCGTGTATATGGGTGCTCGGAAATCCATAATAGTGGGAATATATGTATTGTAAGTGTGTTGTAGTGTTTTGGGGTGGCAACCTCTGATTCTACCCCGGAGGGCGCCCAGTAGGTTTTCGCGGTTTCTTATCCTGTTAAGTGCTCTTTGTACATCGTGGAGCCAATTGAGGGTTCTAGTAAAGAGGATTCCCAGGTAGGTGACTCCTTGTTAGAGTCTTTCTTTCTTGGTTTAGGGTAAGGGAAACGTTTTTGTAGGCAAGGTTTAGGAACTTATCTTCGGTGTAATTAGGATGCCGTAAGAGCATTGTTTGAGTTTTGGTGGGATTGACGGAGTCTCTCCACCGGTTCGCCCAGTTGGAGAAGTTCCGAAGGGTTTTGGATATGAGGCGGGAGGCTGTTTCGCTGTTCCGATTAACCTTCCAGAAGGCGTTGTCATCCGCAAACTGCGCAACCACTACTCCGGGTTGTGTGATTTCGCGAATGTCGGATGCGAAGATAATATAGCGGATCGGGTTAAAAGGCAGGACCTTGTGGTACGCCTGCTGTGGGTTGGAAAGGATCTGAGAAGGTTTCCCCTACTTTGATGCGAACTGACCGTTTGGTCAGGTACGAGAGTAGGAGTTTGGAGAAGGGGTCGGGAATGTTGAGGTTACGGATCTTGTGGAGGACACCGGCGTGCCAGACCCTTTCAAATGCTTGCCTAATGTCTAGAAACACAGCATTGCATTGTTTGTAATTGAATGCTCTGGTGGTCTCTGTAAGCAGCTTTCGCACACGTTCGGTTGGGACGGAAGCCGAATTGGCTGTTGAATAGGAAATCGTTAAATTCTAGGTGGTCCCCGAGTCGCCTGGCTAGAATCTGTTCGAAGAATTTTCCGAGGCAACTCAGGAGGGAGATTGGTCTATAGTAGGAGGGTGAGGTTAGGTTGGCGTGGGGTTTGGGTATGATGACGGTGGAGGCCGATTTCCAGTCCATTAGGAAGTGGGATAGGATTAGGATTTGGTTGTAGATGTTGGAGAGTAATCGGAGGGCTGGGTCGGGTAAATGACGGAGGATTTTACGATTTAGGCCGTCATTACCTGCGGAAGGATTCTCGATATCGAGTTGGATTTCAGGAAGGTTAATGTTGCGGAATTCTTCAAGGCGACCCTCGAGGAGTGCCTTGAACCGGTTATCGAATTAGGGATCATCGGGGGATTGGAAAATGGATTGGAGGTGGTAACCAAAGAAATCGGCCTTTCCTTGGTCGAAGGTGATTAGGTTACCCTGTAGGTCGGTTAGGTGGGATTTAGGGTTGGCTTTTCTTCTGGTCAGTTTATCGAACTGTTGCCAGAAGAGTTTACCATTTCTGTAACCTAGCTAGGAGGTGGCCTTGGTCCAGGAGTCTTCGGCGTGTTTGCTGGCTTCTCGCCTGATTAAGGCGTTAAGGCGATTGTATTCGGTCTTGAGAGCCGGGTACCTGTCACCTAGGATAACTGCGTTAAGGAGGCTAGCGGCGTAGATTAAAAGGTCATCGGATAGGGTGCTGTGGCCAGGCGGGTTGTAATAAGAAATAAATACTATCGGAGTGGGAAAGTGCAATGTCTCAGCAACGCATTCGAGATGCTGTAGCTGCGCAGGAAGTTGAAAAGGAGTGGATGGGAGTTTTGTTTCCGTGATGGAAAGGATGTGTATATTGTGGGTATGCAAGAAGTAAGGGGCGACGAACGCCCCTGGCATAATTGTCCCTGTAAGGATCTCCATTGTAGAAGGAGTTAAGGGTTGGGTTGGTGGATTACGGCGACCTTCATCCGCGTATCGGATACGCAGATGTTGGAAGAAGTTTCGGGATAGCCGCTCGGGGAACATCTGGAATAGGGAGTGGGTGAGGATTTGAAAGAAGTCTTTAATGGAAAGGGATTCGGTGTCGGGAGAGGGTTTAAGGTGGGCTGTGTCTTCCGAGTCGGGCTCTTCGGAAGACAGGATAAGTTCGAGGGAAGCGATCTTCCACGGAGAACTGGGAGGTTCCCGTCGCTTCCGGCACTTAAAGTAGAAGATAGGTTGAGCTTCCCCGTAGTTGTTACACCTTCGATTAGCCTAGGATTTACTGGAGGATGATCTGTGGCTTTCGCCACAGTTAGGACATCGGATAGAGCGGGTGGGACACTTCTCGGCAGTATGCCCCACCTGCGTGCAGGTGGAGCAATACTTCGGGAGAGGTTGAAGGATAAGGGAAAATTCGCAACTGTAGTGTCTCCTAAACATGACGACACCGCGCGTGAGGTGGTACTCCAGTGGTTTGGGAAGTGGTTATGATTCTGATAAGGGATGTGGGGGTGTTGGTTGCTTTGGAAGTGATTCGACCGGCCATCCTCATGTACGGAGGATCGATTGAACCGAGGATCTCGGATTCTTGGATATCCTTACCTACGTGACGAATCACGCAGGAAAAGGAGGGCGCTCTAGGAGTGTTGTTGTAAGGACGGGGACCGGATAGTCTAAACTGTGTACCATCCGGCAAAGGTGAGGAGGTCTCTAGGAGACAGGTGTGGTTATGGTTAAACGTTAAGTTTAACCAGGGAAGGTTAAGGGATTTAATGGAGATGTAAAGGGATTTCAGGGTGGTTATGGACTTCGGGATATTGCGGATGCAATACCTCTAGGATTGAGAGCGGGTAGAATTAGGACGCACGCATATGCACGCACGCACGCACGCACGCACGCGCCGCACGCACGCACGCACGCACGGAAGCGCGCGCGTGCACGCGCGCACACACACGCGCACGCGCGCACACATGCACACACGCACACACGCACAAGCGCACGCACGACGCACGCACGCACGCACGCACGCACGCACGCACGCACGCACGCACACACGCACGCACCACACACACACACACACACACACACACACATATACATATACATATAATATATATATATATATATATATATATATATATATATATATATATATATATATATATATATATATATATATATATATATATATATATATATATATATATATATATATATATATATATATATATATATATATATATATATATATATATATATATATATATATATATATATAATAATGATTATGTCACTCTTTACATTATGTACTCCAACTTGGTTTGAGCAGAAATATTACACATGCCTCTCGTTTATTTGTTTATTTAGGAAGGCTAACGATAAAAAATGTCATAACCAAAGAACAAATTTAACAAACTTTAATCAAGTTATGATGTAAGTGTAAATTTGTGAAAAACTTTCTATTTAACTTTCAAGCTGGCTTCGTATTAGAAAAAAATAACACAATTTCGCAAATATCATTTACATTTGAAAAAATTCACGCTTGTCATACAAAACTTTTGTCCTTATAAGTACACTTACAATATAACCGTTTGCGATAGTAAAATACTGGAACCTTACCCCCACTGTGAAATCAGGCTGAATCTCGATGGAACTTGCTTGAAATATGCATGGATGGGTTGACCTTCACTATCTGAGAAATTTACAAAATTTTTTACGAAGATAGGTCAGTTGATCTCTCTAAGATAAAAGATTAAAATAAATTATTGAGATATATAGCATGTAGATTTTCTTACGATTTGACGTCTTACTATAGTCCTTATGAAGAAAAGTGAAACTTAATTAGTACCTCAACATTGGCTTGTTACATTTTCGTCTAAAACGGATATTTTGGTCTCTCTCAACCCATCAAAGTCTATGCAACAATGTGCATTTTTCCGCTAAAGTTTCACTCTGGCAGCTTCACGAAAGGTTCTTACCTTCTCGATCGTATGCTCAAATGTGGATAAATACTGAACCTCGTTCAATTCCAGCCAATTTTAGTCGTGTCGATTCTTGTATCACTACCGAACACAGACGAGCGTGGTTTTGAAAATAAAATAACAAAAATATTCTGAAGAATACTTAAATTTTAGGTTGATTAGTACTGAGTGAAATGAACTCAGTAGCAGTAGGCAGCATGAAACTTAATAAACGTTTCAAGGTGAGTATGCCTACGTTAACGAACGACGAGACCTCTTCAAATTGAAATTGAAAGTATATGAAAAGCAAAAATCATAAACTTCATGAATGAAAAGCTTTGTTTGCCTCTTATAAAGTCTCATATAAAATAGCTAGATGGAAAAAGTCTCCTACCAGTGGTATATAACGTTACGTCTAAAAGCATTTCCGGATAATTTGTATTATAATTAAGTTGGGACAAATTCATTATATTTATAAAATTGTACAGTTATACTTATGACGTTTGTATCAAGGTTATTAAAAGTCGGAATATTAAAGTTTCCAAAAATAAGCAGGTAATTATTGTGTGTACAAATATTTATAAAGTATTCTATAAACACCCTAGTGTTTTACTATCAGCAGTATTAGAAATGTAAATGATAAATATATATATATATATATATATATATATATATATATATATATATATATATATATATATATATATATATATATATATATATATATAGGTGGAGTTAATTTGATATTTATATCCAAATGTTTAGTTTTCCTTAATAATTAACAATGTACGCTAAGCTTTTAATTTCTCGTATATCCAAACCACTGAATTACAATTGCGTACATTTTGATAACTTGAATGAATTGTAGCCCTACCGCAAAGTTATATAGTTTAATAGCTCTATCTAATATGAACGTGACTTAAGTTGCTATCGAATTGGTTAAAGGTTGTAAGCAAACACCCACACCTAAATAAAATATGAACAGATTATTTAAATGAAATCTAAACAGATCTGCGATATTAAGTTGCTAAATTTACTTTAAATTGCTATGCCTATGTTGCTGGAACATGTATTTTAACTTCAGTGTCACAATAGCTTCTCAACAACACTATAATAAATTGTGATTCATATTCATTGTTCTATTTTATCACAGCTTCGCTTCCCTAAATAAAGAAATAAACGAGAGGCATGCATAAAATTTCTGCTCAAACGAAGTTGGAATACATAATGTAAAGAGTTATGCTCAAGACATGATTATTATACTTGTTATTATATATATATATATATATATATATATATATATATATATATATATTGGTAATACCGGTTTTGAATTAACCAGTAACGTTAAACTTTTGTTCTTTTATCTAATATGTTGCTTAGTAGTAGATATGAAGTACAATATATATATATATATATATATATATATATATATATATATATATATATATATATATATATATATATACAGGACCGCCATAAAGTTGGACACATATGGGAAAAACTTTTACTATTGAAATTTCTGAAAAATTCTATTGGCGGTACGTTTCTGCATGTTTGACAACCAAAAGAATCAATTGTGACATTTGTCAGGTGACCCTAGTTTTGGCGGGAATTTTTGAAAAATGTTAACTGTGATTTCGAAAAATAGGTCAAATTGGCAAGATATCGAAAAATTGTATTAAGAAAATGTATTTATGTATTTATACCAATTTTCAACCAAATTAGAAACAAAAAATATCATTTAATCTCCTCTGCTTTTATTACGAAAGATCATAAAATCTTGTTTTACCTGGAAATAGTTTTAATAACTTAAATTACATAATTTTAGGTCGAAATTAATCAAACATTTGTAAAATAGACAATTTGTGAGAGGAAAATTAAAAAAATACGATTTAGCCTCATCACTAGTTGTGTTCATGCCCTGTATATTGAATCGCATGAGCTGATCTAATACTTTTAACCGGTAAATAAAATTTAACGAACTAATATTTGTAATTAAAACTTAACAACACCTTAATTATCCTTATTAAATTTAATATTGGTTAGTACATTTGAAATTAGCGATATTTTTGAATTTAATAAGTTGGCTTTGGAAAAATCAAATATTTCGGCTTATAAGGATGAAAATTATTCCTCTTTAAAGTGCACCTCATAGTTTAAGATACCTAAAATTGTGTAATTTATGTTATTAAAACTATTTCCAGGTAAAACAAGATTTTATGATGTTTCGTAATAAAAGCAGAGGGGAATAAGTGGTATTTTTTATTTTTTTCTGATTTGGCTTAAAATTGGTAGGTGGGGTCCTCGTTGCATTCTAACTACATTTTATTAACACAATTTTTCGATATCTTGTCAATTTGACCCATTTTACGGCATCACAGTTAACATTTTTCAAACATTCCCGCCAGATCTATGGTCACGTGACAAATGTCACATGGATTGTTTGGTTGTCAGACATGCAGAAACGCCAATAGAGTCTTTCAAAAATTTCAATAATAAAAATTTCTCCCATATGTGTCCAACTTTATGGCGGTCCCTGTATATATATATATATATATATATATATATATATATATATATATATATATATATATATATATATTATATATTATGCACTTCATATCTACTACTAAGCAACATATTAGATAAAAGAACAAAAGTTTAACGTTACTGGTTAATTCAAAACCGGTATTACCAATATATATATATATATATATATATATATATATATATACATATACATATACATGCTATATATCTCAATAACTTCTTTTAATCTGTTATCTTAGAGAGATCAACTGATCTATCTTCGCAAAAAAAATTTAGTAAATTTCTCAAATAGTGAAAATCAACCCAAGCCAAGGTCTACAGTAAGAAATAAATTCCATCCACACATATTTCAAGCATGTCCCATCGAGATTCAGCCTGATTACACAGTAGGGGCCAGTATCTTACTAACGCAAACGGTTATATTCTAAGTGTACTTATAAAGACAAAAGTTTTGTATGGCAAGCATGTGTTTTTAAATGTAAATGATATTTGCGAACGTATGTTATTTTTTCTAATATGAAGCCAGCTTGAAAGTTAAATAGAAATATTAAAGTTTTTCACAAATTTACACTGACATCATAACTTGATTAAAGTTTGTTAAATTTGTTCTTCGGTCATGACATTTTTTACTGTTGGCCTTCCACCGTCAGAGAGTGTTCTGAATAGTCATCTTCAATATTTAATTTATTAACGATCTAGTTATTCAGTACTAAAAATGTGTTCCATAGTCGGCTTTATACGTTAATAACTGTTATATAAATAGCACATTTCATAAATTTGTCTCAACATCCGAAACAATTCTCAAAGAATGTATTACTACTGATGAACGTAACTGTAATTGTTATTGAAATGTTTAGATTTGTATAGCATGGTACTAAAATACACCATAAAAAACCCATTTTAAATATTAAATAGAAATACTTTATAACGCAAATGATTCATGTCATAGAAAGCAAACGTGACATTAATTCAAAACATTGAATAAAATCCATTTTGCCATAAAATATGACAAAACCGTAAATCATTGGTAGTTTCTGCGAGTATGGTTCAAAAAGTGTACTAGACTATCTATGAGAAGGGATGGTTGACAATTTCTGAATTAGCCACTCATTTTTTTGAATCGGTACTATACTGATTAAATTATTCATTACCCTTACATTTAGTCTTAATAGATACATCACTAGCTAAATTTAATTTTCCTCTAATAAGCAAGCTTAGGGCATTCGGTTTTCAAGATACGGCAGGTCGCCACCTTTAACGAATCACCCTGTATAACAATAATAATTATATTATATAAAATACAATTTTGAACATCGCATCTTTTTTTACACATCATACTAGACATAAGTATGCTGAATTTCCCATCCAAATTCAAGTAGGGTTTACGAAACGTAACAGAATGGATTTCAAACTATTCTCATTATGAAATTTATGTTACACCGAAGACAGTTGTGAAAATCAAATGCGCGTGCGGCCTTCCATTCCGAGAAATACCGTGTGTTACAAAATTTGTCTACCTAGCATTTACAAAAAACAAATTCAGAACAACAATTTGCAATAAACTTTGATGCGATTTGATCTGGTGGTTTTGTTTTTATTTAGCTCTCAAGTTATGGTGTGGTAAACCTGAAAAAGGTGCACTTATATCCTTCGCGCACAGAAACTTTCTTAATATCAGAAAAGTGTTTGGTACAACTAAACAACGTAGAAACTTTGGTTTAAAACCAATCTGAATGCAATCCCTCCAATGGTTACTTTTAACGACTGTGTGTTTATTGAAACTGACTTACCGATAAATCAACTCATTCGACTATTTGGGCAATGGGAACTCCTTACTTACCTCGTTGTCTCGCTAACATCTGTATCGAGATATTAATATCTCGATTAATTTTATGAATTGTGAATAATTCATCATGGACGAAAACATTCTTATTTAATCATATACTGACTTCCATAAAAATTGCAACACCTAGAATTTGTTGAACGATTTTATTGAAAATTTCGTCAACGATGCCTTTCATTAGAGCAAACAAACGATTAAAATTAGAATAAAATCTATCTAGTAGTTTTTTTTTTGTTTTTTTCCTTTGCACTTAGCAACAATAAATTTGAAGAAATAAATCAATCAGTGTGTAATTAACTGTCAATTTTGCAAATTGTTTGTTAACAATTTCGGTCTGAAGTTGGGAACAATGCAAAGAGTATGTCAACATCAACAGTTTTCCCAACTGACTGATTTTGAACGTGGCCGTATTATTGGCATGAGAGAGGATGAACTTTCGCTAAGAGAAATTGCTCGTCGTGTAAAGCGAAATGTTACAACGGTATTGAGATGTTGGTCCAAATGGTCCGAGGAAGGGGTGCAACAACGTCGCCCTGGATCTGGAAGTTCCCGCAGGACTACAGATGGCGAAGAACGTCGCTTAAGACTTTTGGCCAAAAGAGACAGGTTTTCAACAACTCGATTGCAAATGATTGGATGAGAGATGTAGGACCCAGAATGTAAATGTTATCTGTTTATCGCCGGACAAGGTCTTATGGGCTGCGTTCATATCGTCCATTTTTATATCTTCCTCTTACACCACTTCACCGTGTACGCAGGCTAGAATGGAGCAACGAAAGAGCGAATTGGGCGCAAGAATGGCATCGAGTTGTGCTTAGTGACGAGTCCAGGTTTTTCTTGTGGGCCCACGATGGTCGTAGGAGGGTCAGACGTATGCGTGGGGAACGTAAAAATCCAACATTTTTTGTGGAACGCAACACAGCCCTCACACAAGGAGTGATGATGTGGGTTGCAATATGTTACGTTAGCAGATCACACGTGGTCTTCATTGATGGCAAAGGAAAAAACAAAAAAAAAACTACTAGCTAGATTTTATTCAAATTTTAATCAAATTTTAATCGTTTGTTTGTTCTAATGAAAGACATCCTTGACGAAAATTTCAATAAAATGGTTCAATAAATTCTAGGTGTTGCAATTTTTATGGAAGTCAGTATATTAACATTATGTCTTAGATATTTTAGATCACGTCTAAATAATTTTTATCGTATATTTCAACCTAAAAACACTGAAGTTAATGTTATTTAATAAATCGATCACTATCAGTTAATTATTCTAATGGATTTATGGTACATATTACCTTAATTGAACATGTAGTCTGCTTTATTATAAGTTTTGTTATGAACGAATAAGTTCAAAGGTAAATATGTAATTAAAAATTATTATTAATTGTATTAAATAGATAAATAAGAATTTATCTCGGTAGGATTTGAACCTACGACCTATAGTTTGCTAGAGTACCGCGCTAACCATCTTAGTCATCGAGATTCAAGCCCCAATCGATGCAAACTTTGTCTTTATGTATGTAGAACTGATGTAGTCTATTTATTTTTATGTAATTTCAAAACACCTAATATTTAAGCAGGATACCTTATATGATACTTAGCAGCTATTTTGTTATTATCAGCTAAATTTCGATAAATGCGACCAAGCACGCGTTTCCTTGTTTGAAAATTTCTTAGGTGTAGTCCAGTCATTGCAGGTAGAACACGGTGATACTGTATAATTTTGCCAAACAGTACCGATTTTCATAAAAATTTGGATTTAGATTCTACTCACCCTCTACTTCAAAGTTAACCCTGTACCGGAGGCTGCTTTTACCTTGGGGGTAGATGCCACCCCTTCTCGGGGATCAAAAACGTTACATTGAAAATAAGTCCGGGAATGGATAGATTGACTAATTATAGGCAACTTTTGTTCTATAAAGTTTTTTCTGAAAGTCAATACTTTTCGACTTATTCGCGAGTGAAAGTCAATTTTTCAACCAAAAAAAAAACTCGTTTTCAGACGGTTTTTCGCAAATGACTCAAAAAGTAAGTATTTTATAAAAAAAATTATTCTTATTAAAAATGTAGATTATAGGAAACAAAAAGTATGGTGGGTTTATAGTGCCGGTAAAGCCAATATAAACGGAGTAATAGCCTGGTGAAGGTTGGTACTTAATCGTCAAACGCCAAAATTGAAAGTTTCAATGTGAAATACTTAAGGAATATTTTTAAAGTGCTTGAAAAAACCTTTATTATTGTTTTTTATAAAAGTCCATAGCATCAAAACTAAGCCAGTTATGACGAAAACGCGCTTTGCGGCAATCTTTGCAATTATCAATTAACACCTTACCTTTACAAATTATTGAATGACTGTGCCCATTCTCCATCTAAACACTTTCGAGTGGTATTAGCAAAGTGGAATGTGTGTTGCCTACCATATGTCGGGAGATTACTTCTGACCAAAATAGTACATTCACTATCTAGAACACAGTTTTGGTTTTTTGTAGAAGCTTTTTTAGTAATACTAGCAGAACAATTTCTCAACTTTAAAACTATCGTTCATACGTTCTTCTTCCCTATGAGTGCTATTCCTGACTGTTGGCGCTGGGTACTATTCGTCGTACGCTGTCATGGTTTATCTCCAACTTTGTGACACTTAAAAAACTTAAATTTGGATCTCTCAGTACGAGCTACAGTTTTCCTCTTGTTCCCCATTATTCCATTTCATATACGGGGTGGTCCGTAAGTAAAAGTCCAAAGTGAAATGTAAGATTCTCGGGATCAAAATATTAGGATCTGACACAACTTACTTTAATAACAGAGTGCCCAAGTTTCAAAAAAAAATTTTGGTTTTTGAAATATCTACAAAACGAAAGAAGATATTTTTGTCATTCTTGGTATAATAAATACAGATATAAAGTATATTTGTTTTAGCTTATTAATACGTTTTTATTATGTGCAGTGGCGTAGAACGCAAAGGGTAGAGCAACCTTTTAAACCATAATTTCTACGCCAATGGAGTAAGTTGGAATTTTTTTATTAAAATACGAAACCTTGATGTTCTTCAGATAAAAAAGGTATACATTGTGTAATCGATAAGCTTAACAGTTTATAAGATATTTGCATTTTTACCTGTTTATTACTAACTGCTTAGTCTTCGACACTAATTTTCAAAATATTAACGAGCTCGAAAAAATTCCGGATTTAATTTAACCTCGAGTGGTATTCGGTAAGAAAATTTTACACCAAATTGTGTTTAAAATAATTTAAACAGGAAGGAGGTGGCAGAAGAATACAAAAAACACCTTAATTATGTAAGTGAGGTGAATATATTAAAATTTTAATTTATAAAAAATTAAGTAAGTGCGTTTTTGTGAAATATAAACACGTTTAAATAAAGAAATTGCCAAAAATATTATTCTGTCATGTCAAAAAACTTACATTATAATTTGCTGTTGGTTATCTACCGTAGAGAAAAATTTCCGATAAAATACATACGTTGCCAAGGTGACCCGACAAAAAACCATACTTTGATTGGTTGAAAGGTATTGGTATCAAATGTTTACTTGTAATCTCCCTAGTGCTTGGATTATTTTCGGAGTTACGAATATTTTGAAAATTATCCCGCGTCGAAGGTGACGTATAATTTTCTCTAAACATTCGTGAACCAGAAGAAATTACCGGTAATTAATTCAAGTACTTGGGGGATTCAATAAGAAAATATCGCAAGAATATCCGTTGCTATTGACGACGTAAGATTTCCGATCAGAAATCACCTGTCTTTATTGACGACGGGATATTTTCAAACGTAATACAACTAGTGGTATGATTTTTTCCGACATTTCAGAAATTACACGAGTCGACGAAGGAGGCGAATTGTTAGTAATTGGCAAATAAATTACCTTATAAGCAATTTTACGTTAAATATAAATAGCTAACCCACCTCCATGAAGATCATGATCTTTTCTTATAAACCTGTAACCAGTAATTTTGAAGCTTTTATTACTTATTCTTTGATTTAGCCAAGTTTCAAATACACAATTATGTCATAATCGTATTCGAAAACACGTTCCTTAAAACTATCGAAACCTGTATTGATTGACCCAATATTAAAATACGCCATTTTAAAAGACATGAATTATTATAAAAAACAGAAGAGAGAAGAAAAAAAAATGAAAAATTTTATTCCGAGAACGAAAACAGGCACTTGTTGCTGGACAGTGCAAGGTGCTAACACATATACTAAATTAAATTACAGAAAGTAACATGCTTGATTCTAGTTGTAACTAAATAAGGTATCATTGAGCTGAACCACAATTAAAGACCAAATGAGTTTACCTAAGTATATAAATTAAATTAATATCAAAAATATATAAGGAAACCCAAATAATTATTTACGTAAACAAGACGATAAGACACTCGACGTACACGACAAATCGCATTTTAGTCTGTCACATTTTTTAGAACACTTACTTCTGAGCATTAGAAAAAACTTATATTTTCGACAATATGGGGCACCTCCTCACAACAGTAGAAACGTCTTTGAATTGTTAAACATTCATTTTTAAGACAAATGGATAGGAACAAATGGACCTGTGAGGTGGTCACGACGTTCACCCTATTTAACGCCCCTAGATTACAGTGTGGCAATTTCGTCCCTAATATTCATATTTACAGCGCCATTCGGAATGTTTTAAAGCAATGTGAATTATGTGTTGCAAATAATTGACATCAATTTAGTTTAAGTGGCTTTATATGTAATGATTAATTATCTTGTAGTTTGTTTAATAGCATCTTTAATATTATTGTTATTTATTTGTTCTTGGTTTGTAAAAAATCACATAATGTATGAGATTTTTTTTGAATAATTTTTATTAGTTTGAATAATACATTGTGCTAAAAAGAATATTTTTAAAGAATTGACTATACCACTGCATTCTTATCAAAAAGTGCCTGAATAATGTAGAAATTTTTTTTCTATTTTAATAAATAAGCGATATATGGCCATAAAATAAAAACTTGAGAACGAAAGAGGTTAGCCAAATTAGAAATACACCATTGAGTGTTTCTTAAAAAAAGTGGATACGGGGTTCATTTTCATACGAACTATAGTTTATGGATTCCCTAATAAAAAATCGAAATTTGGCCACTCTGTACATGCCTGAAATACTATGCAGACTAGTTTATTATAGCATAGCTACAAATATCATGCGGAGGTAACGGTATCCCTTTCTTTCAGAAAACGAGGGTGAACGAAATCACTAAGTGAGCGGTATGTTGGTTGCCTACGCTACAGAGTAGCGATCGTTACTTTTGTCTAACTGTACAATCATGCATACGTTTAATAAATTTTTTTGATCTTGAACCTCCCGCGTGTTATAATTATCTCTAGACAATTGATCAATTCGAACTATTCTTGAATTAAATTTCCCGGCTGGTCACATAACTTGTTAAATTTTTGTTTAATAATATATTTATTGAATACTTTTTAATGTTAATAAAGAGAAATGACACACCGTTTTTATATCTTTTTGATACCCTTTTATATTACATATCAACACTTTTTGTTATAAGCCTGTACTCTATTAAAATATAAATTTTTGTTTGTAAAAATTAAAATCCTTTTGATCTCTGGAAAGTTATTTAATTTCATGTCCAGTAATAAAAAAAATTTAATTTGCATCGAAAAATGAGAATTCTTGTAAACACTCTATATTAAATCTCTTCATATATTATTATAAAAATCTATAGATGAAAAAAATGTTAAACAAGGAATTTTAAAGAATGTCCACAAAGCATTCTTTTTTTTACAATAAATTTTTATTTATTGAAATTTAGATTTTGCTAAGTTTCTTATTTCAATAGTATCATTGAAAAGCTTTTCGAATGAAATATAGAAAAGTTTTTCTGCGACTATATGAGGTTTATCACATTTTCCCATTTTCTACACTATTATCGTAGTGACATCTAAAACGTGCCTGATGTTTAGTTGATGCTTTTACGTAGACTGTAAAATGTAACGAACTCTATTGGGTGTGAAAATTATTATGAGTTAATCAATATATCAAATATCAAATGTTACTATATATATATATATATATATATATATATATATATATATATATATATATATATATATATATATATATATATATATATATATATATATATATATATATATATATATATATATATTATATATATATTATTATTATATATATATATATATATATATATATATATATATATATATATATATATATATATATATATATATATATATATATATATATATATATATATATTGACCGCATACACGTAAATCTGCAAAAGAGATCACTATACCATTATTCTTCAGAAAGTAATAAGAATGAGCATTATAATAAATATTTCTTGGATATCGTAAAGAGGAAATACCCTTGATTGATTCATATACTCGTATTTTTGAGAGAACATAAAAATAACCATAAAAAAGAGGCGTTCTTGTTTCGAAATTAATTGGCCAAGATGTCATAAAACTCACTTTTATGAACTTTAATCCGATTTTATAACTTTGTGTGTGACTTTTAATTGATTGTACTCGCATTTATGTATTATATCCTTATAGAAAATAAAGAAACATTTAGAAACATTTTTCCACTACCCAAAGCACGCTATTTATGGCAGAGAGACACATGAAAAGGTAATGCCCTGTTAATGCTTTCAATTTCAGTAGTCGTTTGTCGAATTTTGGGGCCAGAATGTAACTTAGTGGCATACATAGATGTAAATACTAAGTAAAGTACCTTACACTACTTTGCGTCCAAAAAGTTTAAATACGTTATCGTCAGCGGTAATTTTAATTTTAATCAATTTAATAATAATTCAAGTACCAAACAGTTTTTTGATACATTTCACTCATATGGAATGACATCATTAATTATTGATTGCACTAGAATTTTTACAACTGTTAACAATACCAGCTGGTCCTCAATAGATTACATTATAACCAATATACCTCACTTATTAAAAACGAATAATTTTGATCCAGGTATATCAGATTATTATTTATAAATTATTTTACTAATACGATCCACAACGAAAATAAATTGGAGTACTATCTTTTTAGAAATTTAAGTGATCAGTCTCTTTAGGAGCTGATGCATCAACTATCTAAACTTAAATTCAATCTTAATGATGAAGATGAAGTCAACCTTTTATTTGATATATTTTTGATGAATTTCTTTGGTGTTTTAATTATGCGTGCCAAAGTAAAACAATGAAGTACGCAAACAGTAATTTTTAAATAAAATTCTCTGAAAGCTTAAATGAAAAAAGAAAATCATTGAAAAATACGCAAAAGAGTTCATTTTCAAAATTTAGTTCAAATTATAGATCTTTAAAGAGAGCAGTGCGAGAACAAATACGAAAAAAAATCCTTTTTTAAAACAATAATTCCGCAAATAAAAATAAAGGGCTTTGGTAAATGATATTAAAGATAAACGTAAAAGCAATACAATAAAAAGAGATTAATTACAATAACAAAATATTAACATATATAAAGACAAAATTTACATCGATTGGGGCTTGAACCTTGATGGCGCAGTTGGTTAGCGCGGTACTCTAACAAAGTACAGGTCGTAGGTTCAAAACCAGTCACTAGTAACGACGTACTTCTGTAATACAAGATCTTCCTTATAAAAAATCAACAGGCCTCGATGGAATACCTGTATCTGTTCTAAAATATTGTGCGCCATTAATTTCCCATATTATTAACCTGTCCATCACTCAGGGAAAATTTCCAACGTCTCTAAAGCTAGTTTCAGTGATCTTATTATTTAAACAGAGCAACCCCAGTAGTGTCGAAAATTATCGGCCAATTGCCATACTTAGCATTTTCTCCAAAATAATTGAAAAGGTTGAACTAAACAGGTTGAATCGTATTTAGTTAAGTTCAACAAAATTACTAGTAGCCAACATGGTTACCGACATAGTTGCTCGCCGGAATCTAGTACAATTGAGTACGTTCAATTCGTCAACGAAAAGTTGAATATTCGTGATCATGTGGTATCCACTTTATTTGATTCGACAAGGGCGTTTGACATGGTCGACAAATCTTTCGTCTCAAATAAACCAAATAGTATTGGTATACAAGGATGCATTAATGACTGGTTTGTGTCTCATTTTGAACATAGAAAGATTGTGGTACATATTAATGATGCTTATTCTAAAGAATTTGATTTAAATCTGGGGACACCACAAGGCACTGTTTTAGGACCACTAATTTTTGTCATCTTTATAAATGACCTTCCAAGGTATATTTCTCTAGGAAGGGTCCTATTTTACGCTGATGATACCGGTATACTTCCCTCAGACTCTTCTAAAGATGTTTTGTTAGATATGTAAGATATCTTTTAATGAATTCAATAGTTGGTGTAACAAAAACAGACTGATACTTAATACTCAAAAAACTACTTGCATTGCGCATTGCACTAGCAGAAAAATTACCGGTGTTAAAATCAACATTGGATAAAACAACTCTGCTTGATGTATATTATTCATATGCTTATGCTACGATTAATTATAACATTGTAGTTTGGGGGTTAGGACGTGACGTCCAAACAGTGTTCACTTTGTAAAAACGAATTCTGAGACTTATTTTTGGTTTAGAATCTCGAACCGCGTATCGGAATGCGTTTAAAAAAACTAACAAAATTTTAACAGTGTTCTTTATTTATATTCTCAGACTGCTGTGCTATATGTATCGCAATAAATCTAAATGTTATAAAGTTACTGACATCCATGAACATGATACGAGACGCAAGAATAATCTTGTAGAAATTAAAAGTAAACATTTTTACTGTAACAAATCGCCGGTTAATGCCAATGAGCTTGACTGGTAGTAAAAGTGATAGTGATTTTAAGCGAGAGCTAAAGTATCTTCTTACAAATAATTGTTTTTACACCCTCAATGAATTATACAGATACAGCGTTAACTTCCGTAGACTGTAATATGACTTTTGAAACGTATTTTATAGATTTACAAAAAGCTGTGGGTAAACTAACCACTTTTCTTACATTATTTGCTGGAGAACTTTCTTCAAGTACTTCTAAATTGTTGATTACTTTGTGAGCTCATGCGTAGTGACGCTGTGCCCTCATGAAAGTGGAATCCGTTCATTACCATTGGAAACGTTACCATTGTCAGTTTTTCTCAAGTACAGGGTGATCTGTTATATTTTGACCCCCCCCTACACTCGCGCCTATTCAAAGAGATATCGAAGATATCAAAGTTATGCAGTTTTTAATGAATTTTTATGTCGCGATATCAGAAGAAACAAAAGAACATCTAAAATTACAAACATTTCTCGAATCTTTGTTTTTAAGAACACCTAAAATTACAAACATTTATCGAATCTTTGTTTTTTCAATTGGAACACATGTTACACGTCCAAAATTTAACTCCCTTTATATAATAGCTTCCTTTGGTTAAAAATAAACCCACACAACCTCTGCAATAACATTCAACTTATATTACATTTTCTTTTAATGACAAACGTTAAACAATATTTTTTTCATTTTTCTTGATTTGAATTAAAATAATGCTCGTTACAGTATCCCCTCTTGTTTTTGAGCAGTTGAATCGAAAACAACATACTGAGTGTTTGTAATAATTATCTAAGCTTCATACGATCTCTATGTCTTCTGGGGAATTCACTTCATCATGGAAGTTAGCAAATGTTCAACCTACTCCCAAAAAAGGCGTTAAGACCGATCCCTCAAACTACCGACCAATTGCCATCACTTCCATTTCGTCTAAAATCATGGAAATAGCCATCAATCAGCAACTTCTCATGTTTCTTGAAACTAACAAACTCCTTAGTGACCACCAATATGGGTTTAGGCAAAGTCGTTCAACAGGAGCAGTCCGGTGAAACAGTTGTAGTCGCTTCAGATATCTCAAATGCATTTGACCAAGTTTGGCATAAGTGTTTACTTGCCAAACTCACCTCGTTTGGGTTAAATAATACGTTCATCGATTGGGTTTCTAGTTTCCTTGATAAAAGACGAATACGTGTCGCAGTTAATGGTTTTTTTTCAAAAGAAGTTAGCATTAACGCGGGCGTACCACAGGGATCCGTTATAGCGCCTACACTTTTTCTGCTGTACATAAATGACCTTATTTCTTCAACAACTAACCCTATCCATTGCTTTGCTGACGATAGCACTCTTCACTGTAGTTCATCTCAATCTACTCATAGTGATAATCCACCTTCTATGTCAAATCAAGAAATTAAAGCTGAAATGGCAAATTCAATCAACAAAGATATTCAACGTATTCTCGAATGGGGAAGCAATAATCTAGTTAAATTTAATGCTAACAAAACTCAGTGTTGCTTTATGTCCGCCAAAAAAGATCGATCATTTCCTTTTGTAAGTATGAATGGCTCAGTTCTTAAGTTTTCATACTCTATTACTCTGTTGGGTATGACTGTATCTTCAAATCTCACATGGGTTGACCATCTTCTGTCAGCTACCAAAACAGCTGCTCGTAAAATAGGCTTTTTGTACAGATCTAAGCAGTACTTTACCTCTCGACAACTCCTTCTGCTGTATACGACCCAAATTGGGCTCATCTGGAATATAATTCTCACCTCTGGGTTAGTGCTCCCCAATACGCTCTCGATATCGTTGATCGTATTCAAAAGAGAGCGATTAGGCTTATAAATGACCCGTCCTTACCTTCTCACATACAGTCCCTTGAGCATAGAAGGATGGTTTCAGTTATTTCTTTGTATTATCGTTATTACAACGGCTATTGTGCTGCTGAATTATATTCTTTGATGCCATCTCGGGCTATCTTTGCGAGAAACAATCGGTTCGCTCATTTTCACATCATACGTATGCAGTACAAATCTCCACTTGTCGTACCAAACGGGCGCAATCCACATTCTTTTACACGGCTTTTAAACTCTGGAATGATCTCCCTAGTTCCCGCTTTCCTCTCACTTATGATGTGAGAAAATTTAAGGTAGCTGTTCATAGGCATCTATTGGCAATTCATTATCCCTCTATCCATCCTCCTAAGTGTTCCTGAGTGCTTTAGCACGATAGGCCTAATTTAGCCTGTTCAGTTCCACAATCATAAAAAAAAACCTTAACTTATTAAATGATTTGTAATAATTCATAACTGAAAAGCGATCATCAAGATTGTTTTAATTCATCCACATTATGAGATATAGGGTGAAACATTAGAATATCAATATAATTACACGCTTTTATTTAACTCATACTGTTTGTATGTTGTATGCGTCATCATAATTCATTTCTCTCTGTGACATGTTTATAATACATATGAGCACCCTACGTTTTAATTTTTAGTCGTGAAGATTTTTGATCACATTTTGGTGCAAAGAAGAAAATATTTTCTCTTTTTTAGTGCACTTTTTACGCATAAATAAGTGTTTTGAAAAAAGTGTCTTTTTTTGTAGCATTCTTTGTTGAGTAATCACTGAAGCATTTTACGCAACGTCTTAGTTCACCCCTTAGTTTAACGGAATTTTCTTGGTGTCAGGTTTATTATTCAATAACCTGTGCACCGATCGTCACCCACATTTCACTAGGGCATGGCCATTTATTCAGCTCTTAAACACAGCTTTGGCATGTTTCGCCAACTGATATTGTCCTCATCACGTACATTTATATACAAGTAAAAGTTAGTATACAAAAATTTAAGGAAACCTAGTAGGTACTTAGAAGCTAAGCAGTAATGTTGAAAACCAAACAGCTTCAACCTTAAGATAGTCTAGCTCACCTTTTGATCCATGCTGTAAATGTTAAAATAAATTAAATACTTAAAATTAAAAATATATTTATAGGAACATGTCATAATTGAAAAAAAACTGTATATTTAGCAAAATTACACTTTTAGTTCAAAAATAAGTACTGATACTCGACAGTTTTTTAAGCTTTAAAACGAGTACACTTCTTGGTGAATAAGGCACAGTCGTGGACGGTTATTAACTGCTGAAACAATCTTTGTATGCTCCAAAAAGTTATATTTTTTACTTTTGTAACAGTAATGCAAAGCTTTAAAATTTAAATCATTAGTAAATATGACTATCAGTTATGATGTGCTTAGCAAAATAGGAATTCTGAGAGGAATTATTATATTTAATGCAAGAAATGTGTTCTTTTGATCTGGTCTTATGTAAAATTACATAAGAGTTACACTCTGAACATGTTACCTTGTAGACTCCGGACCTATATAATCTATCAAGACTGTCCTTAGTGGAAACGACAAGTAATTAAAATTCCTAGAAAAAGAAATTGTGGACCGATGTAAAGTAGGAAAGCCCTTTTTAAAAATGTGTGGTTTGTTAACTTTCCAGTCGCTTTATGAAGCTGTACGTTTTAAATCGGCTCAGTAGTTTTCAGTTTGTCACAAAGTAGATGATTATTTCTTTATTAGGAGAAATCTTACATTAGCTATGATTTTGAGTCAAAAAGGAAATTATATTCACCTATGAGCATTTATTATTCAAAGTTTTTAACAACCTGCAATGGTTGGAAGAAATCAAAACAGAGAAACAATTGAATAAAGAGTATTTAGTGAAAACCTCATATTTTTCGACCGTACTGTATTTTAAACGTGAGAAAGAGAAAAATCATTGACGTTGATTTCTTAAATAAGCCTATTGTATTGCAGTAATCAGTTATTTAATCTTTACAAAAACTCTTAAAGTCGCTAAGTTTCGAGGTATTTTGTATAATATAGCGCTGCTCCGCTTTTGTAACTTCGTAATTCGGCAAAACACAAATTCA
>JARFJB010000025.1:3835000-3850000 GCA_036346205.1 Vesta saturnalis
TCACACTCACACTCCTCACACTGCACTCGCACTGCACTGCACTCACACTCACACTCACGATCACACTCACACTCACACTCACACTCACACTCACACTCACACTCACTACTCACACTCACACTCACACCTCCACACCACTCACTCACACTCACCTCACATCACACTCACTCACTCACACTCACACTCACACTCACCTCCCTCACACTCACCTCACACTCACTCACACTCCACACTCACACTCACACTCACACTCTCACACTCACTCTCACACTCACACTCGCACGTACCCACGCACGCATGCACCCATACACCCACCCACCCACACACACACACACACACACACACACACACACACACACACACACACACACACACACACACACACACACACACACACACACACACACACACACACACACACACACACACACACACACACACACACACACACACACACATACACACACACACATACACACACACCTACAAACACACACACACGAACGCGTGCACGCACGCACCCACCCACACACACACGCACACACACACACACACACGCGCACACACACAAGCCCGGTTTTTGTGACAGTTTTTCATTTCGAATAACCCCTGTAAATTGCACGATAGATCATTAAGCAGCCAAAATGCGATAGTTGGGCGTGACATTTCATCATATGACGTGATTGGCACTTATCTTTTTGAGGATGAGGGAGTGAAACGACAATAACATCTAATCTATATGTTGTTATGCTCAATAATTTTGTGGCAGAACAACTTCCTCCATCTCCATAATCCTTGGGTTCAGCAATCTAGAGCTACGGCCCATACGGCCAGAGCGTCAATATTATAAGTACTTATGGATATGGTTCATGGTGTCTCTCAAGACGTTAAAAAGTTTCATCATGCTAGTTGATCATAAAAGTGCAAATTTTGTGTGAAAATAATTGCAATGTTCTTATTATGTAAATAATCAACTAACTAACTAAATAAATAAATAAATAAATAAATAAGTAAATAAATAAATAAGTAAATAAATAAATAAACAAATAAAAGAATAATTAAATAAATAAATAAAAAGATAAATGAATACGTTTGGATAACACTTACAATTATTGTCCTCAGTAGAAGTAAAATCTTTTAGAATGGTTTAAGGTGTTAGAACAAATTTATGAAATGTGAAAACACAAACCTAAGCTTGTTATTAATATAACAGTTTTATAAACTCATAAAATCAACTATGGAATACAATTTTAGTAAAAAATGACTAGATCCTTAATAAATTAAATATTGTTAAACTGCTTTGAAAATGACAAATCAGAACACTCTTTAACGTTAGAAGGCTAACTATAAAAAATGTCATAATCAAAGAGCAAACTTTACAAGATTTAACCAAATTATGATGTAAATCGAAATCTTTAATTTGAAATTGATGAATACATTCACCAATAGAAGAAAATTCAGTGAAAACGCAATGTAGCACGTTTAATATAATTTTTAATTTTTATTTTAATTTTAATTTCAACTACTTATGTTGAATTATTTTCAGCATTATAATAACACTATTACTACTACTTTTTTCAGAAAATGTGTACTAACTGAGTTAACTACAAAACATATTTTCATTTTAATGAAGAAAATTGAGGTTTAAAGCAATTATTGCAAAAAAGATTTCAAGTACGGGTTACAGAGGCGTTAAAATCTAGAAATATAAAGATACACTTTTTTTCTGTAAAATTGATAAGTCCAAAAATCACGGTTTTCCTTTGACATGAATATGTATGTTATAAGCATGTTACTACGGGATTGGTACAGAAGGACGTAAAAAGTTAAATCTTGTTTCGGTCAGTTGATAACTAGGTGGTCTATTTACTGTGAGGGAGGTTGTGTGGTGACCACATCAGATAGTTTTTTTAGGAGATGCGACATTTGACGGCAAAAAATTCATAAAGTGGAACTTTAGTACTCGCTCAAATTTCTTTAATATCTGAGTAACGTTGAACTTTATACAAAAATATACAAACATATTTTTTAAACATGATTCAATTTTACATTACTTCTCTTTATAAAATTCCCAGACTCAAAACCAAATAAATCAATTAATCAAGTAAAATAAAATAAAACTTAAAACACGTAAACTGTATTTATGATACTTCGTCGCGGGCGGCTGTGAAATCTTTTTCATGTTGGCATCTAAATATGTTTTTATCTATTTTCGTTATGAATGAATTATGCAAAAGATGTTGCATAATTTTCCTAAAATAATTTTACTATTCCTTTCTTTTAATTTCCATTTTGTCGATGGGATGGTCGTGTGTTGTTTCACGTCTCATTTAATCTAAACTAATCTATTTTCAAATAATGGTACGCAAGTACTAAAACCTAAAGTAATTGTGATAATATATGACACATAATTAGATATAAATTCTGCAGCATTGTACTATGTACAAAACCAAAGCTTCACATAAAAGCACAAGAACCGTAATAAGAAATTACAGAAGCTAGTTATTACTGTGATTTATTGTACCTTCTCTGGTATTCTCCCTAGAAGAACTTATTTTATAATTACCGCATTTTGTAGAATATGCCTTTCTATGTTCTTTCTAAAAGTAAAGTGACAGTTGCATTAACCTAAAGCTTTTAGACCTGTTTTATGTGACGTATATTTACTAAATGTGTTACGTTTGTATTTATAAATTTAATTATAATTGCAGTTAGTCTTCTTTGTTGTGATATTCCTACTTGTTGTTTACGTTTAGACTAATTTGAATTTCAATACAAAATATCCCTGCACAAATTGAAGTATCAAATTGAAGTATAAGACCGTACGACTAGCTATCTTGAAATGAAATGAAATTATCACATTCACAATAAGCGTCCAACGAAAAAATGTTCTTAAAACTGGCTAACCAACACAAAGAAAAAATGTTCTTAAAGTGTTAAAAAAAAGTGAATGAATGACACCAAGTGCTTCGGACTCACGGTTGTTTTCGCAGTTTATTAAGCAGTTAAATTTACTAAGAATGAAGAATATCAATGTATGTACATCGGTATAGTATTAACGGATTTTTCAACCTACCTTATAGAATTTTGTAAAATATTAATAAAAAAATACAAAACAATGTATACTCTTTGTTATTTCCCGTAAAGTAAAAAAGATTTTCATTATCAGAAATTATATTACAATAAACTGTAATTGTGTCCTACACGAAATTTGCTTAAATGTTCTATAGCAAAGTAATTTAAACCTCTATTTACTTTTCCAGAACTCGTATATATTTTAATACGGAGAGCTTATAAATTTTATGAGATTTTATTAAATATTTACATTTTTCTAACTTTTACTACTAGCTCTTATTTAATTAATATTGAATACGTGTTTACATACCTTTTCCATGTATACATTTTCTCCAGGGAATCTTTTTTCTGAATAATACAATATAATTTCTTCAGAATAATCTTCTTGAGCTGAAGGGTCGGTTCACGATAGAGTTAATTCGAAGCTGTATTTGAGGTCCCTCTAGGGAGTAGTCGTTTTGATCCTTCTCGAGGAGATATTTTGGTCAAGGTCGTTAATTCAGACAAGGAACAAACTACGAAAAGTTGTAAGTATGTTACCAAGAGGGCCCTTCTAAAATATACAGACTTGATTATACCTCAATAAAAGGTTTTCCATGTGAGTATAGGTCCAGCTATTTTGTTTTAACCACAGCGGTAGATCATGGCTGAGTTTATACAGTTGAAAATTGTCAATGACAATTTGGAACACCTTCAGGATTAAAAATTCCAAGTGGTTGAGAGTAAATCTGGATTTATACAATTGGAAGTTGTTATAAAAGCTTCAGTCACAACAAAATATTATTACACTTGGATGTTACTTGAATGTTACAGTGTTAAAAGCGATTATAGTTAACAAACTAAAGGCGGAATGAAGTGCAAACCAAAAATTCATCTCATTTCAAGCTTAAGCAATTCGTAACATACTGGTAGCGCAAATCTGTAATAGGTTCAAAGTTGACTATCTTCTGTCCCAGTTTCAATCTTGCGATATCTTAATTATGGGAAATTTCAATGCTCATAACTCTAATTGGTTGCAATTTCAATATAAATTCAGTTCTTTCTCCACTAGGTCTATTTGGCCATTGTCTAAGAGAATTAACTTCTTCTGCTCACACTTCCTCTGTTCGCTACACTGATAGAACCTTATGGTGTTTTAAGTCAGCTGAATGGAGTGATTTACAGGATGTTATTGCAATACTTTCATGACGTGAACATTGTTTTAAACCGTCCTCATCTTTGGACATTGCTATTGCAGTACTTGAAGTCATCCCCATGGGCATGGAGTTATACATTCCCAAACAACAAAATCGTGTAGATCTTTCTCGTTCCTAAGCCTGGTTCAATAAGGTTTGCGCTGATGCAAGATTTTTGAAAAATGAATCTTGTACTAAAAAGAAATGTAATATAAACCACCGAGAGTCCTGAAGACTACGTTGGCGCTAGAAATACCTGCAAAAGTGTTACCACTAAAGCTAAAAATGCAACAAACTAGCTGCATCTCATTTGGTTAGTTGTAAATTTTGGTCTTCAGCTCAAGCTATCAGTAAAAACTTTGGTACATTTTCATTTTCCCCCAGGACATTTTTTGACGGATTTATGGTTGCTAACTTTGTACAAAAAGCGAATCTTTTTGTGGATTTATTTATATCAAACTCGTGTCTTAACGATTCTGGAAAAGATGTGCCCCTAGTCAACTCTTCTTTATACGCTATGAAACCAATTCACTTTTGCTACAAGCTCTTAGATCATCAGTAGGCTTGATTTCAATAAGGCGGCTAGCCCAGACGGTATCCCAGGTATTGTCTTAAAAAAATGTTCCCCGAAACTAGTACCAGTCCTATTTAAACTCTACTCGATATCTATGTCCTCTGGGGAATTTCCTTCATCATGCTCCACCTATTCCTAAAATATCTGACGTGTAGCAACACACCATCTTTCAACCTCCAAGTGGAAATTAAAAGAAATGAACTAATTTTAATAATAATTTTTTAAGACAATTATGCATCGCATTTCTTAATACGTTCATAACGAAAATGGGCAACACTGTAAAAACAAAAACAATAATCTACGTCAGATAGACGTTAATATCCATATAGATGCTATCTTAAAAAAAAAGAACAAAGCCTCCCACTTCCATAAAATACCGATAAAACAGTTTAAGTATTTTCAGTTCTATCGAACTAATTTTTAGCTTTGTTAAGAAACTTTGTAAAAAAATTATGAAAAATAAAATTTTCTTAAAAAGATATGTCTACACATTTATAAAATTAATGGTTATTCAGATATTAACAAAGTTTGAACTAACGCTTAAATTTTACCTTACAAATGTTTGTCGCTAAATTACGCATTGTATCAAAAAATTGCATAGAACATCAATAATCTGTATGTATAAGGTCTATATGTTGGTACTTTTATTTTTGTTATATACAGCTGTGTCAGAAACATTTGATAAAAACCAAACACTACCTCTGATACGCTCCCCTCTCAGCCATTGAATTTTTCCCAAAATCTAACTCCTGGAGAGATAAAAATGACCTGAAATACGAAATATAAAGCACGTAGGTGTTGCAGTCCTGGAGTTATCGTGAATACCAGCATACATCCATACACGTACGCATGTAGGTACGCACACGCACACGTACATGCACACCCACTCACACACACGCACACGCACACGGAGACGCACACGCACACGCACACGCACACACCACACACACACACACACACACACACACACACAGCATGGCTGGTCTTGGCGTAGCTTCAACAAAGACATCGAACATATCTTTGAACGGGAAATAATAATCTAGTTAAATTTACTGTTAGCAAAATACAGTGCCCCCTTCTGTCCGTCAAAAAGGATCCATTATTTCCTGTTGTAAGTATGAATCGTTAAGATCTTAAGTTATCATACTACTATGCAAATGGCTATATTTTCAAATCTATCATAGGTTGACCATCTTCTGTCAGCTACTAAACCAGCTGGTTGTAAAATAGGCTTTTTGTACAGATCTAAGCAGTACTTAACTTCACGACTACTCTTTCTACTGTATAAGGGTCAAATTTGACCACAAGAATATAATGCTCGCCTCTGGGTTGTTGCTCCCCAATATACTCTCGACATCGTTGACCGCATTCAAAAAAACAGCGATTAGGCTTATGAATAACCCACCTTAACTTCTGACATACAGTCCCTTGAGCATAAGGGAATTGTTTAAATTCTTTCTTTGTACTACCGTGGCTATTATGACGCTGAATTCTTTGATACCATCCCGGGCAACCTTTGCTAGGAATACTTGATTTGCACATTGGAATCATTAACATGCAGTACAAATCTCCACTTGTCGTACAAAACGGACGCAATCCACATTCTTCCATGCGGATTCTTAACTCTGGAATGGTCTCCCTAGTTCCTGTTTTCCTCTCATCCATGATATGAAAAAATTTAAGGCATCTTTTGGCAATTCCATCTTCCTGAGTGCGCTAACATGTTAGACTAAGCTTAACCTGTTTAGGAACAGAATTGTTAAAAAAAGCATGATTGGTTTTGTTTTAGCGTTTCTTTACTTTCTCTGGAACACGTATAAACTTTAGAGGTTAATACATCTGCTGCTTTCGTAACCCTGTAATAAAGTATTTCATTTCATTTCATTTTTAGGTTATGTGCAGCATATTCTTATAATATTATCATGTCGGTCTGATCCCGCACTTTTATTCGTCCGTCTGTCCATTTTTATAGTTTTTAATTTAGTTCCTGATTTAGACTCAATTCTAGATGTATACTATTCTACCTGCGTGATTCGTAACGGGCAAAAATAATATTGTACCACCTGGTATAAACATGACTAATATTAATAATTGCGTTGTAAATATTTTTAACTAAACTCACAGTTTTGTGCCTACTGTTTTCAATTTTTGACGTTTCATTATAGTCCGCTAGGTCATAATGACGAACGCGGGTTGTGAAAAGACGATTACATCAAAAAAATTTGATCATAATTATCATGTTATAATGTAATCGTGCATAAAGGTTCTATATTTTTAGTTATACGCCATTTTTATGTTCATGTATCACACGAAAACCATTTACGACTTAAAAAAAATGTAATATGCAGTGAATAATGCTTTTTAAAACACATATGATTTACTCGCCTCTACTTAATTCGACGTTTCCCTTATAAATTTTAACATAACTGCCTAGATGCTAGGATCATAAATATCTATTATTAAGTTTTTAATCAATGCAACCTAAACAAAACGTGTTTCGTTCTTCCATTCTACAAACAATTTATAAAAAACACACACATTATAAAAAAGAATGTAAACTTGACAAAGTGACAAGATGTATAGCGAGTTTCTTAATTTTAACAAAAAAATCTAGAATAGGTTACTATCGAACAACTGTGTATAAAATTTTAATTTAAAGGCAAATTCTAGCTGCGATGATTAAAATGCACACCAATACGATAATAGTAAATTATAAACACCAGGTTTTCAATTAATTAATAAAAGCTTAAGGAATATTCAACCTTACTACATGAAATTGTTAATTACTAGAATAATTTTATAATTTTGTTGGAGATACATCAAAATGCAATCGTTTATATACATTTCTGGATAAGGTTTATGATTGTTTCTTCCAAAATGTGATTTACGTCTAAAAATAATCCGTCGTAAACTGTGTGTAGTATGTAGTAATATGTGGAAAACTCCATCCTCTGCTGAATCGAGTAAAGATATGACATGTCTGTGATCTACCGTTTCAGAATTACAAGCGATCTCGTATATAGCAGCTAGAAAACGGCGAAACCGCTCCTCCCGTGGAGACTTTACAATAGAGTATCATGAAGGCATAGCTACGAGCATGTTTAATGAGATCCCTCCAAAACTTTGAGGAAAGACCAAATTTCACAGAAACGGCTTGTCGAAACCTTTTCAACGTATAGCCGCATGGCACATCAAGGATCTGTTGTTTCGCAATTATGATCAATCTCGCTTATAAGGAGTCGGAGGTGATAAGAGTTGGTGGAAAATACCCCTTTCGTCAAAGACTACAGTATCACGAGGTATGTTAGGAAAATTTAACCTCCGTCTTTATTTCGTGGGAAGACCAAATCCGCTGAAAATACTCTCTCACTCGGTTGGGATAAAGGTGGGGGTGGGGCGTTGCAGCCTGAGGGAGTCGTAGTGACATGGCTCGATACGGATTGCCAAAAGCTTTCTAACGAGTGGTCGCATGATATATTTAGCTATATCGTTTCGGAATTATGACAGATCTCGCTTATAGAGGGCCGGAGGTGGCGAGGTGGTGGAAAAATACCCCTTTCCTAGATGCCTTTCATTAGAGTACTATGGAGGTACACCTCTTCCCTATTTTGTAGAAATACTAAACTCGCCGCAAAAACACTTCCTCATTAGATAGGAGGGTGGCTGGGGAGGGAGTCGAACACGATTAGATGCCGCTTGTCAAGATCTTATCATCGTTTCGGAATTATGACCGATCTCACTTAAGAGAGTTTGAGAGGATGAGAGTAACTGGAAAAATACTCCTTTCATCAAGACCCTTATGTACCTTGAAGACATATCTAGGAGGAAGTTACACCACACCCGTTCTGTGGAGTGGCTAAATCCGTAGAGAAAACTTTTTTGCTGTCTGTACAGGGTGTTATGAAGGCAGTCGGAATGATGCTGTTCGAAGCGGTGGTCGCATTACGTACTTATGATTTTGTGAGACTAACTGTGAAAACGAATTTCTATGAGAAAGGCGGGTGGCGTATGGTCGTGGAAACTCCACATATTCATTTATGGGACATTGGGGTCATCCCGTTGGACGTTTGACCTCTAAAATATTTGCGTAAATAAAGATTGTGTTATGTCTGGGCAGAATCGGTACTTGTTTTTTTTAAATTTTGACTTTGACATTTGATTGTCTGGTCAACCGTATTAATATTCATATTTACTAGAGTATATACGGACGTACCCACTATTAAATATTACTTCCACAAAATGAACCACGGTTATCAACATCCATAAAGCTTAAGAAATGTCTTACTTTAAGCCCTGTTATATCAAATCGTCTGAATTTTATAAAGAAATAGCATGAACTTTATTTCATATTATTGTCCATGCTTGTTAAGTGTTATGTGTATTTTACTAATATACTGTTCTTGTTTCAGGTAAATACGTACTTTTGTTTGGTTATCAGCGGTAAGTTGTTAATTGCAAGAATTACCCAAAAACTGCGTACTGAACCAACAAAATTGTTATGCAAAGAGGTAATTATGATCAATCGTAACATACAATTACATATCTCATCCTGACTTTCTTGCATTTCTTGACGTATACAAATGAACTTATGCTGCATTTTTGTTTACAACTCACCAATTCCTCTAAACAGCATAAACTATAAATCCTCATTATAAGTTCATTTTGAATAAAAAATAAACAAGTAACAACTTAGAATAAAAAGTACAAATGTAGGAAAATTTATATTACGTTGTGATAAAATCCTTTAAAAGCTAATGGTTGTAGTGCTAAGTAAACGTAATTAAAAAAAAATGTGACATAATTGGTTTAAAATGTACGTTTGTAAAGTAGATGTAGATGACTTGAACATGTCGAGAATACATTTTTAGATAGAACTTTTTTAGCAATTTTGTGCATTACGGAAATTTTTCATTTAGTTCATAGCCAAATTAAACTAAAGTTTAATTTATTGGTGTAATTTTGTTTAAACGAAGGGCTGACAATAGCTAAAATCCCACAGGAATCAATTTAAATTATTGGTTAAATTAATTACGGTATCCGTTATAAAGGATTAAGAGCTCTGCAAATCGTGAATTTTCATTTTCCTTCAATTTTGAAGTGGACATATAGACTGATTAAATCTATTATCAGTTCGTGAGCAAGTCGCTTATACGATCGAGTGCTTTAGTGATCGCCCGTAGTTTCAACGAGCGTTTATTTCTGTATACCATTCAATTTATTGTGATTTACAAAAACAAAATTGGTTTAGGCGAGAAATTTGAGATGTATCTTGTTCCTTAAGAGCAAGTACACATATATTTTGTACCACTATAAATTATTTCCAATTTTAAATCACGCTTTAACAACGATTTAAAGGTGGAATAGATCCAATGAACTTTTTCATACAGGTTTCATGAGGAACTTGTTTGTATTATTTAGACTGTATTTCCGGCATTCCGGCATGGTAGTACATATTAGTGTATATGCTCCAGTTGTGTGCCTGTGTGTGTGCGTGTCTCTCTGTCTGTCTGTCTCTCTCTCTCTCTCTCTCTCTCTCTCTCTCTCTCTCTCTCTCTATCTATATATATATATATATATATATATATATATATACAGGGTGATTGGTCGAAATCATTCATTAGAAGTATTAGGAGTTCCAGCCATGGCTAATTTCTGAAAGTTTGTATCTGGACTAAGTGATTCATATTCTATTTAAGGAAAATATTTTCATGATGACTACACTTCCGGTTATACCGGAAGTAGCCATCAACTTTGTTATTTTAAATGGAATCGTACCCTTTTTATGGCATATTCGAATTGTACTCGCCATTTAAGTAGAAATTTTATCAATGTTCCCTATACTTAAATTTAATAGTTTTTGAGATTTAAATTTTTTTTCGAAAATTATTGGTTGAACACTATGACAATGCCTACTGGCGCCATTTTTAGTACGAAGCAAGTAATATTGACGTTATGCATAGGGATATCCTTAAGCTTTACGCTGATGCTTCCGGTACTGCCAAATTATCTACAGGGTGTTCAAAATGTGACTTCCATCTTTTGAAAACAAAAACCATCAAAACTTAACTTTTTCAAATACAATGCCCAATATTTTCTTCCTTTAACGGATGCAGAATAAAATTCTGCATTGATTTGTATTAGCATTCCCTATACCTATCTTCGATAGTTTTTCTCATATTGAGGTATTTGTTCATTTCTTCTGAAATTCAAAACGATTTACCTGATTTTTCCATGGATAGCCATGGAAACCACAGCTAAGTTTGTTGTTAGTAACTGTCAATACCTTTTGTTGTGTCTCTATGTTCGGTTTATCAAAATGGAAAATGGGAAGTATTCAAACAAGGATATTTTGAACTTATTGTATATTCATGGAGAATGTGATAAGATTATTAGCAGAACTTGCCGTTTGTTTAATGACCGATATCCTCATTTAACATCAATGAACAAGCACAAATTTAAGCGAATAGAGTCAAACTTTTTACGGTATGGAACAGAGAAAGCTGCCAGAACACGATCAAACCCTATTACTGGCGAAGAAGCTAATGAAGTTAATGTCCTAGCATATTTTAATAACTATCCCCACGGCTCGATACGATCTGCTGCAGAAGATTTAGGCCTGTCTTACTATTCCATACAATACATCTTAAAGAAGCATAAAATGCATGATTATTCGTTTACCTTGGTTCAAGCACTTCATCCAGGCGATAATTTCAAGCGAGTGGAATTTTGTGAGCAAATGTTAATCAGAATTCAGGAAGACCTGCTGTTTTTACGAAAAATAATTTGGACGGACGAAGCAAAATTTATCAGAGAAGGAATTGTTAATCGACGTAATTGGCACTATTGGGCGTCGGAAAACCCACATTTCAACCGAGAATCAAATTTTCAAAACAAATTTAGTTTTAACATGTTTTGTCTTGCAATGAATGGTCGTGTCTGTTTTCAAATTTATGATGAAAATTTGACAAGTATAAAATATTTGGAGATTCTGAGAACGGATGTCTCTGAATAGAACATTTATAAAATTTTCAATTGTTTCTTCTTTCAATATTAATAGTTATTATGCATATTACTTTTATTCTCATGACTTATTTGTTGCAAATTAACGTTCTGTTTGCTTGATAAGACTACATTAATGTAATTGGTTTCTGCATCTGTAGTAGGCTTCGGCCGTGGAAAATCGAATTAATTTCTAAATTTCGGACGAGATTTTAGAAATCCAATAACTGAAAACTGTTGAAGATAGGTGTAGGGAATGCTAATACAAATCAATGCAATTTTATTCTGCATCCGTTAAAGGAAGAAAATATTGGCATTTATTTGAAAAGTTAAGTTTTGATCGGATTTTGTTTTCAAGATGGAAAGTCACATTGAACACCTGTAGATAATTGCAGTACCGAAGCATCAGCGTAAAGCTTAACGCATAACGTCAATATTAGTTGCTTCGTACTAAAATGGGCCATAGGCATATGAAACATATTTCAATAAAATTTTCGAATTGATTTTCTTACTTTCAAATAATATTAAGTATTATTGCATATTACTTTTATTCTCATCTTATTTGTTGCGAAATTTAACAGTTCTGTTTGCTTTGATAAACTACATTAATGTAATTGGTTTCTGCATCTTGTAGGCTTCGGCCGTGGAAAATCGAATTAATTTTTCTAAATTTCGGACGAGATTTTAGAAATACCTGAATAACTGAAAAACTGTTGAAGATAGGTGTAGGGAATGCTAATACAAATCAATGCCGAATTTTATTCTGCATCCGTTAAAGGAAGAAAATATTGGGCATTGTATTTGAAAAAGTTAAGTTTTGATGGTTTTTGTTTTCAAAAGATGGAAGTCACATTTTGAACACCCTGTAGATAATTCGGCAGTACCGGAAGCATCAGCGTAAAGCTTAACGCATAACGTCAATATTACTTGCTTCGTACTAAAAATGGCGCCAGTAGGCATTGTCAAATGTCATAGTGTTCAACCAATAATTTTCGAAAAAAAATTTAAATCTCAAAAACTATTAAATTTAAGTATAGGGAACATTGATAATATTTCTACTAAAATGGCGAGTACAATTCGAGTATGCCTAAAAATGGTACGATTCAATTTAAAATAACAAAGTTGATGGCTACTTCCGGTATAATCGGACGTGTAGTCATCATGAAAATATTTTCCTTAAATAGAATATGAATCACTTAGTCCAGATACAAACTTTCAGAAATCAGCCATGGCTGGAACTCCTAATACTTCTAATGAATGGTTTCGACCAATCACCCTGTATATACATATATGGTTCCTATACCTAAAACTTAATTTCGAAATATTTCAATTTTTTAAAAAATCAAATGTACGTACACCCAGTAGATTACAAATTTTCATTCGCAGCTGACATGACTGTTTTACCATAAGAATAAGGTTTAAATGACATATGAAAATACTGCAAACATATTATACAGGGCGTTATAAAATTTACTTTCATCTTGATAAAGTTTTATGTAAAATAACTTTTTTATTTTAAATAGAACACCCTATATTTGATAGCATAGTTCGATGGGGATATAAGTTGGCTTTCAACCTGTATTACGGTTCCCTATACCTATTTATCATAGTTCCTCTGTAATAGATCATTTTCTCTTTCACATAACATTACGTCCATTCCTGTATTAAAATTAAGCAAGAAAAAAGGTGGCTGGGAAAACAAAATGTTAACATTTATTGCCCGTTACAAAATAAATTACAAATGTCAGCGAATAATACAAAAACTTGAAGCAAAAAATTAACCCTAAGTTATTGAAGTTTTAGTAAGTACTCAAAATGACGACCGTCGTTTTCAATACATAAACGAACCCTTTTTTCAAAAGAATGACTGACTTTTCTTAACATGTGTGGAGTAACTATGTAAAAAGCTGCTCTTATTCTTTAACTCTTGTCTTCAGGTGTCGTTGGCGAAGTCTCATAAACAATATCCTTAACATATCCCCATACAAAGAAATCTACACATGTTAAATCCGGGGACCTTGGCGGCCAATTTTCTGCGCCCCCTCTTCCTATCCATTTATTAGGAAAACGACTGTTTAGTTCCCGTCGCACATTCACGTGAAAATGTGCAGGAGTACCATACAACTGCATCCACATCCTGTGTCTGATATCGAGAGGAACATTTTCCAATAATTCTGGAAGTATTTGTCGAATAAATCTTCGAAACATTTCACCATTCAGATTGCCTATTACACGAGACCCCAATATTCCTTCCCATACAATGACAGACCATCTATTTTGACGATCAAGCGTACGAACAAGATATGGTTATTGTCACTATAATAATGTAAGTTAAGCCTGTTCACTAAGCCATTATTATGAAAAGTGGATTCAGCGGAGAAAAGTACGAAGTCGAAAAAGTTATTGTCTTCACCCATTTTGTCCAAAACCCACAGACAGAAGTTAAACCGGGTGATGAAGTCTCCTTCATAAAGCTCTTGATGTAGATGGATATGATACGGGTGAAATTTGAATTTTTTTATAATTCGGCCGATGCTTCGTCTACTCATTCCCATCTCATTGGCTAAAGTACGTTGACTTACGTGAGGATTTTCTATTATATTTCCAATAACTGGAAATTCATTATCTTCATCTCCAAGAATGGGTTTTCCCCTGTTAATTTTGGGATAAGCCACACTTCCTGTTGTTCGAAAGACTTGGAGTAATTTTTCCAATGAACATTTGTCCGGATGACTTCGAGCTGGATATTTTTGGGAGTAAACCCTCGATGCCAATAGATAGTTCTCTTGACACTCTCCAAGTACTAATATAACAACACGCTATTGTTGCGAATAAATTTTCATTTTTAAATTTCAAATTTGTTTACAAGGTGCGTCTAATCAACTAACGCAAGTCAAACTAACATTTGTAATTTATTTTGGGGCAATAAATGTTAACATCTTGTTTTCCCAGCCACCTTTTTTTTTGCTTAATTTTAATACAGGAATGAACGTAATGTTGTGTGAAAGAGAAAATGATCTTTTACAGAGGAACTATGATAGATACGTATAGGGAACCCTAATACAGATTGAAAGCCAACTTATATCCCCATCGAACTGTGTTATCAAATACAGGGTGTTCTATTTAAAATAAAAAAGTTATTTGACATAAAAGTTTATCAAGTTGAAAGTAAATTTT
>JARFJB010000025.1:3855000-3860000 GCA_036346205.1 Vesta saturnalis
ACTACCCTTCAAACTCCACTGTGTAGGTGTGTATATGTAGATCTCCTTTGTAGCAATCTGGGCAAACCACCCGTTATACTAACAGTAGGATTTCGTTCGGTCTAATGGAATGTCGGGCAACTACCCTTCAAACTCCACTGTGTAGGTGTGTATATGTCTGATACTAGAAGAAATACGTTTGGCAATAGAAGAGTATGTCGGGCTTACAACCCTGCATATCCCTATAACCAGGTATCTCAACTTACGTACTTTCAACGTTAGATTTCTGCAACTTCTAACCTTTTAACTTCGGTGATGCTATCAAGTCGCGGAATCGCGGTTTCTACTCGGACGACGGTTTCAGGCGGCTGGTTTACAACAGGTAGTAGTCGGCGCGAATGCGATTTATAGCACACGGTAAAGAAAAAGGAAAAAACTCTCTTTTAACAGCGCGTGCCGCGTTTTTTATATATAATTCGCAAGGGTGGTTACTAAACTTTTTGGTGGGCTTCCGTAAGCCTGGATTGGTGGAAGATGCTCTGACGTATCAAAACTTGTAAACGTTTTGGGATTTTACGTCTGGAGGGAGGATGCATGATTAATTATTGTGCAATTATATGCAACGTTATGAAATCTGTTTAATTTTTACTAGAATTTCTACGAATCTTTATAATGTCTTGCACCTGTGCATTTAGCGCGTCACGTTATTTTACTAAATTCTGTGAATCGGTATTGGTATTTTACTTAGCAAATAATTAATCATGATAGGAAAATTTTATAAAGGACGGCGTCTTGTTAATAAACTTTGGGAACTAATTAAAAATAATAATAAATCGGGATGTCTGACGGCGTCCCTTTACATACCCTCCTTTCGTCGGGGTTTTCGACGTCCGTCCTCTTCACTTTGATTCTGGTACCTGTAGGTGTGAAGAGTCCGATGCGGCGGCGGTTTCGGCGTTTTCTGGCGGATTGTCCTCTCGGCGGCTGTTGTGCGGGCGGCGGCATTTGGCGGCTGTCATTGACTTCCTGCAGTTTGATGTCTGCAAGTTTTCGGGTGATCTCGTTTGTTTGTCGGAGGTGTTCCGTGTACCTGGCGTGCGTGGTCTGCCGTTGGTGTGGAGGCGGGGCGGCGAGTTCCCAACTGACGTCCAGGGCGTCGGTTTACGAGACGGACGGTGATGGAGTTCTCGGCGTCGGCGTGGGCGGTCGGTTTCGGATGGGTGATCTGGTGTATAACGTCCTTGGCTTTTCCTTTCACGTTTAAGAATTTTCCTAATTCTTCTTCTATAAATTCGTTGAGCAAGGGCAGCTGGTCCTTTTCTAGTCCTTGGATTCCGTTCAATCCTCCTTGGACGTAGCTTTGCAACGGATACGTATTCCTGAAATTTCTAATTGTTTCTGGTGAACATGGATAGCGGCCTGGAGATGTTCAAGTACGTCTAGTCCGATCACGATGTCGGTAGACAACTGTGGTATGTAGTAACCGGGTAGCTGGAGCGTTTGTTTCTCTATGTCGGCGGGGAAAATGTACAAGCCGCGGGTTTCTGCTAGTGAACTGTCAGCTAGGCGTACGGTTGCTGTTTGTAGCGTGCTCGGATATACTTGGTTATTGATCAATAAGTTCTTTACTTTCTCTCCTATATACGTTCTCGACGCTCCGGTGTCGATTAATGCATTAACGGGTGTAAAGATTACAATCTAGTATCAATAATCTGTCGTCAGAGGGACGTTTTGGGACCATTTATCTGGTTTCTGGTTAGGCTACGGTTTGCAGCCAAGCGTGCCATTCGGTCGAAGACATTTGCAATTAGGTCTGCAAGCCGGTGATGAAAGTTTCCTGGTTGATCTTTACCGGCGTGAACAGTTTTCCGACTTCGAGCAGTCATAACATCTGTCTTTCCACATCTAGAACAAAATGCCTTGAAGGACCTCTCAATGAACCGTTCACGGTGTCCAGGTTTTCACTCGCCAACAGACGTCTTGTCTATTGTACGGGTATCTGGTGCTGGTCTTCTTACGGTGACAAAGTAGTTTCAGACCGTTGGTATAGGTAAGAGTTACTATTGAAATGTACGGTCGGTTATAACTGGAGACGGAGAATGCGTTGGTGGTGGTAGCTAATTTCAAATAATAGTAAATCCAGGAGTCCGGTCAGGTCGGTAAAATCGTGCTGTCCTTTACAGTTATATGTCTACCTTCAGATTATCGTAGATTCGTGTAGTTCAGCTTCGACAGGTTTCGCATGACAGTACGCGTTAGTGTCAAGATGGCTGACAATTCAGTTTTGCTATATGCAACGTTTATCTTTCCAATTTGAATTAATGACGCGGAAGTTGTAATCTAAAACTTTTAAGAAAGTCTTGCCAGGTCGTCCAGGATCTTTGATTGTTTCGGTACCACAATAAGGTTGGTTCTTTTAATAGCTCCGGGAGTGCGAGTAAAGATCGTTGTCGGTGACGTTGTAACATGCTTGCAATTCTTCGATTCTTTCAAGGAACGAAATCGGGTCACTTATACCATCGTATTTTACACCCCATTTGCTTATACGATCGCAAATGTCTGCGCGTCTGGTTTCTGGGTGACCGGTAATATTTTCTGTCGGTGGTGACGGTATTTGAACGGTGGGTGTAACAATTGTGGATGTGTGTGCGGTGACTTGACCTTCTCCGGTGCGTATGTATTTCACTAAACGAGCTCTTAATGCCTCGACGTTTCCTCCAGTTTCCAGTTTATATTTACGGGCTTCTTCCGTTAACTCTTCTTTCTTCAGGTGGTAGATCCATCCTACCTTCGTGTCCGTTTCTTCTGTAATCCTCGGTATACTCATTCTGAAACAATTTGTTATTATTCCTGAAAAATGTATATATAAAATTAATTTAGTGTTGCCCGGCTTCTAGTGTTCCTCGGTTGTTTCTGTAACAGAATTTATCTATTGTTCAATGTGTTTTTCGGAGCCGCACGTTCGGGTGCCAATATAAAGTTCGGCTCCTTCAGGTGATCTTTTAGCGCCAGCTGTATAATATCTCACGTTCGGGTGTCAAATGTAATGACTTCCTCGGTTGATCTGCAGTCAGGTGGTCCTCTGTAGTTTCTGTAACGTGACGTTAATAGAAGGGTTGGGGTTTTGATTGTTAGTTTTTGTCTTTTAACTGTTTTAATTTATACTGGTTAATTTTTAATATAAATAAATTAATAAATGATTTTACCTAAATACGTCCCTGTATAAAATACAGAAGCAGGTAGTCAGTTAACGCGATATAAACACGTGCGCGATAAGATGGGTTCAATACTCGGCCTTTAAATATAATCGATATTTTAAAGAGGTCGTTTAAAAGTGTAAAGTTTTATACCTGCTTTTCTTATGAGAATAAACTCAGTCCCATTTACATTCAATTTTGCCCTTTTAAATAAATGAAAGCTTTTCTTATAACATAGCGTTTATACGGTAGCTGCGGAATTTATATTTCTTTTACGATATTAATTATCTTATACCGGTTTTATTTAAACAAAATAAAATTACAAGCTTTTGTTATGTTGGCCGTGTTTTAAAATATAAAACCTTCGTTTTCTATTTTAAAATAAAATCCTTTCTTTCGCGTTTAACAATCACGATATTGTTTATTTACGACAGGAAACTATCAGGTAGTCTCTGGTTTACGGGTAACAATCTTAATGCTTGTGAAAGGTGCAACTTACGTTCTTACGATAGCGGTGGTGGTGGTTTCGTTTACTTTACGGGTGGTGGTTTTAACTACTAACGGACACGTCTCGTGTTTACGGTTACGCTTCTATATTACTGGATTTACGGCGTTAACGAGGTGTTCTACTCAATCTTCCGACGAGGTTTCAATTACAGGTATCTGGCGGTCGATGGTACGTTTGTCGAGGTGTATTGCGTGGTGGTGTTTGTGTAAATTTGTGTAGGTTGATCTCCTTTTGTAGCAATCTGGGCAAACCACCCGTTATACTAACAGTAGGATTTCGTTCGGTCTAATGGAATGTCGGGCAACTACCCTTCAAACTCCACTGTGTAGGTGTGTATATGTAGATCTCCTTTGTAGCAATCTGGGCAAACCACCCGTTATACTAACAGTAGGATTTCGTTCGGTCTAATGGAATGTCGGGCAACTACCCTTCAAACTCCACTGTGTAGGTGTGTATATGTCTGATACTAGAAGAAATACGTTTGGCAATAGAAGAGTATGTCGGGCTTACAACCCTGCATATCCCTATAACCAGGTATCTCAACTTACGTACTTTCAACGTTAGATTTCTGCAACTTCTAACCTTTTAACTTCGGTGATGCTATCAAGTCGCGGAATCGCGGTTTCTACTCGGACGACGGTTTCAGGCGGCTGGTTTACAACAGGTAGTAGTCGGCGCGAATGCGATTTATAGCACACGGTAAAGAAAAGGAAAAACTCTCTTTTAACAGCGCGTGCCGCGTTTTTATATATAATTCGCAAGGGTGGTTACTAAACTTTTGGTGGGCTTCCGTAAGCCTGGATTGGTGGAAGATGCTCTGACGTATCAAAACTTGTAAACGTTTTGGGATTTTACGTCTGGAGGGAGGATACATGATTAATTATTGTGCAATTATATGCAACGTTATGAAATCTGTTTAATTTTTACTAGAATTTCTACGAATCTTTATAATGTCTTGCACCTGTGCATTTAGCGCGTCACGTTATTTTACTAAATTCTGTGAATCGGTATTGGTATTTTACTTAGCAAATAATTAATCATGATAGGAAAATTTTATAAAGGACGGCGTCTTGTTAATAAACTTTGGGAACTAATTAAAAATAATAATAAATCGGGATGTCTGACGGCGTCCCTTTACAGTTATATGCTACAGAACCACTGCTATCAGCGACTTCGCATGACAGTACACGACGAAAGGGCCGTTGCATATAACGTTAGACCAGATAATGACCAGTGGATAAAATTTAAACCTAAAGGAAGCAACTAACCGTAGAAAACCAAACTATGTAGTGTCTATTCAAGTCGCAGAAACACAT